>CM053769.1:80571927-80616712 GCA_028658325.1 Potorous gilbertii
TCTTTTATAAAATGAGGGTATTGGAAATGACCTCAAAAGCCAATTTTCCTCCTCCTATGATCCTGTGACCCTGCTCACATTATAAAACTAGATGTTATAAAAAAAGACAAGAAAATTGCCTTGGTTATCTAAGCTGTTCGCTCTGATGAGTCAGTAGCTAATTAATTTAATGATTAACTATGAGCTATATGTAAAATATTGTATAAAACTTTCAGTTCTATATCATTGTTATTTGTTATTGCTATATTTGGTTATAAATATTTAAACATGGAAAATTCCCCTGTGAACTGGGTGCAAACACTAACAAGCCCAAGCTCAGTAGGTGTAGCCTCATATGAGACCAACTAGCCTGTGTTTACCTGTTAAATGAGAAGCAATATGGTATAGTGGATAGAAAACAGCATGCCTTGGGTTCACAGATCCTGGTGGTATGACCCTGGAAAAGTCACCTACCTTTCCAGTATTCCTGACAAATCTCTGAAGCCTATAAATTGCAAAGCAGCTACTGATCTACTCTGACCTGGGAATTCCCAGTATCAGTTAAATCAGAGGTCTAGATAAATTTTTTTTCTTCTCCCCCACCCCTAAATTGGTTAAATTTGATTCATATCTATATAGGGAAGACAAGTGGCACAGCGGATAGAGTGCTGGGTCTGGAGTCAGGAAGACATGTTTCTGAGTTCAAATCTGGCCTCAGACACTAGCTGTGTGACCCTGGGCAAGTCACTTAAACTTGTTTGCCTAAGTTTCTTTATCTGGCAAACAGTCTAGAGAAAGCAGTGTCAAGCCACTCCAGTATCTTTGCCAAGAAAACCCTAAATGTTGTCATGATGAGTCAGACACAGCTGAATAATTATCACAATTATCTACATAAAACATCCAATAAGTGCTAACGTTTCACTTTTGTGGTTATTAGTCTCATTGAAATTTAGTTTGATTTTGATTAGGAATATGGTTATGTAATATAAAGTGTATGACTGAGTTGAAACTAATACAATAGCATTTTATATCATGCGTCCTTTGGACTGTGGTGGATTAATGTATTGATGATGGTTACTTAGTCTTTCACAATGCATTACGTTACAATGTTACTTTCAATATGTGGATGGCTCTCCTGGTTTTGCTCACTTCATTTTGTATCCATTTATATAAATCTTCTTAGGTCTTTTCTGAAACTATAACCAACATCATTTCTTACAACACAATAATATTTCATTACAATCATATGACACAACTTGTTTAGTCTTTCCACAACTGATGGGCATCCTCTCAGTTTATAATATTTTGCCACCACAAAAAGAGCTGCTATAAATATTTTTGTACATAGGGGCCTTTTTCCTTTTCATTTGATCTCCTTGGGAGCGTATTGCTGGGACAAAGGATATTCACAATTTTGTAGCCCTAGGGGCATAGTTCCAAATTGTTCTCTAGAATGATTGGATCAATTCAGAGCTCCACTAACCATGCATTAATAAATCTATTTTTTTACATTCTCTCCAGAGTTTGCCATTTTCCTTTTCTGTCATCTTAATCAATCTGATGGGTGTGAGATTGTACCTCAGAGTTCTTTTAATGTTCATTTCTCTAATTATTAGTTATTTAGAGCATTTTTTCATATGACTATTGATATATCTGATTTCTTCCTCTGAAAACTGCCCATTCATGTCCTTTAACCATTTATCAACTGGGGAATAGCTTCTAGTTTTACAAATTTAGTTTAATTATCTATGTATTTCAGAAGACCTTTATCAGAAGAACTTGCTATAAATTTTCCTCCACTTTCCTGCATTTCTTCTAATTTTGTGGGCAGTTAGGTGGTACAGTGAGTAGAGTACTGGTCCTGGAGTCAGAAGGACCTGAGTTCAAATCTGTCCCCAGACACTTGATATACATACTAACTGTGTGACCTTGGATAAGTCACTTAACTCCAATTGTCTTGCCATTCCCCCTCCAAAAAAATTTGATTTTGGCTGTATTTGGTTTTGTTTGTGCAAAAACTTTTCAATTTTATGTAATCCAAATACCTCCCATGGACCTCTGCATCTCTTGTTTGGTCATGAGTCCTTCCCCTATCTATACATCTGACAGGTAACTTTTTTTCCATACTCCCCTAATTTGATTATGAGATCAATTTGATTATGAGATATGTAGCCATTTTGAACTTCTCTAGGTATATAGACTATGTACCTAGGCTGGTCTATGCCTATTTTCTGCTCTATTTATTCCTACACTTTCTAGTATTTTTAGTAGGAATGGACATTGTATTTAGTAAAAAAAATTTTCTACATCTATTGAAATAGTAGCTTTTTTGGCTTTTATTATTGGTGTGGTCAATTATGATTATAGTTCCCCTAATTTTAAACCAGTCCTGTGTTCCTAATATAAATTCCACCTAGTAATAATCTATGATCTTTGTAATGTATTTCTGTAATCTCCTTGCAAGTATTTTATTCAAAATTTTTGCACTGCTGTTCATTAGGGAAATCGGTCTATAGTTTTCCTTCTATTTCTGCTTTCCCTGGTTAAGGTATTAAAACCATATTTGTGTCATAGAAGGAATTTGGTAGTACTTAATTACCTATTTTTTCCAATGGTTTACATAACATTGGAATTAATTGTTCTTTAAATTTTTGGTAGAATTCACTTATAAGTCCATTTAATCCTGGGAATTCTTTTTCCTTAGAGAGCTCATTTATAGCTTATTCAATTTCTAGGGTTATTTAAGTTATTTAAGTATTCTATTTCCTCTTCTGTTAATCTGGGTAATTTATATTTTTATAAATATTCATCCATTGCATTTGAATTGTCAGTTTTGCTGGCATATACTTAGGTAAAATAGCTCCTAATATTTGCCTTCCCTTCATCTTCTGGCTGTGCATCACCCTTTTAATTTTTGATACAGATAATTTGGTTTTCTCTTTCTTCATTAAAATCAACATATATCTCTCTCTTCTGCCTAAATCCATCTTCTAGCTATAATGGAGAGCACGTTTTATCATTGGTCCCTTTGGAGTCATAAATGGTCATTGTATTAGTCATGGTTCTTACAGCTTTCAAAGTTGCTTTTAGTGTTGTGTTTGTGTAAATCCTTCTCCTGGTCCTGCTGATATTTCATTCTTCATCAGTTTATAAAAATTTTCAAAATTGTTCATTTTTATAATAATATTATTATTATATCAATTATCCTTCTGATTCTGCTTATTTCATTTTGCATCTGGTCATAAAAATCTTTTCATGTCTTATAATTGCCATCATCTATTCCCCCATTTCCTATATACAATAATATTCTCTCCTATTCATATACTACAATCTATTCAGACATTATTGAATTAATTTATTTATTTTTCGTTTTTAGCATTCACTTTCACAAGATATTGAGTTGCAAATTTTCTCCCCATCTCTCCCCTTCACTCACCTCAAGACAATGTGTATTCTGATTACCCCTTCCCCCAATCTGCCCTCCCTTCTTTCACACCCCTCCCTTCTCTTATCCCTTTCTCTTCTATTTCTTCTAGGGCAAGACAGATTTCAATATCCCATTGCCTGTATGTCTTATTTCCTAGTTGCATGTAAAAACAATTTTTAACATTCATTTTTAAAACTTTGAGTTCCAACTTCTCTACCTTCCTCCCTCTCCAACCACCCCTATTGAGAAGGCAAGCAATTTTATATAGATTATACATGTGTAGTCATACAAAACACCTCTGTAACAGTAGTTTTGTGAAAGACTAACTATATTTCCCTCCACCCTGTCCTGCTCCCCATTTATTCTGTTCTCTCTTTTGACCCTGTCCCTCCTCAAAAATGTTTACTTCTATTACCCCCTCCTCCCATTTGCCCTTTTCTATCATCTCCCCCACCCGCTGTTTATCCCCTTCCCCCCTACTTTCCTACAATGTAAGATAGACTTTCATACCAAGTTGAGTGTGCATGTTATTCTTTCCTTAAGCCAAATGTGATGAGTGTAAGGTTCACTTTTTCCCCTCACTTCTTCCCCTCCACTGACAAAACTTTTTCTTGCCACTTTTATGTGAGAGATAATTTATCTCATTCTATTTCTCTCTTTCTCCTCCAAATATATTCCTCTATCATCCCTAAATTTTTTTTTATCATCCTTTCATATTCAACTCACCCTGTGCCCTCTGTCTACATATATAAAATCTCTCCAACAACCCTAATACTGAGAAAAGTCTCAAGAGTTACAAATATTATCTTTCCATGTAGGAATGAAAATAGTTCAACTTTAGTAAGTTCCTTATGATTTCTCTTTCCTGTTTATCTTTTCATGCTTCTGTTGATTCTTGTGTTTGAAAGTCAAATTTTCTGTTGAGCTTTGGTCTTTTCATCAAGAATGATTGAAAGTTCTCTATTTCATTGAATGACCATTTTTTCCCCTGAAGTATTATATTTAGTTTTACTGGGAAGGTGATTTTTTATTTTAATCCTTGCTCCTTGGACCTCTGGAATATCATATTCCAAGTCCTTTCCACCCTTTAATGTAGAAGCTGCTAGATTTTGTGTTATCCTGATTGTGTTTCCACAATACTTGAATTGTTTCTTTCTGGCTGTTTGCAATATTTTCTCCTTGACCTGGGAGCTCTGGAATTTGGCTGCAATATTCCTAGGAGTTTTCCTTTTGGAATCTCTTTCAGAAGGCATTTGGTAGATTCTTTAAATTTCTATTTTACTCTCTGGTTCTAGAATATCAGGGCAGTTTTCCTTGATAAGTTCTTAAAAGATGGTATCTAGGCTCCTTTTTTGATTATGACTTTCAAATATTCCAATAATTTTAAAATTGTCTCTCATGGATCTATTTTCCAGGTCAGTTATTTTTTCTGGTGAGAGATTTCACATTGTCTGCTACTTTTTCATTCTTTTTGTTTTATTTTATAATTTCTTGATTTTTTTATAAAGTCATTAGCTTCCATCTGCTTCATTCTAATCCTCAAGGAATTATTTTCTTCAGTGAACTTTTGGATCTCCTTTTCCATCTGGCCAACCTTGTTTTTTAAGACATTTTTCTCCTCATTGGCATTTTGGATCTCTTTTGCCATTTGGGTTAGTCTGTTTATTATGGTGCTATTTTCTTCAGCTTTTTTGAGTCCCCTTTAGCAAGCAGTTGACTTGTTTGTCATGATTTTCTTGCACCACTCTCATTTCTCTTCCCAATTTTTTCTCTATTTCTCTTACTTGATTTTCAGAATCCTTTTTGAGCTCTTCTATGGCCTGAGACCAATTCATAGTTTCCTTGGAAACTTTGGAAGGAGGAGATTTGACTTTATTGTCTTCTTTTGTTTGTATAATTTGGTCTTCCTTGTCACCCAAGTAAGACTCTATAATGCACTGCCCCTGCCACCCTGGGCTTGGGGCTGGATCACACTGCTCTCTCACACAGGTCTAACAGGGTTTTTTTGCCACTGACCTTCCAATTTTTCTTCACATTTTGTGATTGTGAAGTCTGGATACTGCCACAGGTACCAGTGATTCAGTCCCCTGAGACCTGTTCTGGTCCTGTTTGTGCTGGCATGACCCATACTGGACTGCTCTCTGCTCCTAGCCAGGTGGACAGACACTTCTCGTCAACCTTCTAGGCGTCTTAGCCTGAAGATCTGCCTCACTCCATCATTCTGTGGGTTCTACAGCTCCAGAATTTGTTTAGAATCACTTTTTACAGATATTTGACTGGGTTTGAGGGAAGAGCTGTAGCAAGTACCTGCTTTTTTACTCCACCATCTTGACTCTGGCCCCCAGGCATTAATTAATGGACATCCCCTTATTTGCTAGTTTTTTTGCCACCGAAAAATAGCTGCTATAAATATTACTGTACTTAAATGCCTTTTCCTCTTTCTTTGATCTTTTTTGGGTATGGGCCTAGCAGTGATATAACTAAGTCAAAGAGCATGCACTGTTTATTAACTTTTTATGTGTAATTCTAAATTGCTTTACAGAATGATTATACACATTTAAAAAGTCCACCCACAACGGCTGTTTTTCCACAACCATTCCAACATGCATTATTTTTCTTTTTTGTCATCTTTGCTACTCTGAGAAGTATGAGTTGGAATCTCAAAATTGCTTTAATTTATATTTCTCTAATTAGCAGTGATTTGGAGCATTTTTTCAAATGGATATAGATAGTCTAGGTTTGTTCCCCCAAGAATTATCTGGTCATATCCTTAGACCACTTATCAATTGGGATATGGTTCCTTTTCTTATAAACTTGAATAAGTTCTTAGAAATGATACGTTTATCAAAGAAACTTGCTGCCAAAATTTCCCCCCCAATTGCTTTGCTTTTAATTTTAGCTTTATTAGATTTGTTTGAGCAATGTAAAATTTTTTTTATGTAGTCAAAAGTATCCACTTTATCTTTTGTGATACTCTCTATTCATTGTTTGGTCATGAACTTTTCTCCTGTCCACACATTTCTATTGTAACTGACTTGCTGAGTTGGGAGACAGAAACAATGCTCAGAGTTATTCTGGATAGAGTTCTTATTGAAGAATGAACAACTCACCGAAAACAAAGAGGGCTGGGGTGGGCAGGAGGCTGCTAATGGAAGTTTTTCATGTGGCACATAGGAATATTTAATCAGTTCCAGGAAGTGAATGAAATAATAATAAAAATGAAAACAACAGCAAACATTTATATCATGCTTACTGTGGGCCAGGAACTGCACTAAGTGTTTACTGCTATTCTCTCACTTGATTCTCACAATAGTCCTGGAGGTAGTGTGGAGTCCACACTGCACAAATAAGGAAACTGAGTCAGACTTAAAGTGACTTGTCCAAGGTCACGCAGTTAGCAAGTGTCTGAGGCAGAATTTGAACTCAGATCTTCCTAATTCCTGGTACAGTACTCTGTCCACTGTGCTACCTAGAATAGTAGCAGACAATGAGAAAGCATTTTTATGAAGTTGGTAGTAGGACTTTCTTGATGGCCTCAACTTTTTTCCCTTTCCCATAAGAGTTAGTTGCCATCTGGTTCACCACAGGCCTGACTATTATACTTTTAATTAGCATGAAATCACTGTGTCTGAATTAGATATTCTAAACTGAAAACTTTGAGATCAAAACAGTGCTGAAGGAAACTAAGACTTCTGTGAACTCTGCAAGGTCAGACTAGAATTTTCAAGCTTAAATCTAATGGGAGAGAATCAGTGTCACCAAACATTAATTCTTTTGGTTCTTTTAAAAATATTATTTTATTCTGAATTTCACAGTAATCAATAGACATTGATATATATTTCCATATACAAAAGATAGAAAAAGGGGATTGCGTGTGAGATTGTGATTCTGCCACGCACAATTTTTAAAAAAAAAGTGTGCAACAAAGTCAGCATGGTAGGATCAACACAGCCTTTCTTGTCTTTGTAGCTTTCTAAGCTTCCTTCTGCTTTCTTTTGTGTATTTTTAAAACTCTTTATTAATACTTTCCTCTGTCCCTCCCTCCTTTATTTCCTTCCCTCCTTCCTTCCTTCCTTCCCTCCTTCCTTCCTTCCTTCCCTCCCTCCTTCCTTCCTTCCCTCCTTCCTTCCCTCCTTCCCTCCCTCCTTCCTTCCTTCCCTCCTTCCTTCCCTCCTTCCCTCCCTCCCTCCTTCCTTCCTTCCTTCCTTCCTTCCTTCCTTCCTTCCTTCCTTCCTTCCTTTCTTCCTTCCTTCCTTCCTTCCTTTCTTTCATTCCTCCTTCCTCAAGAATATAACCTGAACCACTTTTTTTCCTAGTGGATTCCTGATGAGATTCGAGACCTAGGATAAGTGAGGCAAATGAGGATTTGATATCTCCTGTGAGTTCGAGAAGCCACGCTAATGGATATGAGTGTGTCATTTCAGGAGACCTCCCTCCCCCCAAATACCTCTCATTCACAGTGTCTGAAATTCTGCCTTTAATCATTCTGGCGGTTCTCTTTCCAGCAGCTATGAAAATTCTGCAGATTCAGGAGAAAATACTGAGTGCCTAATGGAGAGAATAGAAAGGAGCACATAAAGGGAAGAAAGGAGTGATTGAAAGGGGAGAGGAAGGAATAACTTGTCTTTCATGATGTTCCACTTTACAAGTTTGGAAATTAGGTTTGGTGGACAACATCAGTTGTCAGAGATAAATCAGGTAGAAGATTTTGGTTGAGTTCCACAATGAAGAACCCTGATGCTAAGGATCAGTGAGGGTTAGGAGGAGCTAAGGAAATTGTCCCAGTGGAATTCAGTCTCTGAGATCCTTTCCAATGCTGTGATTTTATGATGATGCTCAGAAGAAAATCTTTTAAAATTAACTGAAATTAGGAGAGGAAATTATAACTTAACAGGCTATTCCTTCCCTCAGATTTGTTTAGGAAGTGATCATCTGCAAAATATGCTCATCTTTTCATTGAGGGTAAGTAGTAGTTTTCACTTCAGAATCAACTGTCTGTGTGTGACTAGAATGTCACCTGGTTAGAAGAAAAGTTAAAAAGAACAAGGATCAGAACATGTTTTAATTAACCCCACACCAGAAGGATAAAAATGACATGGTATTTTATTCTAGTATGAAAGTGATTAAACTGTTCTGTTTAAACAACCCATTGGCTTTGAATAGTGGGAGATGGATAAAAGATATTTACTCCAACCATCATTTTTTTTAGAGGGACAACTTGTTACCACAATAATTGTCACAGTAAGGAGATCCAAAGAATCCAAAAACTACCTCAGCCAGAAAACACTTAACCACCTTGCCAAGAAGTGAGACATGTTAGGTAAGGGCAACACTTATTTTAGAGCTCAAATTTATTGGAAAAAAGTCATAGAAGAGAGGAGAGTTACAGTCATAGAAATTATAGAAGCCCAGAGTTATCTAAGTAGATGAGTGTTGGACCTGGAATTGGAAAGACCCGAGTTCAAATTTGGCATCTGGCATTTACTAGCTATGTGACTTGGCAAGTCACTTAAATTCTGTTTGCCTCAGTTTCCTCAACTATAAAACAGGGATGAAAATAATAGTATCTACTTCACAGGGTTGTTGTGAGGTTCAAACAAGATAATATTTGTAAAAAGCACTTAGCAAAGTGCCTGGCATTTTTCTTCCCCCATTGGAATCAATTGAAAGAAAAATGAGCCTTAATGAGTAACCTAACCAAGACTTATCATACTAAGAACATCAATACATGAAAATGAAAGGAAGACAATCCCATCCAATAAACATTTATTAAGTGCCTACTATATGCCAGGCACTGTACTAAGTCCTGAGGATACAATTAACAGAAAGAAACAGTCCTTACAATCTAAGAGAGAGAAACAGCACAAAGGAGGCAGGAAAGCAGGGAAAGGCAGGGAGGAGTATAGGAGGAGGTAGATACCTTGCACAGGGGCAGTTAGTTCTGTGGAGCTGGAGCCAAGAGAAGCACTTGGCTGAGTCCTGTTTCTGTCCTGTAAAGTAAGGCATTGGGAGGAATTTGGTACTTCACCCTTTAACCCTCCAATCAGAGGGGAGAGGAGACTGAGAGAGATGGTTTGTGTCAGTCAAGTTTTGAGTTAGTAGCAGGGTACGATATAGAAATGATAAACTTAACCTGGGAGGGGTAAGATGCAAAATGGAACAGTTCTGCCAACATTTCTATAGCAGCCTATCCTTATCACCAACGACAGTGAAAATACTACATTTAGACTCAGTGCAGCAGAATATGATACACTGCATGAAGAAATGGAAATGCACTTAAAAAAATGAAATTAGGAAGAAAGGTTGGACCTGCCTACAGAAGAAATATAGAAGAAAACTTAGTTGGAGTAAAAAAAAAAAGTTCAGGCATATTTTAAAAAAATTTCTCAAAGAAAGAAAATTCCAGAAGAAATGAAAAGATCACTGATGGTACCATTACCAAGAAAGAAGAGACCTGGGTTTGAGTTCTGGTTCTGTGACTCCTTGTCTATAATAAGGCTTTTCTTCTGTCTGATTACTCATTTGTAAAATGAGGCAGCATACTAGATAATCTCTGAGGAGCCCATGGCTCTCACATTATTCAATGTTTTTCAAGATAACATTGCTTTATGGGTCCTTTTCCAGGATACTTTTAGAAAAAGAATAAGATTGGGCCAGCTAGGTGGAGTAGTGAGTACAGCAGCAGTCCTGGAGTCAGGAGAACCTGAGTTCAAATCTGGTCTCAGACATTTACAAGCTATGTGACCTTGGGCAAATCAGTTAACCCCAATTGCTTTTGCCTTCCCTCTTCAGAAAAAAAAAAGAATAAGATTACCATGATATTTATGAAGAAATACAACATAATGTTTGAGTTCATGAAAACTTTTTCAAACAAATATGGCTTTATTCATGCATTGTAATCTAAAAATGGCAGTTGTCTTCCAAAGTTGCTTCAGTTACAGGCATTAGATTTCTTTAAGGGTTATTATGATTCATATAACATTTTCTCTTGAAGCACCTGCTGTTATCTAACACATAATTCTTATTTTATTTTTGAGGGAGAGATCATGCCTCCAGTTTTCCAGATTAATGACATAGTCTGTCCTTGAGAGAGCATTTTCAAATGGAAATGGACTTTGGAGTTCCTCTAACTTCCTCGTTTTGCATCAGGAGAACTGATAACCAGAGACTTTAACTGATGTACTGATAATGAGTAGCAGACGTGGGAGTAAAACTCACTTCTAATTCTTAATGCTTTTTTTCTATGCCACATTTTTATAATTTCTAAGTTCCTCAATTTTTTTCTCTTTAATATCCTCTATGTTGATGGACACAGTGCTAGGCACCCAGGTAGCAATTAATCTTCTTGTCCTGACCCTATAAATATTTTATCTGTGGCACTGGCACTTCCTAAGCTAATCACATTTTGACCAAGTTTTTTATGACTCTCCTCTCCAGAGATCTAGCTTCAGTGCTAAACAAGAAACTGTGACAATCAGAGGTTAAGTAACTTGCCCTAAGTCCCGTAGCTAGCTAGTGTCTGAGGTAGGATTTGAACTCAGCTCTTAAGTCCAGTGCTTAACCCTCTCTGCTACCTGTCCATGGTCCATAGAACAGTACCAGTCCTCAGCAAGTATTTATTACCACAAAAAAACTTTTACTTCTTAAATTCCATAAACCAAAGATTAACTACTTTCTTAGAATCCTGTGACATCTACCCCAGGATTTCTCTTTTTTAGCACCTTAATATGGGACCTCTGAGCTGCAAGGACTATGGCACTGAAGCCTCGTTGGTTAGAATGCCATGTGGAAAACCATCTTGATATTTAGGTTACAGTAAAGTAGGGGCCCACTGAGAAATAGGAAGTCAGGTGATCGAGTATTTTCAGGTACCCGATATCATGCTAGGTGTTGGAGATACAAATATAATAAATAATTTGATCCCTTTTTGCAAGAAGTAAAATTCTACAGTATAAATCAATCATCATACCAGTGGAATATTGGCAATTCAGGTATCCTATGGTGAGAGCAATTCAGGTCTCTTGTGGTATCTTGTGATTTCAAAGGACTTAGGCAGGCCATGGGTTAACTCTGAGCCCTAAGAAATTTAGGGGACTTTGGAACATCCCAGATATGAGTTAGACGTGGAGCAGTAATCGGAAACTCACTTTAGTCTACAAGGGACAGTTAGGTGATGTGTAATGGTTAGAGCCTTGATCCTGGAGTCAGGACGACCTGAGATGAAATCCTGCTTCAGACACTTGTCCCAGGTCAAGCTTCTCGTTCTCAACTGTTTTCCATCTGCAAAAATAGATAATACTAGTTTTTGAAATCAAACATGATAATACCCACGAGGCACGGTGAAACCTTGAAGTTCTATATAAATGACATTCTCATTGTGATCACTATCCTTATTTTCCTTCCTTTCCTGATTCAGTACGATCCGAGCTAGGAGAGCTACAGGACCTCTGGGGAATAAGAGAATTCTAAATTCCCTTAAAAGGTACTTAAATCATTTCAAAGGACTTGGTGGGAGGAATGACCTGAAAACCTAGAGAAACTTAAAATTGTCCCTCACCTCCATGTATGCCACAGAATTTAGGATGGGCCTAGGGTTCACCTTATGGCAGTAATCCCCTGGTTTCTCTACCTATTTGAAGGCATTGTCCTTTGAGGCAGAAGGGGTAGGGTGGAGAAAATATGTCTCAGGTCAACCAGGAAACCTCAGTCCAGAATATTCTTATTCAGTGACAATTCTTCAACATATTTGTTTTGTTATAGACTCAGAGAATTATAGGACAAAAAAAGACCTTCAAGGTTTTCATTCTACATTTGAGGAAACTGAGACCCAGAAAAGGAAAGTAATTTGTCCAAAGTTACCCTACTAGCAGCCAGCAGAGTCAGTACTGAAACTAAAGGCTTCTGAGCAGTAGTTTTTCCATTACAAAATGCCATTGCATGCCAGTATGGATATATATAAATATATATGTATGTGTATGACACATACATGCATATAAACACACATACACAATACATGCATGCATGTGTACACATGTGTGCACACACACAAGCATACGTGTATGCATGTATAGATATATACGCACATATATGCACATACATTCCTACGTATTATTAGCTTGGGATGATTGTGGTAGAAGGAAGGGTCTCCTGGCACCCTTTATATCACCTAGGTGACTGCTTTCAATAAAGACAGTTTGCCTGTCTCTCCTGGCCCATATGAATTAGGAGTTCCTTAGGCTTTCTCATTGTGGTGGTTACATTAGCTAAACCTCTGTAGGAAAAGATGCTGATCAGTGTTAATGTCTTTTCCTACATAATTTTTCATTTTTGGCTTCACTACCTTCTTTGAATAGGTCAGGTTGGAGCTTTTGTAATTGCTTTCAGTGTATTCTTTTCATCTTTACATTTTCATCTAGATTGGTATTGGTTTTGACCTTTATTTTAACAAATTTGTAGTCTGTCTACACAAAAAGAGTTGATTCAGAAATGGCTCCCATTTGTGTGTTTTTTTTCACCCTATGAATAAAACCCAAACATCATAAAACACATAATTATTATTTATTATTCTTTAATTAAAAATGAACTTGGAACAGACTCTTTTTAATTCAATTTAGCCTCTACTATGCACAAGCTATTAAAAATAAAGGTGAAAAACATGTCTCTGCCTTTAAGGAGTTTATAGACAAATGGAGGAATACAACTTGCACACAAATAGCTGTAAACGAGATAAGCCTTGGGAGAGGTCGAGCAGTGAGTCAGACATATTCAGGAAGAGAAAGATCATGCATAACTTTCAAAAGTGGACTGAAATGAATAAATCAATGAAAAGTAGCATAGTAGAAAGAAGATTCATATGGAAGACCTAAGTTTTAGTCTTCACTCTGCCACTGTGTGAGGTTGAACAAGTCATCTCACTTGTTAAAGCCTCATGTTACTCATTTATAAACTGAGACTACTGGAATAGATTATCTCTAAGTTTCCTTCCAAGCCTATGAATCAGGGACAACTTCAAAGAGAAGGTGGCACTTGAACTGGGTTTGGAAGGTTGGGATAAATTCTGAAAGGGGAACAGAGAAGAAAGAGGAATGTGTTCTATGACCAGGGGACAGAGGGCAAAAACATACAGAGAATGGAAGGCTGAGATCAGATTAGAGAATATGAAGGGTGAGAAAAATGACTGGAAAGGTAAGTAGAAACCAGATTATGGAAGGTCTTGAATTTCAGTCTAAGAAATTTGAATTTGTATTTCACTCCTTTGGCAATGATGAAATACTGAGAGTTTTTGAGCAAGGGAATTAAAATGATCCAACCCATACATTAGGAAGATTATTTTAGTAAGGGTGTTAAGGATGGATTAGGGAAGAGTCTAGACATGGAAAGACCAATTAAGACTCAGTTGAGGATTAAGGTTAGGGATAGGTTGTGAAAGGTAATAAAGGAGTACAATTGATATGACCTTGTAATTGATTAGACAGATTAAAAGGAAAGGAAGAGCAAAAACCAAAGCAAAATCTTGAATTGAATTTTTGAGCCTTGGAGATTGGTGGTAGAGACAATAGAAATAGGAAAGCCAGAAAAAAGTGGATTTTTATAGGAAGCTCATGAAATCAGTCTGGGACATTCCAACATCAAGGGGTCAAGAGGACATTAAAGTGTACCTGTCATGGGAACAGTTGGAACTGTAGGAAAAAAGTTCATGACTGAAGAGATAGATTTGGGAGTCATCAGAATAAAGTTGATAAATGAAGTCAAGGATATTGATGAAGGAAGAGAATATATAGAGAGATAAGATGACCAGCTTGGCAAGTTCTTGTCCTCAGGTGTTCTATGCTTAGAATGAAGAGGAAAGAGGAGAGCCAACTAAAGTAGAGTTATAGAGTCCAAGAGAGGAAAAAACTTCAGAAAATAAGTGATGGTGAATACAATTAAATGCTACAGAACTACAAGTAGAAATAAAACAAAGAAAAGGCCAATGGATGAGTCATTGTGGGCTTGGAAAGAAGGACTTTTGTAGAGTGAAAGAATCAGGACATCCATTGCAGGGGTAATGAGCAAGCAAGTAGAAGCCATGGGTGTAGACTCTCCTTTCTAGAAGGCTGGCAATGAAAGAAGGAACATCCTGAAGGCATGGAAGGATCTCTGAAAGACTTTTTGGAATAAAGAAGACTTGAACATGCTTGTAGACAGGGGGTACACCACTGCAGGGGAAGAGATTGAAGATGAGAGGGAGATTAGTGGAGCAGGTTGCCAGAGGAAATAATGAGATAGGATCAAGGACTCAAGTGGAGGGCTTTGTAAAGGAATGAATGAATGACCCAATGAATGAATGAATGTAAAGCCACATTTATTAAGCACTATGTTCAAATGGAAAACCAAGGCAGTCTCTTCTCAAGGACTCGCATTCTAATACGAAGAAACAACAAATATAGGAGGTTTCATCTGAAAGTCAGATGGAAGGCCCCATGGTCTTTGGGGTGCAATAGCAAAGTAGATGGTAATATTACTTGTGTGCCCTTAGGCAAGTCACTTAACCTCCTTGGGCCTCAGTGTCCTCATCTGTAAAATGAGAGAGTTGGGCTAGATGCCCTTTAAGTTCTGTTTCAGGTATAATTATGTCATGAACACCCTCTGGCAGAACTGAGAAGCTTTGGAATAGAAGAGGAGGTGGATGGTGAGAATTATCTAGGATCAAGAATGACCAGTATGGGAATGGTGGTAAGGAATGTATGTATGAAGGAAAGTACACCACGGCCATGGCTGCCATAGTGTCAGAACCTGAAAGGAAGGGAAATGAGGCCAGAACTAGGGTGAGAAATAAGGAAAGCGAGGAGGAATGAACATTAGAATGAATAGGGAGAGAAGGAAAAAAGAAAGAAATTTGTGAGATAATTTTATTGTATATTTGAAAAGAATAACAATTTGGACATGATAGATTTGCAGTTTCAGGTACAATGATCTTTTTTATGGTGCTTAGTTATGGAAATGCTTGTTTTATTCTACAAATAAAAAATAAAGTTTTCTTTTTTAAAAAAAGTAATGAATGGGGATGTAAGATTCTTTACAATGCTAACACACTATATAGTTCTATCTGGTTGGTACAGTTGTTTACAGGAGGTGAAATGAAGGGATTTTTGGCATAAGAAAGAAATGGTGAGCATAGAAGAAATGTACATCTTTTTAAGCCAAGAAGTGCTTAAACAAACATCCTTAGGAGCTTAATAAGGTCCATAAGAGTGACATTAATATGTCTGTGAGTATTTTAATATACTTTAACAGAAGTACAGAATTAAATTTAATTACAAAATTGGCAGTCATCCTTAGGGCACTAGTGAGGACTTGTTGCTTTGTAGGAGTAACTGGTGCTGTTAATGTAAGTTTCTATTACTTCTAAAGCTTTAATATATATTTATTTAATTATCATATTATTTATTTATTTCAATTAATTATATTTAATAAAATATATCTTTACTGCAGGGGTAGAACATATAATGAAAGGGAGAAGATGTGGTGCCTGGAAAACTTTTGTAGGATTATCTATTTTAGAACTGGAAGGAGCCTGAGAAGTCATTAAGTCCAATTCCCTCATTCTATAGATTAGAAAATTGAGGCATGGAGAAGTTTGATCACTTTCCCAGGGTCACAAACTCAGTAAGGTCAGAAAGACCTCAGCTCAAATTTGACCTCAGATACTTACTAGCTGTACGACCCTGAACAAATCACTTACCTTCTGCTGACTCAGTTTCCTCAGTTGTAAAATAGAGATAACAATATCACCTACCTACCAGGGTTGTTGTGAGTATCAAATGAGATAATATTTCTAAAGCGCTTGGCACAGTGCCTGTCCCATAACTGGTGCCTAATCAATATTTTCTTTCTTTGCTTCCTTCCTCACATAGCTGCCACACCAACTTGAGTGGTCATTTTCTTTCTCCTAAGACAAGATCTCTCTGTCCCAAGTCTTTCCCCACTCCAGTCCATTCTCCATACTGCTGCCAAAGAAAAAAATTGAATGGGAGATCTGAACAGGTCACTGCCCTACCCAATATATGCCAGTGATTCTCCATTGCTTTGAGAATCAAATATAAACTCCTATATTTGACTTCTAAAAGCCTTCACAACTTGACTGCAACCTAACTTTCAAGTCTCTCCATACATTACTTCATTTTCTGTAGTCTACAAACCAGCCAAACTCTCCGTGCCTCCCAACTGACTGTCCCAAAATGAGATCACACATGTAAAGCACTTGCAAACCTTAAAGTGTATATAAATGTTAGCAAAATTTACTTTTAGTTATCAGCACCCTCTCACCTTCCCACCCCCTCCAGGTTAATGCTAATTCAACCATAATAAGCATGAATGGTTAAGGGAAGTAATGGTCCCATTGTACAAGGCTCCAGTTGGATTAGCACTGGAGTAGTTCATTGTGTTAAGTCTTTTGGCATCAAATGTTAAGAAGAATATTGACAAACTTGAAAGGGTTTGAAAACTACTCTTTTTGTTTTCAGACGTCTTATTCTCTGTTACCCCATTTGGGTTTGGATTTTTTGGCAAAGATACTGGAGTGGTTTGCTATTTGCTGTTTCCTTCTCCAGCTCATTCTACAGGTGAGGAAAGGAGGCAAACAGGGAAGTGATATGCCTAGGTTCCACAGCTAGTAAGTATCTGAGGTCACATTGGAACTCATGTTTCCTGACTCTAGACCTATCATTTTATCCACTGCATCACTTAGCTGCAAACCTATAAATCTATATTGATGTAGTTCTATAGAGACTAAGAAAATTCACAAAGAGGTTGGTGAGGGGTCTGAACCACAGCATATGAAAAATTATTACAAGACCACCTTTAGTCCAGAGTATGGAAGATTTGGCCTGGGGGCAAAGACCTAGAACACAGGATCATAGAGTTACATTTGGTAGAGGCCATGTAACCTATAAGGCTGGTTTTCATACATTGGGGGAGGAGGAAGGGGACGATCTTCATTGTTCTAGAAGTCAGAATTAGTAAGTAATAGGGAGGCATATTTCAATTCTTTAGAAAAAGGGTCTTTTCATGAATTAGACCTCAGTGAAATGGGCTGCCTTCCTGTAGGCAATTCGCTAGAAGAGAGAAGGAGAACACAACAAGCATTTATTACGCACCTACTATGTGCCAGGCACTTTGCAAATATTGCCTCATGTGCTCCTCTCAGCAACTCTGGGAGGTGGGGAGGTTGCTATCATTAGTGAGTAAACTGAGGCACACATTGGGCCCCGAGTCACATAGCTCATATGTATTTAAGGTTTGATTTGAATGCACGTCTTCCTGACCACTCTGTCCACTGCACTGCCTAACTGCCCCTCGAAAAGTATCCTGGAAAAGGCTGGATAATCGTTAGGGATGCCTTTAAAAAAAAAGGACTCTTTTCTCAGATAAGAAGTTAGATATGAAGATCTTTAAGTTCCTTACTAATCCTACGATTCTGGGAGTCTGCCTCTACTAACCCCAGCCACTCAGCAATCAAAGACCAAAGCTACAGGAAGGTTGTGGCACCACTATAATCTAAAGCTATAATCGCAGGCCCTCCAAGTCATGCAGATCTTCCTACCTGTCTAAGCCAGGAGCCAGTAAGAATCTTTTCATTTGGTTATTCCTGGTGGGGGTATGGGTTGGAGATACAAGGATGAAGGGAGGAGGATGTCTTTGTGTATTTCTGTGTATAAACACATAGATGGGATTTCCTGACATCATGAAGTGTAAGTCCTGGATAGAATCTTAGTCAGCTGCCTTGTTTCACCGAGGAGGAAATCGAAGCCCAAAGAGGGAAGGAAGGTCAATTAAGGTCTTTCTGCTTTACTGCCCTGGAGTTTCAAAGGGTGAGTTTGTACGTGAATGTTCTCATTCTGCTTGTTGTTATCAAAATACTCTTCATGTACCATATATTTCATCATATTGCCTCAGCATTGATCGATGCTCATGCTACATCCCATAGTATCTGGATTAATCATCCTGCTAAGAAGTCAGTAAATTGTGTTTGGAACAAAGGCATCTGTACTGTACTCAGAGATTTTACTTTCCATATTCTGTAATGCATGTTAGTGCTGAAATATAAATTATGAGAATTTTAATCCTTGAGAAAAAAACAAGATGAGTTTATATTTTGTTCTGCTAAGAAAAGGAATTGGGGAAGTAGAAGCCAAACTTCAGAATCAAAATTTACCTCATTTTAGCTTTTTTTTCTTTTTCTTTTTTTTTGCCATCAACTTGTTTGATACTTTATTTCTTTGTTTAGCATGATTTTGGCCAATGCCTTTTATTTTTAAAAGCTAACGACTGTTCCAGGCTTATCATACATTACTTCCCTTCCTGAACTCTATAACCTAGTCAGAGTGACCTTCTTGTGGTTTCTCAAGTCCTTTATTTCCTGGCTCTGTGTCTTTGCACTGGCTGTATCTCACGCTTGGAATGCACTCCTTTCTTACTTTAAGAATGTCTTTGTTCTCAAGACTCAGTTCAACTATTACGTTCTATATGAAGCTGTTACTGGTCTTGTCAGCTCCCTATGCCTTCCTTACCGATATTACTTTGTGTAGCACCATTTTGACATTTAGAATGAGATCAGGATATTCAATGGTTTGAGGTGGGTGTTCCCCCAAGTCCTCCCCCCTCTTCTATCCCCAGGGCAGTTTGTCCTGATCCTGTCACTTGGAGAACAAGATAAACTGGCAAACTAGCCTCCCTAATGCTGAGGAAGAATGGGGAGAAGAAGAAGAGAGTTGGATACTAAGTGGGAGCGAAAACTGAAGGAGGAGTAGCAGCCAGTATGAGTCATACCTGGAATTCTTGAGACCAGGATGCATGACTGAATCATACATAAGATGCATGGGACAGTTGTTACACTGCCAGGACCAGTCAAGACTCCAAAAAGGAAAGCCTGTGACCGCTCTTTTTCCTCCTCCCCCCTTCTCTCTCTTTTTCTTTCGAAAGAACAGGGGCCAGGGACCTTTCTTGTAGCAAAGATTTGTCTGACAACCATATGCTAGAAGGCAGTACGAATTAACAACTGCTACACATTGTGTGGAATGACTCCATTTTTGCATTAACACAAAGAATTTACCATTTTATATTTCCAAGTATAGTTTTATTTGACAAATCAAGTCAATATTGAGAAAATTTCTCAGGGGCATTTGTTTCTTAGGTCCTTATTATGTAACTGAGTTTTAATTGGCTCCCATTTTCAGTGTGAAATTGCTACTTATTCATAGGGTCTCCAAATTCATGATCATTCATTTATTTTGATCACTATAAAGTTTGCTTGGAGTTGTCAGAGTTCAAGCCAAGCATGGTTTGGAGTGTGCCCTGTCCACCCGTCCAGTCTTCTTGCAGCTGACTCTGACATATACTCATCTAGTGACATTGGCCTCCTTGCTCTTAAGCAATACTCTCTTGGCTCTGGGGATTTTTTCTGGCTGACCCCATGTCTAGAACACTCTCTCTTATCCACTCAGACTACTGACTTCCTTTAAGTCTCAAGTAAAGCCTCATTTTTACTGTCTGTCTTCCCCAACCTCTCTTAATTCCAGTGCCTTCTCTCCATTAATTACTCCTTATTTATCCTGTATATAGTTTGCTTTGCATGGATTTTTTCCATGTTGTCTCCTTCATTAGACTGTAAGCTCCTTGAGAGTAGGAATTGTCTTTGCCTCTTTTTTATATCTATCCCCCACTGCTTAATAGATGTTGACTGATTAATTGCCCAAACTTCGGTTCTCAGTCATAGACTGGAATGGGCTTGGAGATGGACAAGGTATCCTACAAGCTCTAGTCCAGTTTCAAGTTGCAAAGCCTTGTGTAGAATCCAGGTCTGAGGTCTTGCACAAAAATCAGCAAAACTTCTGAGTCTTGAGATCTAGGCTCTGATTTAGGTTTTGTTTTACCTACCTGACTGTCGGTTCACATCATAGCATGGTTGAAATTGTGGATCCAGTCAACTGACTACTACTCATGGGTTAGCATCAGAGGCATGCTAGTAAATGTTTAACATCTGACTGGGGTTGGAGGGATATGTTCACAATGTACTTTTAAATTTAATCGGCATTGTGCATTGGCAATTTCTCTATCACTTTCTTATGTCTATATGATCAACAAGACAAAACAAACACTTGTTATTAGTGTTTGCCAGGTTCAGTGATGTAAATGCTCACACAAAATTTCACAATCAGCTTGTGGGAGCTGGTGGGAGCCAAGACATTGCTGGCTGGCATATCCTTCAAGAGCATCCACGAATCAGCATTGGGACAAGAAGAGGATGTCCAGCCTGTACATGCAGCCTCTTTCTAAACACTCCTAATGGATCTATTAGTGGAAAAAAACAGTCAATTGAAATTTTGACCTCTGGCCACAGAAATTTGTCTCACAATTTACTAGCAACCAAGAAACTTAGGCCTCAGAGTAAACAAATATCCAGATGGAGAAATCTGATGAGCTAAGAAAGGAATTACTGCAATACTTTCTGCTAATGGACTAAATGTTTCAAAATCTACATTACTAACAGCTTAGATGAACTTTAAGCCTTGGTCCTGCCCTGGGGTTTGGTCTTCTAGGGAAGAAGGTACTAGGAAGGACTCACAAGGCTGGGTTCATGAGTTCTAACAAAGAGAAAGGAATATGCCATTCCTGAGAGCCAAGTTTGACTATAGGAGGTGATGAGAATACAAGACATGGGGAACTAATAACCTGAGGTAGTCTCTTCATATTTATAAATTAAATTTCTCTGACCTTTTTCTATGAAAGAGTGAGGGTAGTTAGGTGGTGCAGTGGGTAGAACACCAGTGCAGGAGTCAGGAGGACCTGAGTTCAAATCTCACCTCCAACATTTGACACTCACTAGCTATGTGACCTTGGGCAAGTCACTTAATCCCAATTGCCTCATCCTGGGCCATCTCCAGTCATCCTGATGAATATCTGGTCACTGGATTCAGGTGGCTCTGGAGGAGAAGTGAGGCTGGTGAACTGCACAGCCCTCCCTCACTCAAAGTAAAGTCAAGTGCAAGTCATGTCATCATTTCTCTGATGGCATGGTCTTCTTCAGCAAGGAAGGATGAACACACACACACACATGTGAAAGTGGGCAGTGATATATAACCTCCATATCTATCCATGTTTCAATTGGAATATGTTTAGGTAATAAGTCACAAAAGAAATGAAATGTGCTTCTATCTATTAACTCTGTCTTTTTGTAAAGTCCATGCAGATGCATATGGATGGATGGATACACTTTGGACACTATGGCTCATAACTACATATCTGTTTACCTATTGTATTCTAATACCCACTCCTGTCTGACCCCTAGCAGAACATAAACTCCTTTAGGACAGAGACTTTCTATCCTTTTTATTTTTGTACTCTAGTCCTTTCCTAGTTCTTGAAGCATACATTGTTGTGGTTGTCCGGTTTTTCAGTTGTATGCAATTCTTTGTGACCCCATTTAGGTTTTTTGGCAAAGACTGAGTAGTTTGCCATTTCCTTCTCCAAATCATTCTACAGATGAGGAACTGAGGCAAACGGGGTAATAAGTGTCAGAGACTGAATTTGAACTCAGATCCTCCTAACTCTAGAGCTGGTTCTCTATCCATTTAGCTGCTCCTTCAATCGTGTATGGACCCAATATTTTCTTAGCTGGTGGTGTTGCATCTAAGGAGAAAGTTTCCACAATTTCAAAAGACAACAAGGTGCTATCCGGTCTTCTCATTTCATTAACATGCAAATAATTTATTACCTCTACTATCTGTCCAATAATTTTTGTGACTACACTAACTGAAGGAGAAAAAGAAATTGGTAATGGGCTAGTTAGTAGAGACTAACTACACTTCTCCCTACACACACACACACACACACACACACACACACACACACACACACACACACACACACACACACTTACTACGTATATAGCTTCTGTGACTCTAAGCTAATGACACCAGTGGGTACCGCTGGAGGACAAAGCGAGTTGGTCATGTTTTGCTTTCTACTCTATGTTCCAACTGAAGAAAGGGGAGGTGCTAAATTCTCTCAGACCCCTCCTTTCTCCTCCCACAGGCCTGCTTCAGGGATGGAACCTTTTCCTTTGACCACCCCCTCCATTCAAGACCTCTCTTTTTTTGTTGCTAAGACAGGATTTCACCTATGGAAGGAAAGCTCCTCCCCAAACCCTAGTAATCTCACCTGGTCAAAGAAACTGACCTTGTTTTAGCCTAGGGGGCGAAGATGGCCCCTTGATTCTGGTGATTATCTAGATTGAGAACTTTATAAAAGACAAAAAGTTGTTAATAAAATCACAGCAGCACAGAATGCCATGTTAGAAAAAAATCCTAACTTTCAGACAGAGTTTAGATCTTTGCTCTATTTAAATCCTTTGTATTTCCATTTAAACCCTGGCTTTCTCCACGTCTCTTTTCTTAGCATAGACTTCATATACAGACAGGCGGTATAAGCTTTCATAATTAACCATGAATTTTTATGTAAAGTAAAAATCAGGATAAAGAAACAGATTTAAAACTCCAACAACAACAACACGACAGTATTGGATTATAGTCAGGAAAACCTGAATTTTTAAATCCTGCCTCAGATACTTGCTTTTCAGCTGTGGGCAAATCCCTTAACCTCAATAAGCCTCCCCATCTGCAAAACAAAAATAATAACAGAATTTTTGCAAACCTTAAAGTGGTACAAAAATGCTAATAAAGTGCTATTATATTTAAGTACTTGTTTAATTTGAGGGGGAGCAACTTTTCCCGGCTTCTCTCAGTCCTTGTGGAGGGTCAGAGGTATAACTGATGTCAGCACTCTTAATTCAGGTTTTATTAGGAATCAAAACAAGGCACTTGTAAGTCACTGAACATTTAGAAAAAGGAAGTTGACTTCACCCCATTACAGCAGAGCTATGCAGTAAGCCCTGGCACTTCCTACACAGCTTGTCTTGCTTCCTCATGAAAACTTTATCAATAGGTCACTTGAATCATATGATCTTAGCTATCTGCCAAGTCTAAGTGGCCTAGATTCCATGTGGCCGAGTCTTCTTATGCCTGTAGATGATCCAGAAGCTGCATCAGGGAAGTTGGATCTAATCAGCTCCCAAGGATCTACCTCTTTTTTTTGAGAAAATGCCTCCCCATGTTATGAGTAGGAAAGAAAAATATGCTGCATTAGGGAAACCTGGTCCTTTCACATGGTGGTTATATCCAACAGTCTCAGTCTGGATTATTGAAAATTGTGCCAATGTTCTTATAGGCCAGTTGACTAATTGGGTGTTACATCTCTGTTTTCTCTGTCTTACCAGCCAGTTGCAGACTTCTGTCCCTCTTTTCAAAACTCTTGGATGCAACCAAAATCTACTTCCTGGCTCAAAGATTGAGATAGTTCAGTTTCTCTTAGGGCTGGAGGAAATGTTTATCTAAGTCATACATCCAGAAGAATGTCAGTGAGGTCTCACATCCTATTAAACGTAGACAATAAATTCTCAGTGAGCAAAAATTACAAGTAGCTGATTAAAATGTAAAAGACTTAAACATCACACATACTTGGGCACTTAATACATGCTTTTTGACTGATGATAACATTTAGTGGAACTGTCTTTTCATTTGAGGATGTGTAGACCCTGGCTGGAGTTGCTTTCCCTACACAGCCCTTACCACTTATTTACATTTTGTATGTGCTACATATCTATTTTTGGGACCCTTTTACTGTATAAATTTTGCATACTGCCCTGAGGAATAATAAGAAGGGAAGTAGCAAGTCAAAGTTAAGTTATTATAAAACCCATGAAAATGTTTAAAATACATGAGATTGGTCTAGTAAAAGTATATAAAACTTTAAAACAGAAAGGAACTGTCAGAAAGTATATAAAACTATATAAAATATATACAACTTTAAAACAGAAAGTGGCCCAGTTACTCAGGTCTTCTGTCAGTTTTCTGCAGTACTAGGGCACTCTGTGATCATCCACCAATTGGGAGAAGAGCTGCTTAAGCTAAAACAAGGCAAGATAATGCCCACGGTCATTTATTTATTGTTCAGGTGGAAACTGAGCTGATTGACTTATCTTTCCTAATGATTTACTTGTTCTCTCTTAGATCACATAGCCTAGGAACACCCTAATAAGTAAAATAAGCAACCCCTTAATTTTATGATACTTTTATTTTCCCCTGCCTTACCAGTTATTGATGCCTCAAATTTCACCATTAAAATGCTTTCCTTTGTGTCTCGAACACCTTTCAGTCTTCAAGAGCTTCTTAATGAAAAGATGTTAAAATGACCTTCCTAAAGCTGGGATCTGATCATATCACCCAGTGGCTCCCTATTACCTCCAGGATAAAATTCTCTATTTGGCATTCAAAGACCTTCACAACCTGCCCCCCACCATCTTTTCAGTCTTCTTACACCTTACCCTCACCACCTACATATTCTCCAATCCAGTGCCCCTGGCCTCCTTTGCTATCCCAGTCTGTTAAAAGACTGGACATTTCACTGACTGCCCTCCATGCATGGAATTCTCTTCCTCCATATCTCCATCTCTTTGCTTCTCTGGCCTCCCAGATAAAAGCATCCTTACTTTCTACAAGAAGCCTTTCCTGATCACCCTAATGCCGACGATTTTCCTCTATTGATTATCTCCAATTGATCCTGTATTATCTCATTTACCCATGATGGATTGCATGTTGTCTTCCCTTTTGACAATAAACTCTGTGAGGACAGGGGTGGTTTTTGCCTTTCTATTTCCTTGCTTAGCACATGGTAGATCCTTAATAATTGCTTGTTGATTGACTTGCTGCAGACAGCTCTAGAATATATCACTATGCAATACAAAACGTGGCCTTTGGGCAAATTTAATTATTTTATCAAAAACTAAGGCAAGCTTTTCTCGTCATTCTGGGTTCACTATTATTGTTAGTGGCACAACCATTCTTCTAGTCAGCACTTTCAAAACCTTGGCCCTATCTTTGACCTTTCCTCTTCCTGTACTTCTAATGAGAAAGCGGTTGCCAAATCTTGCTAATTCTATATACGCAACATTTCTTTTATCTAGTATTTACTCTATATTCTTAAAGCCAAGATCCTAGCATAAATTCTCATTATCTCTTGGCTGGATTACTGCAGTAGCTTCCTAACAGGTTATAAGTCATAAGATTATGAATGAATGAATCAATAAACATTTGTTAACTGCTTACTATGTTCAAAGCACTATGCTAAGGGCTGGGGATACAAATACAGAAGCAAAAATTGCCCCTGCCTTTAAGAACCTTGTATTTTAGTGGAAGAAAAAGCATACATGGTAGAGTGGTTTTCAGGGAAGGGTACTGATGGGATGATGGGTGAGTAGACTGACCCATTCCTTCCAGAAATAATGGCAGAGTTGCTTTAATCTTAGTTCTAGGAGAAGAATTTGGGGAGTGGGAGGGAATGGCAGGCTGTAAGGCCACTGGCTAGGCTAAGCTTGGCTAGGGATAAGGGAGTGGTGAATGGTTGATGCCAATTTGAAAGAGTGGACAAGGTGAAGTTGCCAGTAGATGGGTGCAGGACACAAGTCCCAGATGACAGGGGATGAGTTCTCAAGGAACTCTAGAAGAGCAGGGCCTCAATATCCTTTCTTTCTTCAGAATCCTTAGGAAGTTAACTCACTTCCATAAGTCTTATATTTTCTCCCACTCCCTCCCCCCTCCCTCCCTGAAATGGCATTCAATCAATCTTATATGGGTTCTACACATACATTCCTATTAAACACATTTTCACATTAGTCATGTTGCATAGACGAATTAAAATGAACGAGAGAAACTATGAGAAAGAAAACAAAACATAACCAAGGAGAAAATAGTTACTTCATTATGCCTTCCAACTCCATAGTTCTTTCTCCGGATGTGGATGGCATTTTGCATCATGAGTTCTTTGGAAATGTTTTAGGTCCTTACTTTGCTGTGAGGGATTAAGTCTATCAAAAACAGCCCTCACACACTGCGGCTATTACTGTGTATAATGTTCTCTTGGCTCTGCTCACTTCACTCAGCATCAGTTCATATAAGTCTTTCCAGGTTTTTATGAAGTTCCTCTGTTTATTATTTCTTGTAGCACAATAGTATTCCATTACATTCATATACCTCAGCTTGTTTAGCCATTCCCCAATGGATGGGTATCCCCTTGATTTCTAGTTCTTCACCACCACAAAAAGAGCTACTAGAAATAGTTTTGTACATGTGGGTCCTTTTCCCATTTTAATGATCTCTTTGGGATACAGCCTTATTAGCAACATTGCTGGGTCAAAAGGTGCGCACATTTTTTTAGCCCTTTGGGTATAGTTCAAAATTGCTCTCCAGAATGGTTGGATCAGCTCACAGTTCCAGCAACAGTGAGTTAGTGTTCCAACTCTCCCACCTCTTATCATCTTCCTATTTTGTCCTGTTAGTCAATCTGATAGGTGTGATGTGGTACCTCAGAATTGTTTTGATTTGCATCTCTCTAATCAATAGTGATTTGGAGCATTTTTTTCATGTGACTATAGATAGCTTTAATTTCTTTCTCTGAAAACTGCCTGTTCATATCCTTTGACCATTTCTCAATTGGGGAATGGCTTGTATTCTTGTAAATTTGACTCAGGTCTCTATATATTTTAGAAATGAGGCCTTTATCACAGATACTATTTGTAAGAATTCTTTCCCAGTTTTCTGCTTCCTTCCTAATCTTGGTTGGCTTTGTCTGTGCAAAAAATTTTCAATTTAATGCAATCAAAGTTATCCATTTTGCATTTCATAATGTTCTCTATTTCTTGTTTAGTCATAAATTCCTCCATTCCCCATAAATCTGGCAAATAAACTATTCCTTGATCTCCTAGTTTGTTGATATTATCAGTCTTTATACCTAGATCATATACCTATTTGGATTTTATTCTGTCAGGCTCAGTTTTAACCCTCCACTAGTGTACTGCTTGTTCAGAAAGTTCAGAGATGCTCAGCCTGTGATAGAAGCCTCTCTAGTATTGCTCCCTCAGGGTCTTTTCTCTGGTTTGTCACTTTTCACTGAGGTGCTGGAACGAGTTAGTTTGTCCTGAACTGTCCTTAATGGTTTTTAATTATCACTGCTCACCTTTCTGAATACTCACAGGTAATTCCTTGAGCATTATTTAATAATATTGTTAATTGAAATAGCAAGGTTCTTTGAATGAGAGACAAGATTGAGAAGAGTAACTCCTAGGGAGAATGGATCCACCATCCTTGATGCCACCAGTACCAATTTCTGCCCAACTGCAAATCATAAGCATGGGAAAAACAAGAGAAGATAACACAACAGATATTTGTTAAGCCTGGCACTATGCTAAGAACTGGGGTAAGCCTCAAGGAGCTTATGTTCTAATGGAAGAAGAAAACAAACAGAAGAGAATTAAAACGGTATCTACACAGGAATATGGTGGTAAAGTCCAGAGAGTCAGAAACTCAGCCAGGAGGGTAATGAAGCACGGCTGGCCTGGGCTGTTCCCCAAAGTGGAGGACCTGGAAGGAACTTGCCATTGGGAGAAGGGAGCCAGCATGTTGGAAGGATGTTCCGGGGCAAGGAACCTCAGGAGGTGAGAAAAGTTCCAGGGATAGAAAGCACCTAAGTCATGGTGGCAAATTCAGAGAGTCAATAACACAGCCAGACCACTGAACCTACTTTCAGCTCAGCTACTTTAACCATCATTCAGGGAGGCAAATCCTACAGAAATGGAGTGAGCCATCCCCATTAACTGTCAATTGTCATAACCCACAGCACAGGCAAGTCACTTCTCATCAGATGCTGATGGAGATGACTGAATACAAAGCCTGAGAGTCCTAGCAATAGCAATATTCTCTCCGTAGACCTCTCACCCTACTCCCTAGGCCACTGGCTCTGCTTCCAGCCAAGTGCTCAAAGCCAAGGCCTAGAGAAATCCAGATTCTGAAGAATCAGCTCTTGTGAAGATGGAATTTGGCAATTGCTTTTGAGGTACCGTAGGCCCTGTCTCCTCAGCAGTTATTGAGAAATAGAAAAAGAAAGTTCCTGCAACCAAAGTCTTCGGCATTGTCAAAGGGTCCAAAATCAGAAATGGATATGGATTTATCAGCTTAATTAATATTTAAAAATATGCATTATCATCTATTCCACTACTCTCCCCTAAGGATGGTAGGGTCTCTCTATCTGACTTGCAGAAAACAAAACCAAACTATACTTATTGACTCACTCGAATTGAATGTGAGCTCCTTGAGCTGCCTTGTTTTTATGTTTGCATGTAGTACATGCTTAATAAATACTTTTTCATTCATTCGTTCATTTGTTCTTGTATGCTTGCTTGAATTCAACCAATATGCTACAGAACAAACGTTTATTGAGATGAATTAAATTGAATTCATCTCTGAGCCAAATTCTTCACAACCTTTCTTAGTCTCTTTTTTTGCCTTTCCAGTATTCAAACCATGGTATATTATTTCTAAATTATTTCTCCATCATTGTAGTGTGCCACTTTACCACTTTCATCGGGTTCAGTGCATTTAAATCCTTCTAATTCTTAGAAAATTGGCAATCCAAGTATGGGCCATATATAGCTATATGGCTATATAACCTCATTTCTCAGCTACCTGTAAGGTTAGTGGGAACACAAAAACACTCTGAACAATGCCTAATAATGGATGCCCAATTATATTCTCAGGAAACATGGATATGGATATGGATCAATCATGTATTAATTAATTTCTGCCCAGAGCAAGTAAACTTCTTCCTATAAAGCCTTGGCAGACAGCCTTCTCTGGATTTATGCAAACCTGATCTCCAACATATAAGCTGAAAAATCAGGCTTATTATGGAGTTGTTTTCTTTCAATGCTTCCTACTTAAAAGAACATGGTTTTGCAGGAAATAAGTTTTTCTCACTGCCTCAGATTTTATGGTGTATGTGTGTGTGTGTGTGTGTGTGTATGTGTTTAGCATAACAAGTTTGTCAGAGTTTCCATGGTGAAACATGGAGCACCATGGAAACTGATAGATTTAGCTACATAGAAGAATAAATAAGATAGGCAGGCATTTATTTTACAGTGCAATGACAACCTTTCACATAACCAGTAAGGAAAAAGCAAGTCTGTAGAAAAATAATTTTCCCTGATCCATTCTTAGGCATGTAAACATTGGTTATTCCTGGTATAATATTCACGTTCATCCTATACTAACTGAAAAAGTGGTTTGCTACCCAAAAAATCTCAACCCCAACCCCAAATGTGAAACCAATATTGTTTATATCAAGGCAGCAATTGAATATCTGTTACATGGAAACAATCTAGCTGAGAAACAGTCCATGTGAAAATTCAGTGGCCAAAGCATCCATTCAAACAATCTAACATTTTCATCTACTTTTATAATTAATTTGTGAAATAATATATGATTATTCAAAGGATCTGTGATTTTTTTTTACACAGTAGAGATTTTTTCTATTATGTCTTTTTTTATCACCATTCTCCAAATCCCACAAACTCTTCTCAATATTACAGGTCTTCTGCAACCTAGTAAGTCCTAAGGAATTCCCTGAAACACACAGAAATTAAATGAATTGTCCAAAGTCATACAACTACCACTTGCAGAGGAGAATTTGAACCCACAAATAAATGAAGATTTTGAGCTTTAAAAGGAACCAGAGAGGTTATGTGGTCCAATCTCCTCATTTTACATATGAAAAAACAGGACCTCAGATAAGTTAAGTGATTTGCCCAAAGTCTTGAGCCCTGGTCTTTTGACGTCAGATCCCATGCAGATTTTCCCGGTGCTACATTTGATGTTCTACTTTGCTACTACCTCTTTGGCATCATTCTCATCACCATCATCATCATCGTTGAATTCTAGATGGAATTTATGATATGGAAATCCAATTCCCTTGGAAAGATAGATGAAACGACCACATGGATTATGCTGTGATCTAGTCATTTGAATGGACAGTTATAGGGCCAAAGTCACCCACTAGGAGGAAACTTGAGAAAATTAAAAATAATACCAGGAAAGAAATTGCGGTCTGGAAAACTGACCAATGGACACATTTCCTGAAGTTCAACCCTAGTTCCTCTACTGCTCTCAGTTGCCACTGGAGGTAGCATACTTGTCCTTAGTACCTCATTTTCTCATTTTAAAAATGCAGATTATAATGCCCTCCTCAGTCACACGAAATAGAATGCTAATGAGGAATAGTGATAATACTTGTTTATTTGTAAAGTACTTGCAGCTCCTTGGAGGAAATTGCTACACATCTCTGGCAAGCCTTACAAATAATTGGCAAAAGTTATCCAGCCTTCACGCTTTCTATTAAAGCCTTGTATTTTTCAATTTTTATGTCTGCATATTAGAAGGGCTGCTGCAGTACAATGGAGAGAGTCAGGACATTCTGGGTTCAGATTTGGGTTCAGTTGCTTAATTTCTTTCCTTTTCATTTTTTTTTGGAGGGGGAAAGGCAAGGCCATGGGGGCTAAGTGACTTGCCCAAGGTCACACAGGTAATAAGTGTCAAGTGTGTGAGGCCAGATTTGAACTCAGGTCCTCCTGACTCCAGGGCCAGTGCTCTATTCACTGTGCCACATAGCTGCCCCCGCTTAATTTCTTATTGCCCCTAAGACTACAAATTGCACAACCTAAGATGGTCAAGGGAGTTTCCCTACTTGGAGTTCCTTGTGCCAATGAAATTACAGGTCTTGTCAAAAGGGGAAGGAAAAATTTAAAAGTCAAGTCCTACAATGACTAGCTAGCCATGCCAGTCTCTCTACTTGTGTAACAGCACGGGGTTCACACCAAAGCATTTTGAAAATGGTGGATTGGGAGGTCCGAGATTAATGGGATGAATATACATTCTAGTAATTCAGATGAAGAAATACATGTTGGTTTTGGTGTTCAGTGGCTTTGTACTCGTCTGATGTCAGAAGATGGATCTGATAGAATGAACCAATGAAGGCTGACTTGAAATCAAAGCTTCTAAGAATGGGAAGGTCTAGCAAAGAGCATGTACCCCAGTTCCCTTATTTTACGCATGATTAAACTGGGCCCAGAGAGGTGAAGATTCTTGCTCTAATTGTGGCATCCACTCCTTTCCTCCCACTGATTTCTGATTTCTGAACCTTTTGGACTCTGGCTTCCTACTTTCTTAACTTGAATGGAGTTGTTCTTTCCATCATCCTTCTCAACCTCTCTGTCGCATTTTATACTGTTGACCAAGTTCTCTTCCTGTATACTCTCTCTTCTCAGGTTTATGGGTTATTGTTCTCTCCTGGTTCTGACTGCCCCTTTTCAGTCTCCTTTTCTGGCTCACTATTCATATCAGGCCTGCTAACTATGGGTGTATCCCATGACCTTGCCCTGAACCCTCTTCTCTCTTCTCTCACATTCAGTGGCCCTATCAACTTCCATGGGTTTATATATCTGGATGGCACCTACAAAAAGATGATTTAAACTAGGGGTAGGAAACCTATAGGTTGGAGGCCGCATGTGACCCTCTAGGGCCTCAAGTGCAGCCCTATGACTGAATCCAAAATTCACAGAACAATTAATAAAAGTATTTGTTCTGTAAAACTTGTATTCAGTCAAAAGGCTACACCCAAGGACCTAAAAGGCCTCATGTGGCCTCAAAGCAGCAGGTTCCCCACTCCTGATAAACTCATGGGAACTGCTGAGGTCACCAGTTATATATAATCCAACTTTAGTTTCTTTCTGGGAATCTTAGTCATGTATCAACAACTACCTCTTAGACATTTCTCTTTATTTATTTATTATTTTATTTCTTTTCAGTGTTCTACAATCACTTTCATATGGCTTAGATTTTTTTTCTTTTTCCTCCCTTTCTTTCCCCCTCCCTCCCTACTCCCTTCCTGACATGGCATACAGTTTTCTATAGGTTCTACATATATATTCCTATTGAATACATATTCACTTTAGTCATGTTGCATAGAAAAATTAAAATGAATGGGAGAAATCATAAAACAAAAACAAAACATAATACAAAAGAAAATGATCTGCTTCATTCTGCAATCGAATTCCATAGTTCTTTCCCTAGATGTGGAAGGCATTTTGCCTTAAGAGACCATTGAGAATTTTTAAAATCCTTGCATTGTAATGAAGTACTAAGTCTACCAGAAAAATTCATCACACACCATGGTGGTTGCTCTGTACAAAGTTCTCCTGGTTCCACTCCTTTCACTCAGCATCAGTTCATATAAATCTTCCCAGGCCTCTCTGAAGTCTTCCTGTTCATCATTTCTCATAGCACAATAGTATTAGATTACATTCATATACCACAATTTATTCAGCCATTCCCCAATTGATGAGGCTTCCCTTGATTTCCAGTTTTTGGCCACCACAAAGAGAACTGCCATAAATATTTTTGTACATGTGGGACCCTTTCCCATTTTTCTGATCTCTTTGGCATACAGTCCTAGAAGCAGTATTGTGGGTCAAAGGGTATGCACATTTTTGTAGCCCTTTAGGTATAGTTCCAAATTACTCTCCAGAATAGCTGGATCAGCTCATAGCTCCAGCAACAGTGTATTAGTGTTCCAGCTCTCTCACAATCTCTCCAACATTTATTATCTTCCTGTTTTGTCATGTTAGCCAGTCTGATAGGTGTGATGTGGTGCCTCAGAGTTATTTTGATTTACATATCTCTAATCAATAGTGAGTGATTTAGAGCATTTTTTCATATGACTATAGAAAGTTTTAATTTCTTCTTCTGAAAATTGCCTGTCCATATCCTTTGACCATTTATCAATTGGGGAATGACATGTATGGTTATACATTTGAGTCAGTTCTACATATATTTTAGAAATGAGGCCTTTATCACAGATACTAGTTGCAAAAATTCTTTCTCAGTTTTCTGCTTCCCTATTCCTTGCTCCTTTAATTTGTTTATAATATCAATCTTTATCCCTAGATCATATATCCATTTGGACTTCATTCTTGTGTACAGTGTTGGGCATTGGTCTATGCCCAGTTTCCACACACTGTTATCCAGTTTTCCCAGTAATTTTTGTCGAACAGTGAGTTCTTATCCCAGAATCTGGGGTCCTTGGGTTTATCAAATAGTAGGTTGCTATATTCATTGACTACTGTGTCTTGAGACCCTAACATACTCCTCTGGTCTACCCTCCTGTTTCTTAGCCAGTAACAAGTGGTTTTGATGATTGCTGCTTTATAATACAATTTGAGATCTGGTAAAGCTAGGCCTCTTAGACATTTCAAACTGGATGTTCCAGAGACATCCCAAATTCAACATGTCAGAAACAGAACTAATTTCTCTTTCCCTCCAAGCCTATCCCTCTCTTTCTCAATTTTCTTCCAATTTCTTTCAATTTCTCAGGTCTCTAATATAAGGATTATTTTCAATTCCCCATTCTCACTCACCCCCCAGATCTAATGAGTTCCCAGATCTTGCCATTTCTATCTAAGAAACCTTTGTCAGGTCCCCTTTTCTCTCCTCACACAGCCACCACCCCAGCTTAGGTCCTTGTCATCTCTATGCTTTACTTTCACAATAACCCCCAATTGATATCCTTAAGTTTTTTCTCTACTCCAATCCATTTCCCAAACAGCTATCAAAATGATTTTTTTTTAAAGTATTACTTATCTATTTTAACATTAAAAAGCTTTTTTTAGTTCCAATTTTTCCTTCTTCCTTCTCCTCCTCCCCTTCTCACTGAGAAGGCACGCAATGTGATACCAATTATACATGTGAAATCATGCAGTTTTCCATATTAGCCATGTTGGGGAAGAAACAAAGCAAGAAAAATTAAAAAAGTAATTAAATGATTCTTGCATTGCCACTCAGAATTCATCAGATCTCTCTCTGGAGGTGGAGATCATTTTTCTTTAGACCTTTGGAATTGTCTTGGATCATTGCATGGATCAGAGTAGCTAAGTATTTCACAGTTGATCATCATTTCTCTCTTGCTGTTACAAAGTGATTTTCTTTACAGATAGGTCTGATCTAGTCCCTGCCTTATTCAAGAAACTTCAGTGGCTCCCAGTTTCTGCTAGAATCCAATATAAACTCTTCTGTTTAACATTCAATGTCCTTCCCAACTTGGCCTTTCTTTATTATCTTTCTAACTCCATTATGTATTATTCGCAGTCCCATAACGTGTGGTCCAACCAAACTGACTTTCTTGATGCTCCTCATACATGGCATTGCATCTTCTGTCTTTGTCCTTTTGCACTGGCTCTCTCCCAAGCTTAGAATGTTCCCCTTGATCATCTCTGCCTTAGAAAATCTATTGGCTGCTCGCTTGCATGGTGAATAGAGTGCTAGACTTAGACTTGAGTTTGAGTCCTGCCTCAGGTACATGTTAAGAATGTGATTTTGGATGAATCACCCGATGTCTCTCAGTCTCAGTTTCTTAATCTATAAACTGGGCTAATACAACACAGTGTTGTTGCAAGGATCAAGCAAGGTAACATATTATGAAGTTTAAAAAATTTAAGAGACATAGTTTCTGGGTAATTAATCATTTCATTAATAATGCTTACCAATAAAATGGGTGAGTGACACTTTGAAATTCCAAACAGATCATATCAGTGGGCTCACAATTCATATGTCCTTGGAATAGGGAGTGTTCCCAAGGGTGGCAATCAACTTTGATTGGTTAACATTGAGAAAATGAATATTATAAGGAGAGGTGATCTTATTCCAATAAGGGTCTTGAGGTACATGACACTAAACACCCAAATCTGGTCAAAGAGACATCAATTTCCATATCATCAGTCTGACAAAGGGAGAATTTGAATTTTCCCAGACCTCTTTGGGTAAACACAATGAGCAGGAATCCACCCATTTGCTTAAACTTAGAATTTATTTACTATCTTTGATTAGATCTTTAGCCTTCCTGGATGGATAAATATAACAGCAAGGACCCCAGCATACACAAGAGGGCCTGCTGTACAGGTTCGTAGATCTACTTTTCTAAAAGGAAAGCAACTTTTGAGGGGTCAACCATCACTTTAACCAAACACATATACCAACAGAGAAAATACAAGTAGAGAAATAAAGATCAACAGATAGAGCTTTCAACTATCTGATCACAAGCAATACATACATCACAGATGAACAGACAGATCCAACTGTCTGACCATTACATACATACATAGTTACCAGAGAGTGAAGCACCAACATCTGGGTTTTAGCAGCTACCCAGAATCTCCTCTAATCGAACAAACATTTCCAATGAGTAAGCCCCAAAGTAAAACTTCACCTTAGAGTATTTATTTATACACTTGTCAAAGCCAGAGGGCACAACTCTCTGACCCAATGCCTCAATAGAGATTAACAAAAGGTATTCAAGCCTATTACTGGGCAGGAAAGATCTTTAACTCTTTTCTTTCCCTGCCTCCCCCCACCCCCACCCCATTAACCTTATATTAACATTACAGTAAGTCTTTGTCCATAATTTCCCTGTGTGGATACAATAAGTCACTGCCCAAGCACCACTTAAAGGTTATTTTTTGGATCCTCCTAACTCAGAGTAAATGCAAATAGTAACTGTTTCTCTTTTGTCCAGCAACCCTGAGGGTCTTCCCCTCTCAATTTGATTTTTTTTTTTTTGTTATTAAAGGAGGCCATCCCTTGGTTCTTCTCTTAAAGAGGCCTATTCACTGAATGGTTCTCACTCAAAGTGAGAACCAGTGAGAACCAGAAGAAAAAAACCCCTTAGCTTAAAAGGGTCTCCCGTTGCATCCTAGGCCATCTCCACTTGTCCTGATGAATATCTGACCACTGGACCCAGATGGCACTAGAGGAGAAAATGAGACAGGTGACCTTGTCATGGAGTCCTAATAGTCTCAATAGTCTAACTTCATTATAGGTCCACTGTACCTGCCAATGTCCTAAATTCCTCATATATCCTGCTTCATGAGAGGCATCAATCTCAATCTCAATAAGTGCCTGTACTTGGATTAGAGGTGGTCTGACTGAATTCTTTGAGATGGTTCCACCACAACACATCAGAAAACCTCAACAATTTTTGATGTCCCTGGGTTTAAACCTCAACACTTGCACAGCCCTCCCTCACTCAAATCAATGTCAACTGCACATCATGTCATCATCTCCCTGATATCATGGTCCTCTTTGAGAACAAAGGACAGATACAACGCACTGTGGTTAATTCCTGGATAAGAAAGTAGAAAAGGGAAAGAAAAAAAAAACCTTGGTCCTAATTAAATAATTACTAAATGCAAAAGAAAAATAATAATTTCTTTCAATATATAAGGTGTTTTGCAAGCATTAAAATTCTATATGAACATTATCATCATGGTTATTGAATTTCTCACTTCCTTTAAAATTTAGCACAAGCACTTCCTTATACACAAAGCCTTTCTTGATTCCCCAACTTGTAGTTCCCTCCTTTCCTTACTACTTCATATTACATGCTCAGTATTTGTTTTGTATTTATTCTCTATATACTAATATATATGTAAATACATGTATGTATATATGTATATATACATATTTTTCTCCCTAATAGAAGTCACTCTCCTTCAGAGCAGAGACTGTGTTATTTTTGTCATTATATAGTACAGTGCCAGGTGCTTCAAAAATGCCTATTGATTAATCAACTGTTTGTCCAAAACCAAATAGCTAGTTAGTACCAAATCCTTCCTAGTATCTTCTTTCCAATGCCACAATGGCTCAAGAGGTCTTTTTACCTATTTGATAGCAGAAGGTATGCAACAAGGAAAGTGTATGACAAAAATGCCTTTGGTTCTTTCTCATTTTCCTATCTTAAAAAATGGTGCAACACAATTTACATAAGCACTTTGATTTAAGACCTTAATGAATAGAAACCTGATAGATCTGATCAACAGAAAAGCTCCAGTTTAACCGGTTTAAATCCTCACTTCTTAGAAGGCCTAAGTACGATTTGGGTACATTTATCCAAATGGTTGTCATTGACTCACAACCAGAAAATCACACAAAGCAGTTGATTATTAATGAATTGCTTCACTAATCTGATATCTGTAGCTGGGATAAGCAAGGGTTTATTATGGATAAAACTGTATCAGAGCAGTTGTCATTTTATGACAGTTTGGGACATGACCCTTTGTTCCCTTTGTGTTCTGTTCCCTCTGTGGTGTTCAACCACTCTCTTTTGGGAACTAATGGAGCAAGACTAGATTCTTGACCAATAGTTCGCTTCATTGTACAAGTAGGGCCTTCTTGCTTAATAATATGACAACATTTTTGTATTCATTAGGATGTGGGATGGCTGCCTGGGGAGCATTTGGGTACATATAGAGGATGTGACTTCCTTAGACAGGTGGTGCAATGGATATGGCACTAGGGGATTCAGTGGATAGGGCTCTGGGCTTGTCGTCAGGACACATCAGGTTTATTTCCTTTCTCAAATACTTTCTTATGATCTATGTGACTCTGGGCAAACTACTAAACCCATCTGCCTCAGTTTTCTCAACTGTAAAATGAAAATGAGAACCTAAGGATAATACAACCTTACAGGGTTAATCATGCGGATCCAGTGAAATCGTATTTGTAAAGTACTTAAAGGTAGGTAGCACTTGGTCTCAAAAAGACCCTTAAGTTTGAGTGTACTGCAAATTCCTTATGTGTCAACCGTAATATGGCTGCCAAAAAAGCCAACAGACTCTTGGGCTGCCCTGAGAGGGATCCAGGCTTTTTCTGATGTCTTGGGTAAACCCACCATGGCCCTGGATAAGACGATTATGACCAGAAGTTTTACAAAACAGGAAAACAACCCTCAAAGCTTAATGAAAGTGAAACTGAATCACGAGCCCTCAAGCCATCATCAACTCTTGGCAAAAGCTCAGAATTCTGACTTCTAGGAAGTGCTGGAGACAGGAGAGGCTAACTACTGAATCTACGGGGTGGGACCGCCGTCGTAGAGTCGGGACGTAAGGGTCCTTAGAAATAATTGATTTTACTAAACTAGCAGGAATCCAGGCAGCTGCCTGTGGGCGCACACATAGGAAGGAAGTATGGCTGAGCATCAGTTCCTAGACCTTGAACTCTAAAGCCACGCAGTCTTTCTCATCTTATTAAAAGGGAGGAGCAGGAGGAAAGTCTCATAAAAGCTTGTTTTGCTCGTAAGTAAAACACCCCCAAAGTCCAACATAGGAGAGCCGTCTTCCACTATTCATTCACCCACATCCTTAACCTAAGACAGAGACTCATCGTCCTCTGCCTCCAAACTGAACCTCAGAAGTTAAGCTCATTTTGGGGGGGAGGGCTCAAAGGGTTAATTCGCCTAGGCAAGAGAAGGGCGGAGAAAAGGACTTTGGCACAGCGTTGGCCACGCCCCCAAGGGGGTGGGTGGGGAGCCCCTCAGGCCTATTAGAACCGAGGATAGCTGGGCGAGGCCTCCGGGGGCCGGCGGTTCTCCAGACTCGCATCTGTGCGGCTGCTGCGGCTCTGCCCGGTCCGCGTCTTCGCCCGTTCTCCCTGCGCTCTGTCAGGGCTCGCTGCCCCCGCTCCTGCACCCCGCTCTCTGCCTCCTTGGCCCCTCAGCGCCCCTGCCATGTGCGCTGCCCACATGACGCCCCTGGCGCACATCTTCAAAGGGACTTTCGTCCATTCCACCTGGACCTCTCCCATGGAGGTGCTGCACGACCACATCCTCGGCGTGTGCGAAGCTGGCAAAGTAAGTCTGGGCAGGGTGCCCGGGAGAAGGGGACGCGGGACAAGCGGATGCCCAGGAAAGGCGCGGAGGAGGGCGGGTGTCCGGGGCTTGGACTTCGCTCCTGGCGTGGGAGAGTGAACTCCAGGGCCCCAGAAAGGAAGGAATGAGTGTCACGCGGGGGTTGAACGTGATCGAGCCTGCCCCTTTGCCACAGCTGGCCAAAAGGCTCCGCGATTGCCCTGGCATCGGCTTGAGCCCTGGGTTTTGCTAGTTTCTAGAAGAACGGGTTCCCTCCCAGTTTGGTTTCAGACCCATCACTTTTCCCAGGCTCGGTTTTCTCCGTGCTGGAGGACAGGTAGCCGTGGAGAGAGCTGAAAAAGAAAACCTGCTACTTAATTAAGCAGAAATGTAGAAACCTGGGGAAGAGAGGATATTGGGCCGAATTAGGAGAGGCCAGTAAGTGTTACCAGCTCTGGCTGCGTGGAGAGCTGAGACTTCCTATGAATTGTAAACAACTTGCAATATTAAAAAAAAAAGGCGGAGGGCGGAGGATTCCAGGAAATTCTTTTATACAGTAACTGTTTTCATCAGTATTGCACTTTAAGGCTCAAAATGTCTCCACGTATGTTTTGAAGTTAAAAAACCAGTCCATGCTTTACGATGCAATATAGAAGTGGGATGGGATACAAAATATATACACCAAGTTTACAGATGAAGACTCCCTATTGCCATAGAGAACAGGGATGTAACTGAGACTACAATTAACTCATCCCTCATCTGTAGTGTTGCAAGCAAAAATAGAGCTACACCTCGATGACTTGTAAAACCTAAGAACTGTAGCTATCTAAAAATGCTAACTAAGGGTATTTTCAGTTTTGAATCTTGCCTCTGAAATCGAATAATTAGCCAAAATATCCATTCCTTGAGGTGTTTTAAACATGATTAAAAAAAAAAAATAACATCCTGACTGTGGATTTCTAGATCTGCTGTTAGGTTACCTAGGTGATGGAACACAGTTTCCAGAAACTTGAAGGTAAAATACCCTCTCCTTGGACTGGTTGATTGCTTTAGGAAGGTGGAGGTAACAAATTTATTATATACTGATGGATCCATGGTGTTTGACCCCAGCATCATCCAGATTTGTGTAGAAAAAGGCAATTTTTTTGTACCCTGGTACAGTGCTTTGTATATCATGGGTATCCCTGATTATTTTGAATTAATGATGGAGTTGAATTAACCACTGAAACTGTGCTATGGTTAATTACACTGGATTTCCACCTGAAGCTCTCAGGGAAGGTTTGGCACTAAGCCAAAAGAGGTAGCTGAGATTTTTCACTGAAAAATGAAAGAGTGAAATTTGGATTAAAATCCCTCCTTTGATGTTTAGTAGCTTGTGCGATTCTTGGACAAGTCACTTAACACTTCTGGGCCTTAATTCCCTTATGTGTAAAATAAAAATGATAATTACACTTGTTCTACCTACCCCACAGGGATGCTTTGTGGCTTTACGCCTCTAGATAGATGGGAGAAGTTACTGTGAAAACTGTTAATTTACTGGGCCAGAACCAGCATGGTGTTAGATTTGAAGCCAAAGGAGCTGGTTCCAAAGCCACCTTACCTTGGACCTCAAGGAGTTGGACTCGTTTATCTCTGAAGGTCTTTTCCAGCTGTATTAATTCCATCACTACCAGCTGTTTACGTCTTTCCTTTTTTTCAGAGTTTGGTTAAATACAGGGCAGACTCAGTGTGATGATGAGTATTGACGGAGGACAGAGAAGAGAGATTTAATCATCTACAGAAATTAGTCACTTTTTTTATTGGTTCTGCAGAAGAATGTAAAGATAGGGCTTAAGTAAAACTGCAAGTAATTACCAGTTAAAATTCAAAGCAATATTTAGAGAGTGTTTCACAGCTTTCAATGTTATATATCAAACTAATTAAGAATTAAATGAGTATAAGGATGAGTTGGTCAGGTTGATTGGCACATGAAAATAGTTGATCAAATGTTTAGTGAGCTTCTGTTAGGTAAAGGGCACAGCTCTAATTGTAGCTATTGCTCAGGAATTTTTGGACAGTGTTTGGTGCATTCTCTTTCTTTAGTATTTTTCCTCGGTTATAAGTTGCTGTGTGCCTTTGCTTCTGTAGCACTGCTATGCTGAATTATTTATGAATTTTTTTTAAATGCTTGGAGCTAGAAAATGTCTTCCTATGTGAACACAAGAATACTCTGAATCACATCATCTACTTATCCTTTAATGAGCCCCTAGAGGGTGTGTAAGTATTACTGAATAGGTGCTAGGTTTGTGTGTTGATTGTGAGCTCTCTTTAAGCTCCTGTTTTCCTTTCAGTTTACTGGCCACATTTCTTGCTCAAAGATCAGGCCTTAAACTCAATTCACTCTGGAGCTCCTAGGCTGGACAAGTCCCCACCACCTGGCACAGAGTGAATGTCATTACTAAATAGTAACTGTTTCTCTTTTACCCAGGAACCCTGAGGGTCTTCCCCTCCCAGTTTGATTTTTTAAATTTTTTTATTAAAGGGGTCATGCCTTGAGTAACTATTTAAAGAAGCCATTAAATGGGTGTATCTCATTCAAAGTGAGAACAGTAAGACCTTAGCCTGAAAGGACCAGGGTCCCACATTGCATCCTGGGCCATCTCCAGTCGTCTGGATGAATATCAGGCCACTGGACCCAGATGGCTCAGGAGGAGAAGGTGAGGTTGGTGACCTTGCACAGCCCTCAATCATTCAAATCCAAGTCAACTACAAGTCATGTCATCATCTTGATGTCATGGTCCTCTTAGAGAATCAAGGACAAACACAGCAACAACAGTCTCTTTAAGCCAAAGAGGTTGATAGGTACCTGGAGCAAGAGAACTATCCTAGGCTAACCCCCCACCCCCAATATGGTTTTCTTCTCCCCTCTTCTCTTCAATCTTAGACTGGGTATTACATTACTTTTAGCGTACGAAGCAAGAGCAGTATGACCCTACCTTCTATGCCAGTCATAGAAAGTCAAAGCAAGAATATATCTATATGCATGGAGATTTTCAGGCCCAAAGAATGACTCATGCCATAGGAATTAAAGGTCAGTCATACTGAATTCATCAGGAAGCTAAATCAAAGCAGTATAAGCTAATTTAAAAAATTTTACATTTTCTACTCCATCCCATATATTTGACTAAGGCAGAAACAGATTTTGTAACTGCCTGGTATGTGTGTGCATGCGTGTGTGTGTGTGTGTGTGTGTGTGTGTGTGTGTGTGTGTATTTACTGAAGGTTTTTCTAGAACTAAGATATAGACTATATGTATGTATATACTCACATGCATATGTAATATATGTGTATGACACACGAGTATGATATATATGTCTTATCATATACATGTATATGAGATAGCACCTTAGAGCCATGAACTTAGTATCCTGCTCATAGTAAGTGCTTAAATAGTAGGGCAGCTACTATTTAGTAGGGCAGCTATTGGGCTTGCAGTCAGGAAGATTCATCTTTCTGAGTTCAAATCCAGCCTCAGATACTTCCTAGCTGTGTGAGCCTGGGCAAGTCACTTAATCTCATTTGCCTCTGTTTTCTCATCTGTAAAATGAGCTGGAGAAGGAAATGGCAAACCATTCCGGTATCTTTGCCAAGCAAACCCCCAAAAGGGTCATAAAGAGTTGGACATGACTGAAAAAACAACTGAACAGTTCAAAAGTGCTTAGTAGATAATAGACTCAAAGACTTAAAGTCAAAAGGGACCTCAGAGGCCTCGTCCTGTCCCTACATTTTACATAGGAAGAAATAAAGGTCTAGGGAGGTTAAGTGATTTCCAGGTCACACAGGCAGTGAGCATGAGAGTTAGAATTGGCAGCAAGGCCCTTTGACTCCAGATCCAGCGCTTTCAGTGTGTGCTTAGAGATTGGTTGGTTGGGGCAGATTCCGTTGGATGGCTGCTGCTTGTGGTTGAAGTAGACTGGAGACTGATAATAGGAGCTGAGTTTATCCAGAAGAGTGAAGAATTGGAAAGCCAGAGTGTTTAGAGGGAGCAAGAATTGTGATGGAAACTAACTTAGGATCCAGAATGACCTAGAAGTATTGAGCTCCAATCTTCTTCTTAGTCAATCAACAAGTATTTATTAAGTATCTACTGCATGCCAAGCACTATGTGATGCCCAGAATGTGAAAATACAAAAATTAACCAAGGCCTACTGTCCAAGAGCTTATCTTCTAATGAGGAAGGAAGGAAGCTGACATTTATTAAGCCGCTTCATTATCTCATTTCTTCCTCACAACAGTCCTGGGGAGGGAGCTACTATTGGCTCCATTTTACAGATGATGGTACTGCGGTAGACAGAGGTTAAGTGACTTGCTCAGGATCTCATAGGTAGTAAGTGTCTGATGCCGGATTTGAACTCATCCTGACTACAGGGCAGGTGTCCTTTGTAGTGAACCACTTAGCTGCCTAGGTGAGGGAAATAATAAATACATATATAAGCACATACAAAATAAATACAGTAATAATACAAATAAATGCAAAGAAATTATATAGAAAATAGTTTGAGAAAGAGGAGTTGGGCGATCAGAAAAGGCTTCGTGTAGAAAATGGTGCTTGAACTGAGTCTTGATAGAAGAGTGGGGTGCTGTGAGGCAGGGCTGAGGCAACAGTTCATACCGGGTGTTGCATATAGAGATGGGGGGTGGAGGGTTGTGCATGAGGAGCAAAAGGCTGGATCTGGAGGGTGGGAATGTACAGTGAGACTGGAAAGGTAAATCGAGGCTAGGCTGTGGAGGCCTTGAAAAGCTCATCAGAGGAGTTTATTTTTATCCAAGAGGCATTTATTGAGTAGGGGAGTAAGATAGTCAACTTTGCACTTAAAGAAAATAATATTGGCAATAGTGTGGAGGAAGGCCCAGAGTGGGGAGAGACTTAAAATCTTGAGACCAGTTAGTAGACTGTTGCAGTAATCCACGTGAAAGGGGGTGAAGTGTGAGTAGAGAGAAGGGGTTGAATGAGAGAGATGTGGTAGATGCAAAGAGTGAAGGCAACAGAAGTAGACAGTTTTTCCTAGGACTTTGGCTGATAAAGAGGAGAGATAGTATGAGGCCATAATCAGACTTAATGAAGATATAATGAGAATGGGGACCCAGACTTGGACACGTTTCAAGAGAGATAAAAAAAACCAGTAGATAGGGAGAGAGTGAAGGTTAGAGAGAGAGAGAGAGAGAGAGAGAGTATGACTGGGGTTGAAGTCTGCTGGAGAAAGCTGGCGGGGAGGAGGAGAATGGAATAAGACCAAAGGCACCTGTAGAGAAAGGTCATCTCAGCAGAGACTGAGATAGGAGGAGAAATTAGGTTTGATGTCAGAGAGTTTTGAGGAGAAGAGAGAGATGTCATGTTGGACGTTTTCTCTGTAAAGAGATCCTTTTGTGAGAGATGGGGAAGGGGAAGTGTGGATGGCTTTTGAAGGGAAGAAAAGATGTGGAATGGCTTCTCTGGGGTTGAGAGAAGGAACTCAATTAAGGAATAAGAAAAGAATTTCCGTGTTGCCGTAAGGGGCCCAGTTGAAATTGGGTAAGGTGAATTTATAATATGCATATAATATCACAATATATCATTATTAAATATTATATAACTATATAGTAATATTAAATATAGTATAATAATATATAACATGCGTATAATATCACAATATATCATTATTAAATATTAAATAACTATATAGTAATATTAAATATAGTATAGTAATA
>CM053769.1:80617212-80711296 GCA_028658325.1 Potorous gilbertii
TTTGTGATTTCTTGGTTTCTTAGAAAGTCATTGGCCTCCATCTGTTCCATTCTAATTTTGAGAGATCTATTTTCTTCAGTGAGCTTTTGCACCTCTTTTTCCACTTGACTAATTCTGCTTTTGAAAGCATTCTTCTCCTCATTGGCTTTTTGAACCTCTTTTGCCAATTGAGTTAGCCTATTTTTCAAGGTGTTATTTTCTTCAGCATTTTTTTGGGTCTCCTTTATCAAGGTATTTACCTGTTTTTCATGCTTTTCTTGCATCTCTCTCATTTCTCTTCCCAGTTTTTCTTCCACCTGTCTAACTTGATTTTCAAAATCCTTTTTGAGCTCTTCCATGGCCTGAGCCCATTGGGTATCTGTTTCAGATGTTTGGGATACAGAAGCCTTGACTCCTATGTCTTTACCTTATGATAAGCTTTGGTTAGAGGAAGAAAGTAACCTTCTATGGTCTTATTTTTTTTTCCCTTTTCTGGGCATTTTCCCAGCCAGTTACTTGACTTCTGTGATTCCTCTCCACCCCTGGCCTAGATCCGCTCAGCTAGTGCTTGGGGTCTGAGATTAAAATGCTGCTCCCCAGCCTCAGGGCTTTTGGCTGCAGGCCTGGCTGCTATTCAATGGGAGCTTAAGTTCTGGTGCTCAGGTTGGGGCAGGGCCACCTCCCAGGCTCAGTTCCCTCAGGGGGGTTATGCAGAGACCTTCCGTAATGGAGCTCCTGCCTGCTCTGGGAGCCTCTGGCTGCCTCCTGCCTCTGCCGCTGCCTCCTGAGGGGGCCCGAGTCATGGAGACACCCTGCTCCCCTCTCAGCCCGTCCAGACGTCTCTTTTGCTGACCTGTGCATCTGTGGGTGGAGGGACCTTCGCGGCCTGCCGCTGTAGATTCCGTCCCTGAAGCCTGCTCAGATCTGCTCTCGCTCTTCTCAGTGCTGCGCGGCCAGGGCAGGGCTGGGCTTCGCTCTTGTCTGGTGTGCGATGGACCTTTGGGCACGGTTTTTCAGGGCTCTCTGGAATGGAAATCTCCTTCACCTTGTTACTGCGTGGTTTCTACTGTTCCAGAATTTGTTGGGAGTTCTTTTTATAGATAATTATGGGCTGTGGGTTCGGAGCTAGCATATGTGAGTCTTTCTACTCTGCCATCTTGGCTCTGCCCACCCCCCTTGTTTTCTTTCATTGAAGAAAAGAAGACTTTTGGGGTTTATAATAAATGTCTTCAACTATTTGAAAATCTGGAGTATACAAGATAAGATGCCTGGACACAAAATTAGGAGTAGTATTTGGAGGCAGAAGGGACAGTTTTGGTTTAATATAAGGAGAAGTTTCTTTATGATGATAACTATCAAAAAATGGAACAGGCTTTCTTGAGAAGCAAGGAATTCTTTATCCATGGAGGTCTTTGAGCTAACTATTTGTTGGAATATCATAGAGGCCCCCTGGTTCACTATATACTTGGACTGGATGACCTCTGAGGCCCTGTATTATTGAGATTTTGTAGCTAGATCTTGTCTTATAATAAATATTTATTGGCTGTAAATTGCATGCATTTTTATTCACTTAATGTGTTGGCCAACTCCTTTTGGGGGTTTGTTGATAACTAGGTAAGTTCCACAGGACTGCTAGATTTAATCATCTGTTTTTCCTTATGTAGTTAATTACAGAATGCTCTTTGAAATTAAAGTTAAAAGTAGACTCACGATTTGACATACTCTTCATAATTGAGCAAGACACACTAGTATCTTTTGACATGATTTTGTCTCTTCCTACATGAATTCATTTCTTTCCCTTCCTTGTAGCGATGTGAAAAATGTAAGATAGTAAGTCTAAAATGGGAGGTGCTGTGCGTGTGGGGAGAGACAGAGATTAGTCTTGGGATTTTATTATTATTTTATAATTTTATAGTATTTAATATTATTTTATGTTATTTTAGAATTATATCATTATGATTTTATATTATTTTATTATAATTTTATTTATCTTGGGTGTTTATTATATTTTATCATTATTTTATTTATCTAGAGTATTCCCTGAGGGGGTATTTCCTCCATTAGTTCAGGCCACCACCTTTTGTAGAAATTAAAGTCTTAAAGAATTGCCTAGAGCATTGAGAAATTAAGTGATTTGCCCTGGGTCATACAGTCAAAGTGTCTGACCTAGACAGAGAGAGACACCAGAGCATCAGAGTGCTTACCTGCTCACCTACTCCAGGGAAAAAGAGCCCTTTGATTTGCATGACTTCAAGGCCTACTCTATCCACTAAACTATACTACATCTACAATACCTAATTACATCAAAGAAAAATAAATTGTAAACATGATGTCCCACATTCAATCCAACAGATTAGGCACTTGTTAGGTTTAGATCTCTGTGCTAGACACTGGTCACAAAGTGTACGTAGGAGTTTGCCCTCATGGAACTTAGGATAAATGAACAAAAATAACTATAATATATAATAATACATGGTTACTATATCAGAAAAGAACAAAATAAAGTGATAGGTTTTAAGAGAAATAGGTCCTGACTGATAAGGGGGAGAGAGTAAGGCATGAAAGATGGTGGCATCTGAATAGTTCATCCTTCATTCTCAAAGATGACCAGGGACCTTACAAGGATGACGTCTTGACTTAAGCATGAATTGGATTTAAGAGAGGCAGAGCTGTACAAAGTCTTCAGTATCACTTTCTCCTCCAGAGTCATTCGAGTCCATTAGCAAGACTTTTAAAAGTCAAGACAACTGGTCAAGTCCCACAGCGTTTAAATTGGGCTTTAAAGAAAGTCTCAATAAACAAAGAGAGGCACATAGGCATAGGATACAGCATGATACAAGTTATAGTAGTAGGGAAATGCAGGATGTGATCTAAGGACACCAATCTGTCCTGTTAGCCTGGAGTGTATTATTTGTGGATGGAATAATATGAGATAAGGCTAGAAAGGACATTGCTATCAAGTTGCAGTCTCACATGTTAACTAAAGAAATCTAAACGTTATTCAGTAGGTGCCATTGAAGAATTTTGAACAGAGAGGTGACATAAATACACCAATTTAAATCTTTCCTCTTTCCTAGAGCTATTTAAGCAAAGTTTGATTAGAAGGTAAATTACTGTAAATTTTATGTTTCTTGCTTATGCAAGGTTGATGTTTCATGAACTATCAGTACTGTTGTTGTTTAAGTCAGTCATATCTGTCCATGGGGTTTTCTTGGCAAAGGTACTGAAGCCTTTTCCTTCTCTTGTGGATTAAGACACTTAAAGAGAGATTAAGTGACTTGCCCAGAGTCACTTAGCTGGTACGTGTCTGAGGTCACATTTGAATTCAGGCCTGGTCCTCTATCTATTGAGTTGCCTAGCTGCCTGCAGAGTGCCATTTCACAGTAAATCTACCCTGCACTGTATTTCACAAGCTCCTCAGTTTGGCATTTCAAGAAGCGCACAATCTGACTCCCACCCACCTTGCCCCTTCCAGCCAAGCCTTACTTCTTGATGCTTCTGTAATTCAGCATTCCTTCCATCTTTTATCTCTGTGCCTTTGTCCAGGCTCTTCTGCTTTCTAGAATCTCCCATCTTCCTTCAAGTCTCAGCTTACTATGAGAGAAATCTTTCCAGATATTCACGTTGTTAAGTATTCTGTCCCTCTACACATTAAGTTGGACTTATTTGTCTGTGTGTGTATAAGCTCACAGATTTTAGGGACCTCAAAGGCTGCTGATTTCATGTCCTCATTTCATGGGTGAGGAAACCGAAGTCTAGGGAGAATGGCCAACTTGCCCAAGATCCCATTGGGAGTAAGCAGCCTGTTCCATATGACAGAATATAAGGTCTTCAAGTACTACCACGTTTTGTTTTTATGTTTGCATTTATTGCCAACGAGTTCACACTTTTTGGGGTGTAGTGCTTACTAAAATGCCTGTTGAATTATAGTCCTGTTCTCCTTCTCAGGTTCTATGTCTTGGTTTATTTTTTGATAGAGTAAGTGTTCCTAACCCTATCTCAACACTACACATCTGCATCGCCCTTTATTTAGTGGTGGGAATATGTCAGGAAGAGAACTTATTTCATTCCTTCCTTCCTTCCTTTTTGCCCTCTTCTTTCAGCTCTTTATGTGTATGTGAATCTCAGATATGTCACTATTAACTGAATAGTGCCATATCCTTTAACTTGGCATGTATAATTGAATGGAGAAGGTTGGCATTACCAGATTGGCTATGTCCCTCCAACTTTTGTGGCTCGCTCTCCCTCCCTCCCCCCCTCGCCCTCCCTCCCCCGTCTGCCCCCCCCCCCCCGTCCCTCTCCGTCCCTCTCCGTCCCTCTCCGTCCCTCTCGCTGTCCCTCTCCGTCCCTCTCGCTGTCCCTCTCCGTCCCTCTCGCTGTCCCTCTCCGTCCCTCTCGCTGTCCCTCTCGCTGTCCCTCTCGCTGTCCCTCTCGCTGTCTCTCTCTGTCCCTCTCGCTGTCTCTCTCTGTCTCTCTCGCTGTCTCTCTCTTTCTCTAACATCTCACCAATTTCCAGAAACCTTCTTTTGCCTTCTCTTCTTCTTAGATAGTTTTTTAGTACATACAAGTTCTCAGCTCGGGATACATGTTGCATGTTATCTGCCTGCTGTGTGATAATGCTGTAAATAGGTATGTATGTATATGTTACATATAAATAGATAGATATACACACATATACACATATATATATCCATATGTTATACATACATGGGTGTGTGTATACACACGTATACAGAGAGATAAGCTCTTTGAGGGTACTACTATTTTGTGTGCATCTTTAACACCTAGCACAGTACCTGTCCCCACTGTAGACCCTTAAAAATACTTGAATGACCTAGTGGAAAAGTCTTTATTAAGGATTTAATATGTTCTAGACAGTGTACTAAAAAAAAAAATTGATACAGTCCCCACCCTCAAGAAGTTTACATTTAAATGGGGGAGACCACATGCATAAAGGAGTGGTGGATGGGAGAGGAGCATTTTGGTCTGGGAAGTAATGAGGAAAGAATGGACAGAGAAAGTTCAGCCCTCCTTTGGTGACAGTTCCTGGTGATGATTTTTTTTCCTCACTGAACTTCATTAAGTTGAAACAACATGCTTTAGAATGGGGTCAAGGGTAAACTTGTAGGGAACTTCATTCTAGTCATGTGTCTGTTAAAAATTCTGTGCATGCTGAACATTAAAATTTGTAAATGATTACCCTTTGCATGCAGAGCCTTGATGACATTGTTTTGAAATATTTATCTCACCTTCAGTGACATGGAAGTGACCCTGAGTTCCTGAAAGTTAGATTGATGGAACAGGATGTTTGCTAGGTTGTGCCAAGATGGAAGCACTCTGAATATGGGCCTCATAACAAACTATATAACTAGTCTGAAGACAGCTTAGCTCATTTCAGAGATTTAGCAGGACCATGAATTTTTTTTGGCCACAGCATCTCTTGAAGGGTATGTAATACGTTATAGAAGGGTTGTAATCTCCTTCCATGGAGAGATCACACATACCTACAAAAAGACATTCACCACCTCAGCTTAAATACAGACTGACTTTTTTTAAAGCTGTCCTTCAAAAGTTTAGGTCTCTTAAAGTCACCTTTTACCCAGTGCAAGGGTAAAACTGAATTTGGTCAATCTTGACCAAGTATATACTTGAAGTAAGTATATGATCACTTATATATACATGTAAACACACACACACACACACATATATATATATATATATATACACACATACACAAGTATTATATACTCATATATGTATATCATATGTGTATGTATGTGTGTGTGTGTCATTATCAGCTCTGTATGTAGGTATTATCAGCTCTGGAGACAAACCTTTGGTAGAAGACAGCCTAATGATCAGTCTTCACACTTCTTAGAGTGGTGTTTGTTTTAACTTTAGCCTCATTGCCATCTTGTTGGAATAAAAGGATCATAGAATATCAGAATTTCAAGTAAACAATTAGAAATTGTTACGCATTTGCTGTGTGTCAAGTACTGTGCTAAGTGTTGGTGATACAAAGAAAGGCAGAAATGGTTCCTGTCCTCCAGGAACTCAAAAATCTAAATGGGAAGTAAAGGAAAGAAGATGCTAGCTGCTATGTACAAACAAGATAAATACAGGTTAAATTGGAGATAATCTCAGAAGGACTTATCACAGTTTCCAAGTTGGAGAGTTAGAGGTCATCTGCTTTCTTTAGGTTCTCTTTACCATCTTCTACTTCCCTTCCTTTTGTCACCTGTATCCTGGCCACTTCTCTATGTGGTTATTACAGTTAAGTCCTGAATTTAGCTGAAGGAAAAAGGGAAATACAAATCCTGATCAAAACTTCCTGTCTCAGGGGTAGAGATTTGGTTATCACCTCCCCATAACAAAATACAGTCTGTATCTAACATCCAAATTAATTTGAAAATCAACATTTTCTTTTTAATTCAAACAACTGGTTACTTTGAAAAAAATGCTCTTAAGGTGCTAAATTCAATTGGCTAGAAGAGTTTGTGAATTTCTAGAAATGATTCTTTATGTGTAGGAAATGCCATGAACCCAGTTTATAATTAAAGTGGGGAGGTACTCTGAGTATCTCAGAACTACATCTGGATGACCAACTGAAGGTCAAGAGTCAAGATTCTTGAACCATGCTGTGACTTACAGTAATCTCCAATAAAAACCAATCTAAATCTACACCTAAACTAGAATCCTCTCTACCTTGTGCCAAAGGATCATCTAGCCTTTTCTTGAAGACTTCCATTGAGGAGAAACTTAGTTACCTCTTGAGGCATCTTATCCTACTTTTCTACAGCTCTAGGAAGTTTTTCACCCACTGACCTTAGTTCTTCCTTCTGACCACATGGAATGAGCCATTACCTCTTTCATGAGACAGCCTACCATCTACTTAAAGAGGACTGTCATGTTTCCCTTGACATATTCTTTCTTTTCATCCCTGTTTTTCAACCAATCCTTGTATGATTTCAAGGCCCATTCATCATCTTGGTTATCCACCTCTGGACACTGAAAAACTGTTATGTAAAAAAGTGATTAGATTTCTTTTCTTTGACCCAAGATGTCAGAATTAGGAAAAATGGGTAGACATTACCAAGAAGCCAATTTAATCTTTATGTCAGGAAAAAATAACCTTCCAATGATTAGAGCTTTGTCAAAGTGTGATGGGCTACCCTAAGAGTTAGTGAGGTTTCCTTTTTTGAAGGGGAAGGTAAAGACTTAGATGACTAAGATAGGTATTTTACAGTGGGAATTCATTTAAGATATGGTTTGAATGAAGTAACTACTTATGTCTCTTCCAAGCATTAGATTCTATAATTTTGTCAGACTTAAACACCCAGAACTGAACACAATGGTCCAGAGGTGATCAGACCAAGGCAGAGTGTGACAAAAGTATTCAATAGCATTCCCTTGGGTTACGGCAGATAGAAGACACTGGGAGACTGTCTCCTTACTGGAAAACTAGAATATAGAGTGTCTCAAAAGTCTTAGAAGCAGTTTTAAACTTTAATAGATATGCTTAACTTCACTAAGACTTTTGGGACACCTTATAGGGGCCCATGACCGGTAATTGGGATTCACCTGTAGTTCTTGAAGGCTTAACTAGTAGTTCTCCAAGATGATTGTCCCTTCTCCAGAGTTTGTCAGGATTTCCATCAGGGAGAGGAGTAAGGTATTTAGCAGTACCTACTGTCCTTCTTTACTTAGAGATATTCCTGGCAATATCTCCTCCATTCCCTTTACTTTGTCCAGCATCCAGGAAATGACAGGTAGCTCTTTTTCAGAAAAAGACTAGAGGCACCTGATATGGGCAATTTTTAGAATTAAGAAAAATGAAGTCCAAATTCCTCTTGTGTGTCACTCAAAACCTTCAATTGCTTGGCCTCCGTGTACTTTTATGACTATCATAGAAAAAACTACTCACAGCTCAATTTATGGTGCAAGTCAAGGTAGGAACTTGGTTGAGATTATTGTAAGTCACGGCATGGTTCCAGACTCTTGGCCTTCAGTTGGTCATCCAGATGTAGTTCTGAGATCACTTATCCTTCCTCTTGTCTATTTATGTTTTGACCAAGTTGATGGATGTTTTCCTGCTTAAGAAGCCTTCCTATTGTTTTGACCAAGTTGATGGATGTTTTCCTGCTTAAGAAGACTTCCTCTTGTTTTGACCAAGTTGATGGATGTTTTCCTGCTTAAGAAGCCTTCCTCTTGTTTCAGAATTCTAAGCCAGCCCCTCCCTCCCCTTTGCAAATCCCACCTCCCAGTTTCATCAGGGTATATACAGTAATCCAAACATTAAGGTAAAAGTGTTATAATAGGTGGAAAGAAAGCAGACCTGGGTCATCAAGTTAACCAAGTTTTAAAGTTGAGAGGCACTTCAGAAGTCACTATAGCACAACCTTACTCATTTCACAGAGGAAGAAACTGAATTCTAGAGAAGGGGAAGCAATGTGAAAATGTTAAACTTTGGAATCTCTTACAACAAAATTGAGATTAATTTGATGGAGTTTTATTATTTTGTTGTTTTAATCTTTTATACTACCAGCCCCTTACCCCTCTACCTCCCCACCTTAGTTATAAACTGGGTTCATGGCATTTCCTACACATAAAGAATCATTTCTAGAAATTCACAAACTCTTCTAGCCAACTGAATTTAGCCCCTTAAGAGCATTTTTTTTTCAAAGTAACCAGTTGTTTGAATTAAAAAGAAAATGTTGATTTTCAAACTAATTTGGATGTTAGATACAGACTGTATTTTGTTATGGGGAGGTGATAACCAGATCTCTACCCTGAGACAGGAAGTTTTGATCAGGATTTGTATTTCCCTTTTTCCTTCAGCTAAATTCAGGACTTAACTGTAATAACCACATAGAGAAGTGGCCAGGATACAGGTGACAAAAGGGAGGGAAGTAGAAGATGGTAAAGAGAACTTTAAAGAAAGTAAAGACAGCCTAGTCTAATAGAAGGATGTCAAAATCCAATAGAAGTAGCTCACAGTAGGCAGCCAGCTGACTTAGAAAATCACAAGTTAACCTTATCTATGTTGTATTATATTTTTAATTATTTTGTTAAACATTTCCCAAGTACATTTTAATCCAGTTCAGGCTGCACTTGGGAGTTTGCCCCTACTGGAGAGTTTGACACCTCTGGTCTGATGGTTAGAGCACTGGACCCAGAGCCAGGAGAACTCTGATTTTAAATCTTCATCTCTGACTCTTAGCTGTGTAAGCATAGGCAAGTGACTTACCTTCTTAGAGTCTTTATGTCTTCATCTTTAAATTCGATGTCATAATAATTGTTCTATTGTACAGGACTGTTCTAAGTGCTTCGTAAACTGTAAATGTTACGTACACAGAGGCCATTTCTAAGCAGAAACCTGGCACCACTTATTTCCCTACATCATTTGAACTAGTTTTTGTTGTATTTTTCTTTGTGATTGTTTCCAAAGACATTTCAATTCCTTCTTGGAAGTAGGTGAAGTTCTAAGAAATAAAATTCTAATAACTTGATGGAATTGCTTACTTCTTTCTCAAAATGGAGGACCATTGATCTGGTGCATGCTACACACTGTTCCATTTAGACGGTCAGAGACAATACAAATAATGGCATTTTCACACACAGAGATGAAAGCCTTTATTTTTGCATATTGGGAAATGGGATGGGGATATAAAAGTGTCAACCACTGGCTGTGTAGGGGCAGCTAGGTGGGTGGCACAGTGGATAGATTACTGGAGCTGAAGTTGGGAAGACTCATCTTCCTGAGTTCAAATGCAGTCGCAGATACCATCTGTGTGACTTTGGGCTAGTCATTTAACCCTGTTTGCCTCAGTTTCCTCATCTATAAAATGAGCTGAAGAGGGAAATGGCAAATCACTCCAGTGTCTTTGCCAAGAAAACCCCAAATGAGGTCACAGAGAGTTAGACATGACTGAAACATCTGCACAGCAAAAGCACTGGCTATTACACAATACTGAGAAGCTACAGGCCATTTTTTCTATGCTTTTATTATTTTTAAGTGCTTTATTATAACCACATGTGAAGGTTGAAGATCGTGGAGCTCAAGTAGCTGACTTCTTTTCATCGAATGCGCTGAATCTCTTAGAAAAGTACACTCTTATGAATCCTTAAGTTGGAGACTACTTAGAAGTATGTAAGCTCAATACATAATGCTTGTTAAAACTGTGCTGACCTCAAGTTCATGTTTCAGATTCCTGATGCTTTTATGCATAAGAGTTCTTCAGCTTCTCCAAACTTCTATGATTTTATCTAGCTAGTATCTATTAGAAGTTCTATAAAAATTGTCCTGATGCCAAAAGTGAGTAAGTTAACTAGTAACAACAGAAGTAAGTCATCATTTATATACCACTTTCCAAAGTGATTTCTCTACAACATCCCTGTGATACAGGCAACTCAAGTGTAGAGACTAGATTTGAGTTGTAGGAGTGGAACTCAAGTCTTCTGACATCCACTATGAGAGGATGTCTCTCTGTTTTTTAGTAGATAGATTCTAAGGTGAAATTTAAAATTACTTTAATGGAGGGATGAGGGGGGGCAGCTAGGTGGTAAAGTACTTTGAGTCAGAGAACTGAGGACTCCAGTTCAAATATTGCCTCAGATACTTACTAACTGTGTGATCCAGGGCAAGTCCAATTTGCCTGTAAAAAAAAATGATATTTCAGTTTTTTCCCCTCCAAAATGACATAGTGTTTCATAGTGGATATAAAACTGGCCTTGGAGTTAGGAAGATCTCAGACTTGAACACATCCTAAACTGTAGTATGAAAGATAAGTAAGTCAGACTTTTATTGCTTTCAGGCAGTAATATTCTTTAGGATATATGTTAAAAATGAGCTTCTGATTTGCATTGAAGAAGTTTTCTTTAAAAATCTCAGCAAATCCACTTGGTTTCATAGGCTATACACAGCTAGGCAGTGAAATGAGTATCTTTGCCATGAAGTCAGGTAGCTAAGAACAAAGATGGATTGTTTTTGGAGGTGGATGGACAATGTGGTATTGTAGAAAGAATGTGTACTTGGATTGTACATTGCTCTGCCTAAGACTTCTAAAAACCTACCTTGCCTTGGTTAATAATCTGTCCATAGAAGGGAAATTGATTCCAGCTGACAGAAGCTAAGCTTGTCCCAATTTTCATATGAATAGACTTCTGTTCAGTAATTTTCTCTAGGTACTGACAGTTAAGTGGTAAGAAGGAGAAAACGCCAATAGTGAAACGTCAGATTTATTTCCAGTAAACTGGGCAAAAGTGACACAGGGTGAGATGACATCTAGGGATTGTGTTCTGCACTCACTGGTTGGGGTTTTACCTCCACCTATGTGAGCTTGTAGGTCCATTGAAATATTCAAATAAAATAGGAAAGACTTAGTGCTTGGAATAATAGCACTAGGTTTACTTTAGACAGGCTTCCAGAAAAGAACTAGGGACTGTTTATTTGCCAAATCATGAGGTATTTTAGAGGCAGAAGGAGCCTTTGAGGTAATGACAGTAACCACCACAAGTATTTATGCAACACTTCAAGGTTTGCGAAGCACTTTACATATCTCTTATTTTTATGCTTTACATTCCTGTAAGGTAGCTGCTATCATTATTCCCATTTTACAGTAAAGAAACAGGCAGACTGAGGCTTAAGTGAACTTAACTGGATTTGGTCCTGCACTCTCTCCACTATCCACTTTACCACCAAACTGCCCTCTCACCTTGAACTGTACAAATGACAAGTAGTTTGTGATGCAGTGCTACCAGTACTGATCACAGCCCTCCTCCTCTCTGCAGGTTTTGGCCGTGCTTTCTTATAAACAGTTGAGATTTGAAAAGTGTTCGTTCTCTCTTTTTCCCTCCCCTCCCTTCCCCTGTCTCTCTTCCCCTGTCTCTCTTCCCCTGTCTCTCTTCCCCTCTCTCTCTTCCCCTGTCTCTCTTCCCCTGTCTCTCTTCCCGTCTCTCTGTCCCCTGTCTCTCTGTCTCTGTCTTTCTCTGTCTCTCCCTCCCTCCCTCCCTCCCTCTCTCTCCTCTTCTCTCTCCTCTCTCTCTTCTTTCCTCTCTCTCCTCTCTCTCTCCTCTCTCTCCTCTCTCTCTCTCCTTTTCTCTCTCTCTCCCCTCTCTCCTCTCTCTCTCTCCTCTTCTCTCTCTCTCCCCTCTCTCCTCTCTCTCTCTCCTCTTCTCTCTCTCTCCCCTCTCTCCTCTTCTCTCTCTCTTTCTGTCTCTCTCTCTGTCTCTCCCTCGGTCTCTCCCTCTGTCTCTCCCTCTGTCTCTCCCTCTGTCTCTCCCTCTGTCTCTCCCTCTGTCTCTCCCTCTGTCTCTCCCTCTCTCTCCTCTCTCCTCTCTCCTCTCTCCTCTCTCTCCTCTCTCCTCTCTCTCTCTCCTCTCTCCTTTCTCTCCTCTTCTCTCTCCTCTCTCTCTCCTCTCTCTCTTCTCTCTCTTGCTCTCTCCTCTCTCTCTCCTCTCTCTCTCTCCTCTCTCTCTCCTCTCTCCCCCCCCTCCCTCTTTCCCTCTCTCCCCCCCTGCTCCCTCACCCCCAATAGAATGCTAGGTCTAGGTTCAGAATCAGAAGGACCTCAGTTTGAATTCTGCCTCAGATGCTTACAGACTGTGTTATGCTAGGCAAGTCCTTCAATCCCTCTCATCCTTAGTGTCTTTGGATGCAGAATGTTGATAACGGTGCCTCCCTCAGAGGGTTGTTACAAAGAATGAATGAAATAACATATATAACCAGGTAAATGTTGTGGTTCAGTCATTTTCAGTCCTGTCTGACTCTTAATGACTCCATTGAGGGTTTTCTTGACAAAAATACTGGTGTGGTTTGCCATTTCCTTCCGCAGTTCATTTTATGGATGAGGAATCTGAGGCAAACAGGGTTAGGTGACTTGTCCAGGGTCTCATAGACCCTCTGTCTGAGGCCAGATTTGAACACAGGAAGATGAGTTTTCCTGACTCTAGTGCCAGTGCTCTTGTCTATTGTGCCGTCTAGCTTTCTAATATATATGTATACATATATGTGTGTGTGTGTGTGTGTGTGTGTGTGTGTGTGTGTGTGTGTGTGTGTGTGTATTAGCTGTTATTACCATATCACATTGTAGCTTGGGTGACCAAGTAGGGGTTGTGTTCTGCACTGATAGGGAATTACCTCCATCCATGTGAGATGATAGGCTTCTTTTCTAGTAATATGGATCCTCAAAGATATTTTTCTGTTTACTTCTGACACATAAATCATGGTTAGTATGCAGCCTACACACAGCCACTGTGCATCTATTCATTGGCTTTTGAATTTTTTGAAATTTGAATTCTTCCAAGATTGCTGTGCTGAATTATGTTCTATGTGTCAGCCCTGGAGCACCACAAGGAAGATAATGCCATTAAAAATGTCTGCTTTTTCAGTTTTGTGCAACTGATGATCATTGAAAATACCACGTTATAGTATATGCTGTATTTTCATGGCACCTAAGCACCTATGCTCTTAAGGGTTTTCAAGACCTCAGTAGTGAACATGAAAAGCATTCTCTTTGGAGCTTACTTTTTTCTGTATTTGAAAAGGTTTTGAGCAGCAGAGCACATCTAAGTTCTCAGGGACCCTAATCTAGTGAGTGTCTTATCTTTAGAAAGTGGGGAGAAGTAGGCTAGCATATACATATATAAACTGTTCACACATAGTATGTGGAAAGAAGAATTGGATTTGGAAATTTGAACGGAAGTTCTGCTACTTACTATGTATGTGTGTGACCTTGGGCATACATATATGACCTTAGGGCAGCTAGGTGGCATGCCCAGTGGATAGAGTGCTGCCCTTGGAATCAGGAAGACTCATCTTCCTGAGTTCAAATCCAGCCTCAGACACTTACCAGCTCTGTGACTCCAGACAAGTCATTTAACCATGTTTACTTCAGTTTCTTCATCTATAAAATGAATGGGAGAAGGAAATGGTAAACCATTCCAGGGTCTTTGCCAAGAAGACCTCAAATAGTCCCACAAAGAGTCAGAAACAACTGAACAACAGCAAGTCAGCTACCTCTCAGATCCTGTTTCTTTATTTATAAAATAAAGAGATTTGACTAGGTTACCTTCCAGCTTTAAATCTATAATTACATGTAATCTCATAGAACTATTCCACTCTCCTCATAAGCACTAGAAGTGATGGGTAACTCAACAGAATTCAACCCAAGTTGACAATATGTTCATCATATAAGCTTAATGTCATAGCTATTTTAGATCTACCATAAGAAAACAGAGCCAAATGAAAAGTGAAGGAGTATTATGTCACCCAGAACATACTATATTTATATATTCAGTTTTAAATAAAAGTAATCTTCTGGAAATAAGGATAGAATTCCTGTTAATTTGGTTTATTTCAAAAAATGCTCAAATGGTATCCATATATAATACTACCTACACATGTACATATGTATGTATATATGTGTATATGCATATATGTGTGTATGTACTATTGTTTACTATTGACTTTTTCTGATGCCTCATTGCATGGAGGTGACCTGTAGGCCAAAAAAGCCATATCAGCAGAATATAAGGTCTGAAGGACTTTGAGAATTGGTCTGCTTATCAGAGTGTGTGCTGTTAGCTGGGGGGCCAGCCTAGCTAAGTAGGGAAATCTCTATCCTAAGGAGGTTGAGGATAACAATCCACCAAGTCTGTCTTCATAAGATCTTAGACCTAGAGCTGAAAAGGCACCTCAGTGGCTACCTAATTCAATTGCCTCATTTTACAGATGGGGAAATTGAGATTCAGTGAGGTTAAGCATAAAAGAATTATAAGCTGTGGTGGTGGAAAGAAAGTAAACTTAAAATATTGATGGTCGTGTGTGTGTGTAAGAGTGACAGAGAGGGAGAGAATGAAAATGTATGTATACATAGAGATAGGAATAGAGAACTGGGGACTGGACTTATGATGTCATTGGAATAAGGAACTCCCTCTACTAATGTAGCTTGGCATCTTCCATGCAACTTATAGTCTTACAAAATTACTTTTAACACTAAGAGGTTGTGTTGCGTGAGTTGCCCAGCGTCACACTGCTAGTTCGTAGCAGAGGTGGGGCTTAAACTAAAAAATGTTTGCTTTCACAGCCAGCTCTATCTACTATGTTACACTACCTCTGTGTGTGAATACATACATACATACATACGTGTGTGTGTGTATATATATATACGCCCACACATGTAATTTACAAATATTAATGGAACCATTCGGAATCTATTATGATGTAAGAGATACAAATAAACACTGCAAGAATGTATTATGCTCTCATTCACATACGTGAGCACATATACTTTTATAGGTGTCTTGTGTGGAAATACTTATTGAATGAATGAAATGGCCTATTAGAGGCAGACTTCATGAATTTAAGCAGGAAACTATTACCACACTTTTGTTTATTTATGAAGCTCTTCCAGACTAAAGAAATAAGGCCTTGGTTTTGTTTGGCAGATGCACAGACTTAGGACTCAAAGTCTGTCTTTATCGTCTCACACAGCTTCTTGAATACAGGCAAAAAAGACCAAAAATAGGTTCTGTGAGCACACCCTTGAATTAGATTCTGCCAAACATTTGGTTTCTGGGGGGAAACTGGGAATGACTTTGTAATTAATGTGACAGAAAGAAATTGACATGAAGATGTCCTTAATTTCAGCCTTAAAGATACAAAGAAATGGGGAGGAGGGGAATGCATTCTCTAGCTCTGAGAAACAAAAAAGACCTTTCTTCTTAAACAGCAAGATAAAATAGCTCTGTGTAATTTTGAGATGGTAGACAGCTTCCCAGTGGCTGAGAATAATCAAAAAAGGCATGTTAAAAATCATTCATTCGTATATCACATACCCTGGCACAAATGGACAGTGAGTTGAGCTCAGAATTAAATAGGAAGAGAGTGGGCTGGTTTGCCTTTCAGAAATTGCAAAGCTCTTTTAATGACTCCCAATTTCTCTTGGAAACAAAGACTCATCTTTAAATGCAATTGCTCCACCTGAGTTGTTGTTTGACTAGGAGAGGTAGAAAATAGGTTTCTGGAGAATTGAAAATGCATACCGCCTAGTGGAGCATGGTTGGGGTGAGGAGGCTAGAACGTGGGAGGAAAAAGAAGGAACTGAAAAGAACTCAAAGGAACAGGAGATGTTATCAGGGAAATGTATGATAAGAAAAGAAGGTGGCCAACGTGTGGAAGTGAGGGATGTGGCATCTAGAATGGAAGGCTGGACCTAGAGTTCAGATGGATCCTGCATCACATACTTACTGTCTAACCCTGGGCTACCATTAATCTCAGTGTGCTTTAGTTATGTCATCTGTAAAATTAGAATTATAATAAAAACCCCTACTTCCTAAGAGGAGAAAATGAGATAATTACATAAAGTGCTTTGCAAAGCATAAAATGCTATGTAAATGTGAACTATTATGAATAATAACAGTGATATAACAATAAAGTTCCATTCATAACCAAATATTTGTAGCAAGCACCATGGGAATAACAAAGAATTTGAAATTAAGTCCAACTGATGGGTAGAACCCACTTTACCACCACCTGCCCCTAACCATAACTCTAACTTCAATCAAATTGGCAAAGGATAAGGCCTAAGTACTGTACCTATGAATTCATGGATATAGGGAACTCTTATCAATGCTTATCTGACCTTATTAAGTTGCCTTGGTACTGAGAAGTTAATTAAGTGAATTGCCTAGCAATTGGTGTTATAGGTGGGACTTGGACCCATGTCTTCCTGACTTTGAGGCTGGTTTTCCATTCACTGTGCCCAGTTGCCTCTTTCAGAGATAATGAAAGATGATCCAGTTCAGTTCTAGTATGATTGTGGTCAAACAGCCATGAAATTACCCTGATTAGAGTTGTGGATTGGTTTAGCTTAGCCTTTCAGAAAAACAATATGTATAGAGTAAGATTTTCATTTAATAGCAACATGTTTTAACCTAGTTGTTCTATTACTGTAAATATAAGCTGAACTTGGGAGAAGAAAAGGAGAGGCAGGGTAAAGATGGCTTATCTAAATGCAAAAATATTCTGAGCACCCTTACTGATAAAAGCAAAATGCTCAAGTCAAGCTAGGTGCCTAATAATTGAGGAATGGTTGGACAAATTATGGCATATCAATAAAATGAAATATTATTTTGCCATAATAAATAAGAAACCTGAGAAATTCAAAAGCACAAGATAAAACTTATATTTTAAGTGCTACTCATTGAAGAAAACAGACCAAAAGAACAATTTTTAACTGACGACTATGTACTTAAAGACAGAAATCACATTAATTCCCCCAAATTCTAAAAAGGTCACAGAATCAAGAAGGAAGATTTTGTTCCAGGTGAGCTAGACAGAATCAGTCTATGTATCATTTGTTCAGGAGTTAGCTAGCAGCAAATAATTGTATAAGATCTCTTGTTTTGTTTTCTTTTCTTTGCATTTTGCTAAGATGGTCTTTAGAAATTTTTAATTTACTTTTAATAGCAGTTGATTTATATCTGTTAAACTTCTGTGGGAGATTTTCATAATAGATGTCAATGTCCTTTCCTTCATCCATTTCTTGTTTTTAGCATCAATAGCAATAGTTCCTGTTGGAGTTAATTTAGTTGTGTGTTGCATTTCTATCTCATTTGTACTCTTCTAGTTTTGTGATAATTTTAGTTTTATTTCTTCCCATAAAATCAACCTCCTCCTTGGCATCTCCATCTGGTTGTTCCATGGGCATCTTAACCTCAACTTGTCAGAACTAGGACTCAGTACTTCCTCTTTACCTTCCAAATTTACCCATCCTCCTAATTTTTCTATTTTTGTCAGTGTATCACTGTTCTTCCAATAACCCACATTCACAACCTTCAAATTAACCTTGAATCTTTACTCTTTCTTATTCTCCATATTCAGTCATTAGCCAAATTTTGTCATTTCCTTCCATCCCTCTCACATCCATTTCCTTTGTCTACTCACACCACCACACTGCAACAATCAAACCCTCAACACCTCTCCTCTACACAACTGTGTTAGTCTCTAGCTTCTGTCTTCATTTCATTCCCCACATAGCTGCCAAATCAAAATTAATCACAAAATCACATGGTTGTGACTGTGTCAGTTAACTGCCCAAGAAACTTCTGTGACTCCCCATGATCTTACAATAAAATACAAATTTCTCTGCTTAGAACTTAAAGCCCTCTTCAGTGTAGCTCCAAGCTATCAATTCAGAGTATTTATACCTTACTCCTTTTCACACACTCCATGGTCTATCCAAACTGGCCTGCTTAGTATTCTTCTGTTATTTACCAGTTCATTTCCTGCCATCATGCCTTTGCACAGGTAGTTTCTAGTGCTTGGAATGTTTTCCCTCCCTGCTTCTGCCTCTCCAAAACCTAGCTGTCTTCAAGGCTCAGCTCAAGTGCTTTCGTTGTTTCCCCTAATTATTAGTGTTTGCTTTCCCTAATAATTACATTGTATTTTAAAAACACATATTTGCATTTGTTTACCTGTCATATGTTGTTCCATCCTAGTTGAACATAAGCTTCTTGAGGTTAGGAATGATCATTTTTGTCCTTGTCTCAACATGTGGCACAATGCAGTGGTAAATGCTTACCCTTAGTATACACTTGTCTTTATTAAAGTGCTGGATTGAATTTCTCTAAATCTGTAGTTGGACTAGACTGAAGACTTCCAAGGTTACTTTGAACTGCTCTCTGATCAGTTTTGTCAAATCATTTGATGTGAGTTGGTGTACTGTGGCATTTGTCATTCTTGTACAGTGCTCACTAATCCTTTTCATCTTTCCTTCCTGGACTCTTCTGGAAGCTTTGTTGGGATTGGATTTGACAGTGGAACTGTTTCAACAGTGGAACTATGGTTTGAGAATGGCTCTATCCTGTTCCATAGCAACAAGCTAGTTACCCAAATCTTCCATCTGGTGTTTCAAGGCTGTATCTTCCAAAGATCCCCTTCATTAGCTGACAGCCATTACTCATTCATTTTTGGCATTAGGACATTTTCATTATAGCTCATCCCAAGTATCCTTAATTTCAAGTTTTAGAACACATGAGTGTATTTGACTAAAGGAACAACTTAACTGTCTATGCTTCATGCATCTCTGACCGAGAAGGAACTGTGCCTTCAAGGGGAGGGCTATGTGTGGCTTGTGTTATGGTGTCGTGGCAAGTTGATATGTTTGTAAGGGTATAGATTTCTCTTTCCATACTCTGATTGAGCCAATCTGGCCTTCTCACTGTTTTGTACACACATGACATGCAACCTTTTTTTGCCTATATACTTTTTGCCCTGGTCTTCTTCCATACCTAGAATGCATGATTTCCTCGGTCCTTCCTAACATTATTCTTGTCTTTGTTTGAGAAACACTTAAGGCTTTATTTTCTACCCAAAGCCTTTCCTGTTCTCCCTCCCCTCAACTGCTGTCCCCCACTTCTTTGTATTTAGCTACTCTATATGTTTATTAACTGTATATGCAAATAAAAATATACATATATTTTTCTCCTCCATTAGAATGTAGAATCATTGCAAGTAGAGATTATTTTATTTTTTGTTTTTGCATCCCCAAGTATAAGACCTAGCACAAAGTAGATGGTTGGGATCAGGTAGGGAACTCTCAAAAAGAGGAAACTCATTCTACCAATGCTACTCAGTACCTTCTCTGTAACTCGCTGTCTTAGGGAATTGCCTAGATCACTGAGGAGCTAAATGTCTTGCTCAGGGATATGTCAGATACAGGAACTGAGCCTGAATCCTCCAGCTTTTTATTTATAGTGCCATGCTGGTTGCTTCTTCTTGTATTCCTATTAGTTGTTTTCCAAATGTAATAATATTTCTCTGATGACCGAAAATCCATGAAGAAGAGGTAACTTGCCCTTCCATATCAAGTCCTACCTCAGATACAGATTAGCTGAGTGATCCTAGGCAAGAAACCTTTCTGAACTTGATCTGTGAAATAGACATAATAGTTCTTACCCCAGAGGGTTCTTAGAACCACATGAGATGATGAGTCTTTGCAGTGCTTAAAATGTTATATAGATGTGAGCCAGTATTGCTATGCCTCACCCAGACTCCACCTTCCAGAATTCTGGACCACACACATGTTGCATGTAACTGCCTCTAGTCACACTGCTTCCCTCTCCACCTCTACAAATTCAAATCTTAGCCACCTTCCAAGATACACCTTTTCCGGGTAGTTTTCTTTATCACTTTATCCCCCAGTGGTCTCTCTATACTGAACTCCAATAAATACTTACTGTTGAGTGGTGCTTATTATGTGTTACTTTGTGGTGTGTGTGTGTGTGTGTGTGTGTGTGTGTGTGTGTGTGTGTCTTTTACCTCCCCCAACAGCATTGTAAATTCCTTTAGGGCATGGTCCATGTCTTACAGTTTGTATCTTTTAAATTATAAAGCTAACTCAAGGACTTAGATAATAGACTTAGGACTGGAAGAGACCCCAGAGGTTATATAATCCAGGCTTCTTACAGATGAGGAAATTGAGGCCCAGTGTGAATATGTGATTTGTCCAAGTTCACAAAGGTTGCATAATTGAGAGCTGGGATTTGAACCGAGGACCTTTGGCTTCTAACTCCCTCCTCTCTCTACAGGGTTCCTTCAATATTGGCCTTTCCTAAAGAATACTTGAACTATAATTTTCAGGTATTTTTAATGGTTAAAAGTTCAATCAGGAAACCAGAAATAAAACGATCAGAAATATAATTATCCATAGCTACCATCTTAGTTCAGTCCCTCGTTTTGTTTAGTAATGTCTGACTCTTCATGACCCCGTTTGGGGATTTCTTGGCAAAGATATTGGAGTGGTTTGCCATTTATTTCTCCAAATCATTTTACAGATGAGGAAACTGAGGCAAACCTTATCTAGGGTTGCAGAGCTAGTAAGTGTCTGAGGTCAGATTTGAACCCAGGAAGTTGGGTCTTCCTGACTCTAGACCTGACACTCTATCATCTATGTGTGTATGCATGTATTAACTTCATAGTTGTACTGAATATTTATATTTACCTTCTGTCTCCATTAGAAAGTAAATTGTGAGTGGAGATTATTTCTTTTTTTTGTTTGTTTTTGAGTCCCCAACTACTAGCACAGTGCCTGATGCACAAATGACTCCGATTACCAATGAATTGATTCTTCCCAGAACCTCCTTTTAAGCCAGGCATGCAGGCCAGCCATGTCTCATGTCCCTCTTGGTTCCTGGCTGCACTTGGGACTCCCTCTCTCATGCCAGGAAGTTGGCACAACTTTGTCCCTGCCCATTCCTTCCCCCTCCCACTTTTCATCTTCTTTTATATGTCATTTTTCCCTCTAGAATGTTAACTCCTGGTGGACAGGAACTGTTTTTCTTTGTACTTGTATATATATATATATATATATATATATGTTATATACTTATATATTAATATAATAATGTATAGTATTCCCAGTATTTAGTATAGTGCCTGGCACACAGTAAATGCTTAATATATACTTGTTGACTGACTGAAATATATTTTTCTCTATTAAAAAACCTCTACCTACACAGTCATCACTAGCTTATCCATCTAGTTCCACTGAACTAAATTTAAATTCTCTTTTCTAAAGACATACATTAAATAGCAAATATAAAATGTATGTGTGTGAATTTTCACATATATATATATTTTTTACATGTATGCATATTAACTTCGTGATTCTTTTTTCTTCCCTTAAAGATAGTGTTTTTGGAACCCGCTTCCCAGCAAGAAAAGCTGGCAGCAGAATGGAGCTTCACACCAATTGAAGTGAGAGAACTCAGCGTCCAGTAAGTCTTTCTTTTGCCTAGAGCAATTAAACTTGCTGACCACAAATTTTCAGGTAGCAGAAAACATTGTTGTCTTTTTTTTTTTTTTACCGGATTTATCTGTGCTCTTTCTGTAGGTTTCTAATCCTCTCCTCCCCCTTTTCCTCCCATTGGCTATTCCAAAGCTCCTGTGGAGGATTCACTGTGCTGCCTGGGCTTTAAGATATTTTGGCCCCACTTCCCTTAATCTACTTGGAACCAGGGAAGATTGGAAAGAGAAGTATGGTTCTATGGGGAGATAATGGAAAAGCTGATGAGAGACCTTCAGAGAAGTGATGTTTTTCTGGGTTCCTTCAGACCCTTTTCTGAACTGTCAAAAACAGGAGCATAAGACATAGATGGATGTGGATAATTTGGATTTTCATTATAGTTGCCAGTGGGATATTCAAACTGCACTACGACTTTTTGTGATGTGCTGTTTCTCTCCTCCACCTAATATTCCAGTGACCTTAAAAGAGAATGCTTAGCTTTCAAAGATGCCCACATACCAAGAGGGGCTTAAAGGTTGCACAAATCTCTTTAGTTTAGAATCAGCATAGAGAATGGTTTATAAAGAATACTTTGTTGATTTGATGCCACTAATTGGAGTCGGATTATTGGAAATCCTCCCTTAGGACACAGAACCCTTTCTGAGAAAATAGGATAGAGGAGAGTTTGGAGTTGAATGATAGAAATATTTGAGAATTAGTCATCTACAGCAGGAAATAGTGAGGTATTTTCATGAATAATACTGAATATTTTTTTATTGATCAGAAGGTTTTATTAGTGGTGATGATTTTTGTTTTTTGTATTCAGAAGTAGTTTTTTATAATTGATCCACAATCTCCTTGAATAAACACATTGATCTATTTTTATAGAAACAGAAAAAAACAGCTATTTCATCTTGTTCCTAAAGAAGCATGTTTCTAAAGGCAGTGGGAATTATACCCGTAGATCCTAGATTCTTCTATTTTTCTTTTTTCTTTTTTTTTTTTGCATCTCTTACCATTCACTAACTCCTTGCCCAACTAGAAGGAACAAAAAGTCATCACACTGACCTTGTCTAATATATATACACACACATGTATACACACACATGTATGTATATACCCACATGTATATATGTATGTATAATACACATATACACAATATGTATATACACATATGTATATACACGTATACATACACACACACAAACACACGCATATGTATACCTTCTTTTGTACCTTTAGAAAGATAGTGTGATAAAGTGCAGAAATGTCAGATTCCTAACCTGCAGCATACAGCCCACAAAACTTCTGATTGTGGCCATAACCAGATTAAATTGTAATTGGGAAATATTTAACAAAATAAATGAAAATACAGTAAAATATAGATAATGTTAATTTGTGATTTTCTAAGTCAACAAGCAGAGTTTGTTGTATTGACACCATTGTCAGTTGTACAATACATTGACAGTTTGTATTGACACCATTGATCTGGTGGTCAGAAAGCTAGGAAAACCTGGATTTAAGTCTTGCTTCTAACATGTACTGACTATGTGACTATTGTCAAATCATTTGACCTCTTAATGCTAAGTCTCTAAGCTGTTCCAAACCACACTGGTAGAAGGAATTTGCTCAAATGTGAGTTCCTTTATCAGTGAAATCACAGTTCCATTCTCGGCCCCTGTTCTTTCACTTTGCTAGGAAGCTTGGATATTTCAATATACAAGGAACAAAAAAGAGTTTGTTATGAAATCATGAAGTTCTCTGTTTTTAATAAGTTTAACGAGATAGTAACAAAATTGCCCTATTTGCGTTCCTTTCTGAACTCCTTTTCTTCTTCTGTATTTTCTTCAACCGTTTTCTGAAGTCATGATTAGTGACTACTTTGATTAGAGTTCAGAAGTCTACCAGAGTTGTTTTCCTTGACATTGCTGTAGTCATTGTGTAAATTGTATCCCTCGTTCTACTCATTTCAGTTTTCATCAGATCGTATAAGTCTTCCCATGGTTGTCCAAATTTTTATCTGTCATTTCTTAGGTTGTAATAATATTCCTTTCCGTTCTTGTACCATCATTTGTTCAATCATTCCCCAGTTAATGAGCACTACTTCTTTGCTACTTCAAAAAGTGCTTTATAAATATTTTTGTACATATGGGTTCTTTTTCTGTGTCTTTGACCCTTTTATAGTATATGCCTTCAAGGACTTCAGACCCCTGTGGATGTGTGCATCCAGAAGGGAAGCTGGTAAAAGTGCTAGAGATCAAAGCATAAATTTAGAGTCCTTGAGGGGGATAGAAATGATGAGGTGCATCCCCAAACAGTACTGCGAATGGCACCTGCTACAAGACAGCAGATAAGTTAGCAAATAGAAAGTGCAGTTAAAATGCTTATTAGTATGGATTTTTGTTTTACCCAAAGCAGTGACAGTTCAGGGTGCCTATGCTTGCTTGATCCCTTCAAGAGTTACTTATAATTTTATCCACATTCTCCCTTGCAGCACACTTAATCATATTCAGTCAGGGCCCACTCCCTAAAGGCAGAGATTATGTCATTTTTTAGCTTTAAATTTCTTGCACCTCGCTCAGTGCCTGATACTTCGAGCCTGATAAATTCATGATTTTCTCAGGAGTGATTTGCAGCCTCTTTCATGTTCTCCCTTATTTTGATTAGGTGTTTAATCCCCCTAATTCATTCTCTGAGAGCAGAGAAGGGGCCACTTTTCCTATTTGAATTTCTAGTACCTGGCATAATGCTGAGTAGTAATGAGTGGAAGTTTAATAAATGGAATGCTGAATTGGCAGTCACAGGACCCAGGTTCCAATCCCAATGTAGCCACTTGCCTGTGAGTCACAGCCCTGGGCTTCAGGTTGTTTGTCAGTCAGATGAGGGGGTTGGACTCGATGCCAGCTGCTAAGGTCCCTTATAACCCTAGAGCTCTGATTTTATGAAAGGAGGATTGTGTTGAAACCTGAGCCACTTCTAAGCCATGCCACCAACAGCAGAAATGAGATGAGAAGGGAAGGGCCCTCATTTCTCTTCTCTTTTGCCATCATACCATACCCTTAGCATTTCTCCTGCTTTTCCATACAGCTGCCACCTGTCTACATCTTATCATCACCCTACTCCACACATGAGACACAGCCTGACGAAAACCTTCAGCCTAATACAGCCTGGAAACACTGAGGCTGTTTTACTCCTCACGGGCAAACACTAAAGATTCCAAACACCCACCTGCCCCAGTAGTCTCGTGTACTGTAATCCACATAGAAAAGAGATATATTCTGCATGTTGCCATCCCACCTTATACCCAACTCTCGGGATATTAGACAAAGTCTTTCCAGTTGGACTATCTTTATTTAAGTCATCAGTCAACAAATATTTATTAAGTGCCTACTATGTGCTAGGCACTGGAGCTTACAAATACTGGGAATAAAACCCTCCCTGCTCAGAGAAATCTTATAATCTAAAGGGGGACACAAGTACACGAAATATGTGGGTATATACACACACGCATACATAAAGCATAAAGTTAATAAATATGAATGTGCAAAGACAGCCGAATGCTATCCAACTTCATGTTAGTAAGCATTTTGACTGCACTTTCTATTTGCTAACCTATCCGCTGTCCTGTATCAGGTGCTGTTTGCAGTACTGTTAGGGATGCACCCTGTCATGTCTGTCTCCCTTAAGGGCATTGCTCTCTCGGTTATGCTTTGATCTTGCACCTCTTAACTGGTTTCCCTTCTGTCTGAACAACTTCCACAGGTATCTGAAATCTTTAAAAAAAGAAAAGGGCCTTTGCTTTTTCTATAATAACTATCCAGTCCCTCTTCCTCCTTTTGTTGAAAAGCCTAGTGAATACATCCGCTTGATGCCTTTACAGCCTCGCCATCCACTTGCTCCTTATTGAATGAAAAGAGCATCTGTTTAGTACTTATTTTGTGCAAATCACAGGGATAAGTGCTGGGCATTCAGATAGAAAAGCAAGACAAGTCCCCACTCTTATCCTAACAGGGGGAGACAATACATACATGTGGGACATTTCAGACTCAGGTCGGCTGGAAAAGCCCTATGGTCCTTAGTCTGCATCAGCAAAGTGGATGGTAATGAGTCATCTTCTTTGATGTTATTTCCTATATATGTGTTTCTGACGTGGAGACATTTGACAGTGCCAAGGACTTCAGTGACGAGGACTTTCTTTTCCAGATTTTCAATAGCTGTGGTTGCTGAGGAAGCAGGAGATAGATAGAACCTGCAGGAACAGTTGCCAGATCAAACCCCCACAAAACTTCCCTGGATAATGGCTGCAAGGACTGGGCCCTGTTGCGCCAAAACCACTTTCCCCAGAAATCACCAATGATCTCCTAGTGCTTGAATTCAGTTGCTTTTTCTCAGCCCTTGTGCAGAAGTCAATGCTGTTGAGCAATTCCCTATTTCTTGAAACTCTTCCCTCCCATAGGCTTTAGGAGACTCTGTCATCCTCATTTTTCTAACTGCTCCTCTTCCATCTTCGTTGACTCTTTTTCTCCTGCTGCCACCTAACCAGGGCCTCAAGAGTCACCTGTATCAGTCAGTGATACTTGAATCTGTATCTTATTGCCTGCCTTCTTTCCTGAGTTCCATTTCTACATTTCCAGCTGCCTATCTCAGATGTCACACCTTGCCTTAAACTTAACTATTTATCTTCTCTGCACTTTCACCAACTATCTCAATGATCATTCTTCCAGTCACTTAGGCTTTGAATGTTTTATCTTTGACTCACTCCCCTCCCTCTAATACCCTCCTTCCTTGGCCAGTACATTTAAATTCCAAGATTCTTTTTTAATCAGGTTGAAGGTATTTATTAGGCCTTACGAAACAGAATGAAAATGAGATGGAGAAATGTCCTTTCTTTCCAAGAGCTATTTTCTAAATATCCCTATTATCTGTCCCTTCTCTTCCTTTCCTACTGAGTTAACATCCTAATTCATGCCCATATCTGTTCATATCTAGATTTATGTAACTGTTTTCTAGAGGTCTTTTCCAGCTTTCAGACTCTTCTTTCTTCAGTTCATCCTGCACATTCCTGCCAGATTAATCTTTCTGAAACATCATTCCTATCCTATTGTACCCCTGTTCAAAAGCTTTCAAAGGCTTTCCATTGTCAGCAAGATAAAGACTGGCATATAAGACCCTGGATATTCAGAACCTGTTACTTTTTATCTTTATTCAGAAGAATGCAAGTAAGTACCTTTTCAGTCTTACACAGAAAAATTCAAGTATTTATGACTCTTCAGTACTGTTCTCGCCACCATTTATTACTTCCTTTTTGAGACATTTGCAGATAAACACAGACTTTGAATCTAGAGTTTTTTTGGTTAAATTATCAACTATGTCATATTTCTGTCTTTCATGGCAGGGTGTGTCTTAAAAGAAAATCATTGTGCTAGAGTTTCACAACTGTCAACCCTCATATTTCACTTTCCTTCAAATAGTACATATTTGAATTGATAAATATTTTTCAGTCTTTTTTTCTTTTGTTAAGGTGCACGTTCAAGTAACTTATGTTATTACATTAGAATGTCTGGGAACATGTGACTACATACTCACATTTAAACAGATCTGTTTGGAGAAGTTTAGGGTTAGTATTAGATTAAAAGTGAACTGCCGTAATGATGTGGAAAAACATTTTGTATCTGCCTTAAGGCTGTTGAGTCAAATTCAAGCCAATAATTATTTATTAAATTCCTTTGTGCATTCCACAGATGTCCTATTCCAGTGCCTCATGATGGTACTGGGTTGTCAAAGTTATGTCAGTAGAGCACAAGCTTTGGCAAGTTCTGCTAGGTGCTAGAAGGGTTTTGAGTAGAGGGCTAGTTAACATATCTGCTTTCTGGAGATCAGCCTTGATTAAGGATAGAAAGATTCATAGCAAATAGGCTTCTTGGTAGTGATTTTTTTCCAGCTTTGGAAGCCCATGAAACAAGGAAAACTACAAAATGGCCATCAGTCTTATGTAGCCACCTTCTGTTTCCACAGTCATGGTGGCAGATTGGCTGAAAGGGGAAGCAGAAGGTGCTAAATAGCTTCACTTTACAGACTAGCTATAAACATGAACTTCACTGTTTGTACGCTAAATGTGAGATCCTTGGATAATGACCAACAAGTCATCTGACTGCTCAAGGAACTGAATCATAGCTGCATTGACATTCTCACTAAAAGAATGACAGTGACAGTGACTGGACTAGTGATTGATATTATTAATATAACAGCTTTCCAATGGGTCTTCCGGCTTCCAGAGTCTGCTCTCTCCAATCCATTCTGTATATTCCTTCCAGATTAATCTTTCTGGTCCCAATTGTAGAAATTCCTTTTACATTCAATGCAAGTTGGCACTTTCTTTGATACTCAGAGAGTTGCCCAAAGCACTGAGAAGTGATTTCCCCAGGGACATATAGCTGCTATATGTCAGAGGTGAGACTGAACCCAGTTCCTTCTGACTCCATATCTAACCCTCTATCAGAAACCAAAAGACATAAAGAGATTGATATTAAGTTGAAGGATCAGTCATAAGCTTTCCTTAGAGAGACAAATAAAGGAGTTATTGGTGTTGATTTTATTGTATGTCCAAAATAAAAAAGGAACATAATTTCATCTTGCATGTGTTTTTGATGAGAATAAACAAAAAGTTCAATATGAAGAGAACTACAACTTATGTAATCTAAATACAGCTTATGTATGTAATTATGTAATCAGTTACAGAAAATGAAGAAATAGAGAAATTCTAAAAGACTCTCCAAATTAAGTCAACATATATTTTGATTCTTGGTCACTTCTGTTGAAATGTGAGCATAGTGTTGATGAATAAAAGATGGGAAATATGGTTGAAAACCAAGAAATAAGAGGTCAAAGGCTTGTAGACTTCAAAGAAGATTATATATCATTAGTATTTTCTTCAAAAAGGGCAGGTCCCCAGGGCATCTATATAAGTTTAGAAAAAACCAAACTGTTCAAATCTTAATGGACAAGAAATAATTGGTTAAAAATAAAGAAGTACTTTCTGAATTATCCGTCTCTAACTCATACCATCAACATATTAGAGTTGAGATCAAAATCAACAGCAAATTTTAAAAAGGAATAAAAATGAGAAGATATGGCATGCAATCAAAATAGTTCAAACCTGGCCTATTTAAACAAGCTGTTGTTGCTGAAAAACATGGGAAATGGCTGAAGGAACAGACATCCATGTGGATTGTTACTATTTTTACAAAAATTTAACTGAAGTAAAGCAGTGGGTACAACAAGAATATCAAGAAAACCTAGACATCATCTCAGCCAACAAACACTTCATCTCATAGCCAAGAAGATAGATATGGCAGCCAAGTGCAACACCAACTTAGGCTATGAAGTTATTTGTAAAATTTTACAAAGCTGTATGGTGGAAAATTATGAAAAATATCACCTCACAAAATAGTAAGAAACAGCAAAGGGGAAAGTAAGTGTCCAGAAAGCTTGATTTAAGGCCTAATGAAGCCATATCCTCTTGAGATCATTTAAGAATGAAACTCAAAGGAAGCCATAAAATTCAAAGGCAAAAAAATGAAAAAGATCCGTCGCTGTTTCTATAACAAATCCTTTCATTCTTCTCTGACAACAGAGCTACCTCACCACATTTGAACTCTATCATTAAAAAAAAAAACAACAAAGTCAAGTGCAAATCATGTCATCATTTCTCTGATGGCATGGTCTTCTTCAGCAACGAAGGATGAACATACTCTGATATGTCATGTGGAGAAGCAGAACTCAGAAGAAACAAAGCAAAGATAGATAGACTATGTATATAGATCTCTTCTGGAAGTGACATAATTGGGGTGGAGGTAGGGTGACATGTGGTGAAACAATTCTTAACTTCCCTGAAAGAAGGAAAGATAGGAAAAGATGAAAAAAAAATCAAATTTTTTTTAAAGGGATCAAGAGAATAATATCAAAAACTATTGCCTTACAAGCTTACTTTCTGATCTTTATAAAAATTTTGAGAGAATTTACATATAAATAGAGGTCATTATTGGTGAAGATATGAGAAGAAAAGAGGGAGGCATTTTCAAACAGTGTTCTGCAGTGGAGCATATCTTCAGTCACATAATTGACTGAAAGGTACATGCTGTACAGGAACCCAGTGTGCTTACTATTTTGACTATTAAGTACTTGATTCAGTAGGACAAAACATTTCCTTAAAGACTCTCCTCCAACAAAATGTCCACTGGGCTTATGTTAATATCATCCAGCTTTCCTTTACACCATTTATTTTACTTTTGATGGTCCTTTGACTATGAATATCAAGTGAAATACAGAAGAGGGAGACACATTCAGCCCAAATGAAAGAGAGATTTTCTGTAGATTGTGGAAATCTCTAAGTACTTCTATTTGCAGGCGATTGGTAATTTCACCAATCCCTAGAATATTACAGAATCTCCTAAATGAAATTGACAGTCATTCAAGAGCATATTTAAACACTCTTCTAGTTTTTTTCACAGGGGAAAGACCAAATAGATAAATAACACCTTGGCCCAAATTTTGATGGTCATCCCTTAGAGCGATCTGATTAGGATGGACACAAGAGATGAACAATGAACAGGACCCAAAATTGTTTAGAAGTTAGAATATAATTGGAGAACTATGTAGTACTTTCAATAACTCCAACTTTCTCCTTAAAAGAAAAATCACACCTTTTTATACCAACACTCTTCAAATAATGCTGTTTGGCTTTAGAACATGCATTATCACAAAACCATAACTCATACGACTGTCACTTTTATATTTATTTTTTTCTGATCAGCCAGAGGACAAAGATATTCATAATGAAACAAAATGGCAGAAAAAGTCCCAGTGAAAAGTCTTTTACAAATATACATACTATCAATGGGGGAGAGTGTACGTGATAGAAATCATGTAAGATTGATACATGTAGGTAAATGTTTGTAATGTATACATTATCAGTGACAAATTGCACGCACAATATGATATAAAAGTATCATCGTGGAGATGATCTGAAAAGGCAGTGAGGCAGTCATGTAGAAAGAGGGAAGGATAAAAGACTTTTCCATGTGCTGTTTCAGTAGAAAGACCCTCAGCTTATTGAGTGGACTGTTAGTGGAGGATTCATGGGAGGATTCAAGAGTCACATAAGAAGCAAAGGTGTGAATGGCTTGTAGTGTATACTATTGGCAGGAGATGAGGTCATAGATAATTTGATGTATACTGCATGCCCAGCACTGTGCTTGTTGCCCTCAGGTGGCATTTTTTAACCTATTTTCGGTTCAATTCAACATGTATTTATTAAGCAGCTGTGCTTAGCAAGATAATGATGAAAAATGGCCCTAGTCCAACTCCTGCATACCTTAGTCTAGTGGAGGAGATGAGTGGAGTATATAAATAACTGTCATAGAAGTTGAAAAATGATTAATTGCATTAGAGAAATAGGGAATGACATTGGATGGTTCAAGAAGGAAGAAATCATTTTTGCTGTGGACATCAGGAAAGTTCCAAGAAAGAAATGGCACCATATTTGGGCCTATAAAGAAGGAAAAACTGTCAAAGAGTAGACATGGAGAGGAGAGGAGAGAAAATTTTTTATGCATGAGGGACAACCTGTAAAGAAGCCAGGAGCTAGGTGGGAGAGGGCAGAATGAGAATAAGAAGGAGTGACCAACCTATGGTATAGTAGGGAGGCAGTTTGGTACAGTGGAAGGAACATTAGCTCTGAAGTTAGAAGCCCTGAGTTAAAATCCTGCTTCTAATACTTAATGCCAATGTGATATTAGGCAAGTCACCCAAGCTTCAGTTTCATCATTTGTAAAGTGAGAAGGTTGGGCTAGATGTCTTCAGAGGTCTCTGTCAGCTCTAGATTTATGAAATAAGACAGGAGCAAAATTCTTCAGGGCCTTAATGTATTAGGATTCAAGACCTGTTTACTTCATTCTCCTGGTATTGGGAAATCACTACAGGATTTTGGCCAGGGCTGATGTGAACAGAGAGGTCTTGACTCTTTTATACTTCATCCTCAAAAACCTCTACACAGTGACTCTTTATTGCCAGCAGGATAAAACACAAAACCTACTGGACCTGGAGTCAAGAGGGACCTAAGTTCAAATCCAGCCTCAGACACTTAATAGCTATGTGACCCTGGGCAAGTCACTTAACTGTTTGCCTCAGTGTCCTCATTTGTAAAGTGATCTGGAGAAGAAAATGGCAAACCACTCTAGTATCTCTGCCAAAAATCAAACCCCAAATGGGGTCACAAAGAGTCAGACGTGACTGAACAACAACAGTCATGGCATTTAAAGGCCTCCACAATTTGGCCCGAACTCACCTTTCTATCCTGCTTTCACATTATTCCTATTCACATAATCTACATTCCAATTGTACAAGGCTGTTAGCTGTGATATATTGCACTGGGAAAGTGAACAGAGGTCTGGATTTGGGAGCCGGAAGACCAAAGTGTGAATCCCTACTCCATCATTTACTATTTAAGTTAATTAACCCTTCAGTATCTTTGTTTATAAGATGGATACGAATAATATTTCTACCTCCTTCCTCATAGGGTTGTATAGGTGAGGATGATGGGACATAAAATACATCAAGCACTTTGTAAACTTGAAGTGCTACACATGTGTGTGCTGTTACCTCCTTTGCTGTTACCCCTCCATTCATTTACACAAAGCATCCCTCATGCACAGATCTATTGTAATCCAGGCTTGAGGTGAGGGGCCAACTGTTCTGTAAAAACTTCCTTGATTCTCCTCTACGCTCACTCTCAGGTGGATGTGATCTCAAATTTTCTTAAATTGCTTTCCTTGGATATCTTCTTTGCTCTCCTTACATTTTTTCTTTGTGCATAGCCTGACTTTAAGCTCAACCCTTCCAGCAGTAGAGGCCATGTTGATATAGAGACTTTCACACCTCTGTGATTATCTGGGTCATCAATCAGTGCTTACATACAGCTGTTAGCATATTATTGGAGGAGAATATGGAAGGATATGGAAAACAACTATGTGTGTAGCTAACCTGTTTTCTCTCATCTTAATTTCCAGTGAATTCTTCATTCCTGGTCTGGTCGATACACATATCCATGCACCACAGTATGTGTTTGCCGGAAGTAATGTGGATCTCCCTCTCCTGGAGTGGTTAACAAAGTATACATTTCCAACAGAAAACAAATTTAGCAATAAGGATTTTACTGAAGAAGTCTATACCCGAGTGGTTGTAAGTATCATATATGCATGGTATAGTCTGTCATATTTAATCAAAAAGAATCACCATTTGGGGACTGAAAAGGATCTTAGAAATCATTCAGCCTAATTACCCTTATTTTACACATAAGGAAACTGAGGCTCAGAGAAGTCCAATGACTTTCCAAGGTGACTGAGCCCATAGGTGGGAGGACAGGGGCAAGAACCCAGGTCTGCTGACTGGGTCTACTGTGCTTTCTACTATACCATACTGGCTTCCATAGGCTTGTGCTTCTTAAAGCAGGTGTTACAGATGCTTTTCTTTGATTTTTTTTTCCTCTGGCTTTTCTGCATTTCCATAAGATTGCTCTGAATATTCTGTGGAAATGAAAAAACTAAAGAACAAGGGCAAGGTGATATTTGGTAATATCTAGTTGGGTGATTTTCCTAGAACATAGACTATATGAAGGGAAACAAAATGAAGAAGTATGGAAAGGTGGGTTAGAGCCAGATTGTAGAGTGCAAACCAAGGAGTTTCTATTTTATCCCACAGGTGAGAGTCTCTTCAGATTTTTTTGAACCAGGATGGGTACAGGACTCTCTGTGTTAAGGTTTTGTTAGCTTAGTAGATTTCTGTTGTGTCCAACTCTCCATAACCCTATTTTGGGGTTTTCTTGGCAGAGACACTGGAGAGGTTTATCAATTCCTTTTCTAGCTCATTTTACAGATAAGGAAACTGAGGTAAACAGGGTTAAGTGACTTGGTCAGGGTCACTCAGCTAGTAAGTATCTGAGGCTGGATTTGAACTCATGAAGATGATTCTCCCTGATTCCAAGCCCAGTGTCTTGTGTTAAGGTTAGAGAGGGATAAGTAAGGGAAGGAGTTGGGAGAGGGGGAGGGAGGAATAAGGATATTAGAAAACTTTTCTCCCTTATGACAGTGATTCTGCAGCGATGAAAAAAAATTATTCTGAGGTCATTCATTATAGAGGCTGTACAGACTTTCTACTGCCTTGTGAAATTTAAGCCTTGAAAGGAATAAATGCGAGTTCTGATTTTTTGATGTAGTAGTGTGTACACATGCACACGTGAATTATATATTGGTTTTCATTTAGTACACATTACTTAGGTGTATTTGACACATACCTTTGAGACACCAAAGAAACAAAACTGAGGAGCCTTAGGGTTCTTGTTCCCTCGTTAATAGGAAAGTGAGAATCATCCATATTTATTATATTGCTCTGTGGAAGCTATTGGGCAAGTTGTTTAAAAACTCCCATTAAGAGATCAGAAGTGGCCTCATTGGCTGAGGTCTTCACTTCATTTTTCTTGAATGCTCTCTGATTGGCCTTTGAATTTCTACTACCAGGCTTGTTTGTGAAGCTGGCACCCTTTTGGAAGAGATTGATTGAAGTCACTGTATCTGAATCTGTTGGCAGCTCATCTCCATAAGGCGAGAAAGAAGTATTGAAGTTAACGAGGGGGTTGAGGGACTGTGCTGAAAGTCCTGAGGGTTCATCATTAGCTAGATAGGTCTTGTGCTAGAAGTGGAAACCGAACTAATGAATAATTGTTACAGATGTCAATGATCAGAAAGTCTTCAGGGATCATCTGCTCTGCCCCTTTCACTTTACAGGCGAGGAAACTGAGGCCCACAGTGACAGATTTAGAGCAGGAAGGGACCTCTCACCCCCAGGGTAGGCCACAGTCTGGGACAGATTTCAGGAGGTCCATGACCTTTAATGAGGAAACTAATAATCATTGTTTATGCCGAGCTCTTAGCATTTCCTTCGATTCTTTCTGAGAAAGGGCCTGTTAGGCTTCACCACGCTGCCAAAGGGGTCCATGACGCATAAAGAGTTAAGAACCCCTGATTTCACCCAACCTGTTTGTTTTACAGATGGAACTGACGTGTAGGGAGGTTGAGCAACTTGCCCAAGTTCACACAGGTAGTAATTGCCTGAGGTGGGATTTGAACCCAGGTCTGCTAGACTCCATGGTCTTCCCACTCTTCCACAGTTACCTCCCCTTTGTCCAAAATCATATAACTAGTTAATGGCAAAGCTGGAACTGGAACCTAGTCCAATATCCTCTTCCATCGAACTGATCAGTTACGACCAAATTTAATATTCTCTTAGTCATATTGTTTGTTTACTCCATATATTTTGTGTGTCCCATAGAAATGTTGTTAAAATTCCAATTTTTCATACCTAAATTCAGTATAGTTTGGAAATTATTACCCAGCCCTAAATATGAAATTCATTAAAAAGACATCTTATAAAATCAGAACTATTGAGCTTTGTAGGGTGAAGGAAATAAAATGAAGGAGATTGTAGTACATAATATTTAATATTTGCAGAATATACTCATGTTTCTATTATCACCCTGGTTAAATTCTACCTCCCAAGAAATCAGTTCCAAATAAGAATGTTTGAAGATGAAAAGATTAGAATTAAGCTTTCAGACCTTTCTGTCATGTAGTTTTTTGGGGACACAAGTGAACCTCGGTTTTTATGGTCTATTTTTAGAGGAGAACTCTAAAGAATGGTACAACCACAGCATGCTACTTTGGAACAATCCACACTGACGCATCCCTCCGCCTTGCTGATATTACAGGTATGTCATGCAAAAAGGACCAGCTCAGACCAGCTTTTGACTTCTTCATCCTGGCTGGGATTTGTACATGAAAAGAGTCTTAGATGTTAATTGCAAGAATCTGAGTTACATTTCTTAGACCTTGCTGATATTACAGGTATTGTCATGCAAAAAGGACCAGCTCAGACCAGCTTTTGACTTCTTCATCTTGGCTGGGATTTGTACATGAAAAGAGTCTTAGATGTTAATTGCAAGAATCTGAGTTACATTTCTTAGAGTTCATTAAATTGAAAGTCCTTATGTTGTAATTGCCTATTTTTTTGTATTTTTTTAACAATATTTTCTAATTATGTGTAAAAAAATTTTTAACATTGTAAAAGCAAGCACCCCAACATACACAGGAGGGCCTGCTATCACAGATTCTTTGGTCTGCTTTTCTAAAAGGAAAGACAACTTTTGAGGGGTCAATAATCACTTTAAATCAAGCACATGTATCATTTATTTAGTTCAGGGGAAAAAAGTCAGCACCCTGAACTTCAGAGAAAATACAGAGAAATTAAAATCTGTAACAGACATGCTTCCAACTGCCTGACATAAAAAATACATGCATCATAGATCAACGGACAGTAGGTCCAGCTGTCTGACCATTTAATTTATATATATATATATATATATGTATGTATGTATGTATGTATGTATGTATGTATATAGTTACCAGAGAAAGAAGCACCATCATCTGGGTTTTCAAAGGGGGAGGGCACTGCTTACTCCAGAGTCTCATCTGGCACATAAAGCTTCTTCCAAAAACTAAGCCCCTGAACTAAAACCTCATCTTAGAGTCTTTATACACTTTTTAGAGCTAGAGGGCATCACAGCCCTTGAGAACTTGTGCCTTGTTAACAAAAAATGTGGGCCTTCCTACAAATCTTCCCAGGCCCATTAATGAGTGGGGAAGATCTTCTTTTATCACATTATTCAATCAGAGGCACTTGATTATACTAAAACAAAAAACAGCAAAAGAGCTTACTTTGCTTGCCATTACAAACATTCATTTTTTAAAAATGTTGAGTTCCAAATTCTCTCCTTCCTTCCCTTCCCTTCCACCCTAGACCAGACAATAAGCAATCTGATATCAGTTATACATGTGTAATCCCTGTTATTTTTTTAGATTTATTTTATGTTTGTGGCTTTTGAGTCTAAGGGTTTGGTACCATTGAATTGAAATTTTCTCAGGTGAGAATTTTTAGAAGCATTTTAAATTGCCTAAACAAATGTTTCTAGCAGGCTCACCTTCATCAATAAACATTTATTTACTATCTGCAGAGAGACTATGTTAGGGGTTGGAATATGCTCCCCCTAAGACATCCTTCCTCCTCTTGAAGGTTTTTAATGGCTAATTGGGAAGACTGGGAGAACTCTTCAGAAAATTTTTAAATATGTTCAATTCAATTTGACAAACATTTGTTATTAAGCTTCTTCTGGGTATAAGGAACTATACTAGGTAATGATCTTCACTGTTGTTTACTCAGTACTTTAAGATTTGCCCAAGTTTTCGTATATCGTTTTAGTTGATTCTTACAACAATCCTTTGTGGTAGATGCTTTCTCCAAGGAACTGGAGATGGGGAGTGGTTGAGTGGTTTGCCCTGGGTCACCCATTAGAGACAGAATTCAGACCAGTATCTTCTTAATTCCATGTCCTGGGCTGTATCTTCTCTGCCAGTACAACAGGTATTTAGGGACGAAGTTCTCACTCTGGAGGGGTGAAGAAAGACCTTGAAGGGAAGATGAGGTTTGGGGAGTCGTTACTATCCCTTATCCTTTCTTCAAAGTCTTTCTTCACCCCTCTAGATGAGCACTTCCTTCTTATTTACTCTAAATCTTTTCATCCATTCCAAATCTTTCTTGAGTACTCTGGGTAAGTATTACTTCCTCCTCTAAGCACCAGTCAACATGTCTTAAGTGCTTACTATATGCCACACATTGTAGCACTGGAAATACAAAGAAAAAAGCAAAAAAGTCTTTGACTCAAAGAAGTTCTCATTGTAATAAAGAAGATAATATGTGCATTCAAAGGTATAAACATGAAGCTTAGAGGAAGGCACCAGCTGCTGAGAGAACCAGGAAAGGCCTCCTGCAGATGGTGGGTTGGTTTTGAGCTGTCTTGAAGGAAGGCATGGTGTTCTAAAGGGCAGAAATGAGAAAGGAATGTATTCCAGGTATAGGGAACCACCAGTGCAAAGGATCCAAGATCATAGGTTGAGTGGGAATGGACCTTAGAGGCCATCTTGTACAACCGCTTCATTTTACAGGTGAGGAAAGATCCTGAGAAGTCAGGTGATTACTCAAGATCTCACAGGAAAGTGACTGAGTCAGGATTTGAACCTGGCCTTTGGACTCCAACTCAGAATCTTTTCCATTGTACCATAGGACCAAGGCATAGAGAAGGGAGATAGAGCATTATGTGTAAAGAGTGGCAAGCAGGCTGGTATGGTTATTCCAAAGAGTATGTGGAGGAGAGTAATGTGTGGAAAAAAAGAAAGAAAGAAAGAAAGATAGTGTGGCACAGGTTCGGGGCTCATTCTTCCAATACACACTGGAATTAGTAGGTCAGGTAGATAGTGAGCAGCTTCTTGAGCTACTATTCCTTCATGAGCCCCCACTAGTGTGCTCCTCAATATGAGAAATAACCGTCTTACCAAAAAACTTCACATGGCCATCAGTGAATTAAAGAAAGATTTTATTTATTGATCTCTGGCAAGCCTGCAAGAGTCCAGGTGACCACAAAGAGACATACCCTTTCAGACAATCACAAAGCCATTTATGTCGCATACTGATTCGAATTTCCCTCCCCTGTGTCCTGTTGGTGGGATAAAACTCACTGAACTGTCTATTCCATGTTCTTCTCCTCGATGTGTTCCCCCTTCTTGTCATGCATCACATGTGCATTTAAATTAACCAGCTCCACCCTGGGGGTGTGTGGGTTAATATTAAACAACTTGTTAAACATGCATACAAGCATCTGACCTTTTACATTTTGCTAGGTCACTGCTCTGGTTGGAACTGGTTACATCCTGTTATCTTTCCTGCAAAGCTGTAATCTTGTGGAAGCAGAATTTCTTCTTTTGCTTCACAAATCAATATCATCCAACCAGTTAATATTTCTCCAATATCAATTAACCAGAAACATTAATTAGCTTTTGCAAAAGTATATTTACTGAGAAGGTATAGCAGGAATCAAAATGACCACCTTCTGTCCCCCAAAAAACAAGGGGGAGGGCATACTCTTCCTCCTCCCCATTCAATCAATTCTTAGTGAGAGTGGGCTCATACCTGAAGTACAAAAGTGCTGAAATACACGTAGAGGAAATAAATGTGGCCAAAGAGCATCTCCTGGCTCTGAGAGTTCTTTTCTCTCTTTGCAGAGTTCCCAACAAATTCAATTCTGGGCATGATATAGCCAGTTGACTAGTTGATCCTTGCAGAGCTGGATCAGGCTTGTTATTCCTCTAGGCTGTCTCCTTACCATTACCGTTTCCACCCTGCTCTCCAGGACACTGGTTGTCAGTGCATCTTCCAGTCTCACTGGTTGCCTTGGCACTCCCTTATCAGTATCATTTACCTATTATCAGGAAAGAAGGAACACAATGGGAACAAAGAAGCCGTCTATTCACAGAAGCCGCATGACTCCTTTTTGCCTCTGATAAAATATGAAATCCTCGAACTGGAATTTAAAGGCCCTTACATTCTGACCTTCATGTCCTTTCAATGTCTTATTTTCCTATTACTTTCCTTCCAGCACTCACTATTCTTTCAAACTGACCTGCTAGCTATTCCTTATACAGGGCATTCCGTCTGCCCCTCCTGTGCCTTTGCCTAAGCTGGTGTCCCATGCATGTCTGAAATAGATTCCCTCTGCACTTTGTAGCATCTCTAGTTTCCTTCAAAGCATTTTCCTTGTAGTATTCCTAGGAGAAGTGGTCCTTTCTTGATCCTCCTCCTTCCCTTTTTCCTTCCTCTTCTAGATATTAGCACTTGCTTTTTTCTGCAATGATTTTTTTCCCCTAGGATCTAGAAACTAGTATCTAGAAAATAGGTTTAAAAAAAAACAAAAAACAACTTACTCTCAAGCTCCTGTTGCTCATCCCAATTTTGTCTGTTTCCACAATAGCTAACACCACACCTTGCACATAGTAAACATTTAATGTTTTTTGAACCAAATTGATTCTAGTGTAACTCATTTTATAGAGCCCCTGAATATTTACAAAGTAATTTTCTTACAACACCCTGGAAAAATAGGAAGATGTTTGCAAATAAGAAGGACGCTTTTGAAAAAAAAAATTCCTTTCTGTGTCTGTTTAGCTTTCTAGCTGAAATTAAAATTCCATCAAAATCATGAATACAACCAGAGTTACTTAACTGTTGCCTCTTATAGTGCTATCCATGGGACTGAATCTGCCCTTGATAATTGACTGGCAGCCTGTGTAAAAAGAAAGAAAAGGAAGGGGGAAAAAAAGAAGTGAGAGGGTAGATGTAAGAGTAAATTGAGAGGGAAAAAGAGGTACCATGGTGGGAAATGATAGGGTATGATCAGTGCTCCTTTTAGATGCCCTTCGGAAATAGCTTAATTTATTTAATATTTTATAGTTCACATGGCACTTTTTAAGTGCATTATCTCATTTATGCCTTACAGCCAGCCACCTTATGGGTTACGTCGTTTAGGTATCATCTTCATTTTACAGATGAGGAAACTGAGGTCCAGAGAGGTTAAAAAACTTGCTTGAGGGTAACTTTTAACTCGTGTCGTCTGACTCCCAAACCTCAGATTGTTGAACCAGTTAAGATTTGGGCTAAATGTTTTTTAGAAACAGGAAACCTGAATTGACATTTTACATTGTTCACACTTTGCAGATAAATTTGGGCAGCGAGCATTTGTGGGCAAAGTTTGCATGGATATGAATGACAGTGTTCCAGAGTATAAGGAAACCACTGAGGAGTCAGCGAAAGAGACAGAAAGGTAAAATACTGGTGGTGTTTTGAGATGAGGAACTTCTCAATGTCTCTTTCTATCCATCCATTTATGTATCTGTGAGACACGCATGTATGTGTGCTTATGCATGTATATAAATATATTCTTGCACATGTATGTATTTACATATATACATATCTGTGTGTGTATAAAGTCTATATAGTGTGTGTATGTGCGTATTTGTATGTATGTATGTGTTGCATCTCAGCTTCAGAGGCTGCATTGAGTGCACCATCATCTGCAAACAGAAAATCATGCACCAACACTCCCTCCACGTTGGTCTTGGCTTGTAGCCTTTTCAAGTTGAAGAATTTGCCATCAGTTCTATCCACATCAGAAAGGGTGCTGAGCTCTTTGAGCAAAGCAGAATTGAAACAGCACAAAGTAAACATAGGATGCGCAAGTTTGGCGTATCCCCCCCAGATATTCACATGGACTATCTGTGCCCAACCTGTGGTAGAGCATTTCAAGCCTGTATGGGTCTGATCAGCCACAGTCGGACACACTGAAATTTCACTTTATCATGGTGATGCCATTTTGGTCCTATTTAAAGATGAAGGACAACAACCAGTGTATGTATGTATGTATGTATGTATGTATCTATATATCCATAAATATCTATACATGTATATCTATAGTATATTATTATGAGGCAGCTCATAATAGGGTACTGGGCCTGAAGTCATTTTCTGGCCTTGTGGTGATTAAAAAATTCCTGAGAGACCGAGTTTCTGGATAAATTAAGATCAGTTTTGTTGACTACATCTAGAAAGCAATCCACAAAAAGAAGCTCAATGTCCCCTCAGTAACCATTGAGACCAAAACTCTTAAACCTTTGATATTTATAAAGTGTTTTGAAAAAGGAGTGAAAATCAACTCTGGTCAACAAGAAAAGAAATATTATAATGAGAGGTGGGCTATATTCGGTGTCACCCAAATCTTGACTGATACAGACATTAGGACATCATTTATTAAGACAAAAGAGAAACTTATCACTTACCCAGACCCCTCTGAACAAACCCAGTGAGTAGGAGCACACTTATTAACCCCAACTTAGAATTTCTTTTACCGTCTGTTAGGATCTTGGCCAGGATAAGAGAGATTTCCCACACTAGTTGATTTTTGGATGAGGGGGTAGAAAAGGGGGAAAATCTTGGTCTTGATTCAAAAATTAGTTATTAAATGTAGAGAGTTATTAAAAAGAGAGAAAATTTAATTTCTCACATTTGCTAGCTATGTGACTGGACAAAACCTTGGTTTACCTTAAGTCATTGGAGAAGAAAATGACTAACCAATTCAGTGTCTTTGCCAAGAAAATTCCATGGACAACATGGTCCATGGGGTCACAGAGAATTAGACTATACTGACACAACTGACCAACAACAGTGTGTATTATAGAGGAGTTTTTTTTTTTTTTCAGAGACTTAAGAGGGTTGTCACTCAAGAGTCTATCTTAGTGAAGTCAGGGTTGGATAATAGCAGTAAAGAGTCAGTTCAGAGTAGCAAGTCTCTGGGCAAGTAGCCCATTTATTCCAGCTGATGGGGGCAAATTGCAGGATGGTTGCCAACCTGCCCTGAGCCTGACCCAAGTTTTCTGATATGCACATTTTAGGGTAGCATTCATAAGCTAGACATTATTCAAAGTAATGATATGTGAAACAAAGAAAAGAAAGATAACCATTCATAAAACACAGGTGGCTATTTAAAAAGAATCATATACTTGTTGGAGAAAAAAATGTTTATCTTAGCTACAAGAGATAGGTAAGGAAATTGTTTTTTGAATACGTTTGGTATTGGTAAATCAGAGAAATCAGCCTGCCAGGCCAGAATCCTCCGCCTTTTAGCAGCCAAGTCTTTCAGAACTGATAAGAGGCAAAAATGAAACACTGAAGGACACAAGGAGCTGTAGCAAAGTCTTTCTTCTTGCTTAGATAAAATGGCTGAAGTCAGTATGCCTTCATACCAAGCTGTTTCTAAGGAGGAGTTGAGGCACGGGTGGGGGAGGGGGAAGGTCTTTTGTAGTTACACCAACATGTCAGGGAAAGTCATGGTGCAATACCAAGGGATTCTGAGAAGGGATGTTAAGGCAAGGGTTAAAGCTGCCAACTCCAGGAAACTTGCTGAAGTCTGTCTCTGGGATTCATCCGGAGAGAGAAGTAATTTTGTCTACTCACAAAAATTTTGGCAAATTGTGCATCAGTCTCATTATCAATGTGTACAAACCTAGAAAGTATATGGCCAAGGTAACTGAACTTAGGCACAACGCTCAAAACTTTTCCATTTGTTGTAACCAGTGCTTCCATGGGTGAACAGCGTGGGGCTGGGTGATGGAATACCTGTGTGTGTTAGGCCAACATTGTACCAAGCAGCAGAGACTTGATCCATAATCATTCTTGGTGGCATCTCAGTTTCAGAGGCTGCATTGAGGGCACAATCACTGCCAACAAAAAAGTCGTACCAACACTTAATAAAGGCTTGTAGCCTTTTCAGGTTGAAGAATTTACCATCAGTTCAGTAACTGACCTTGATGCTGTGTTCATCCTCATTGAACACATCATGCTAAAGGACCATGGGAGCAAGCACACAGCCTTGCCTCACTCCTTTGGTGACTGGGACAACCCCAGAGCATTGTCCATTATCCAGAACCTGGGCAAGCATACCCTGAAGCATGTACAGATATACTTTATATGCATATATGGATAATATGCACATAGTGACTCAAACAAGACCCTACTTAATGTAGTAGGAAAGCAGTCTTTTAAAACCGACCACCATGTATGCATTTTATAAATGCCCTGGTTCTTCAAGATCTTTGTGGGTGGATCACTCAGTTATTAGAGATTCCTCCCAGTTCTAAGCCCTCTTTGTGCAATTTGTAAACATGCCTATTATAGGTATGCTAAAATGTTTGAAAGCCTGGGTCTAAGAAATACTTGAAATCTATAAAACTTGAAAAAAAAAAACCCACAACTGAGTAGTACTGCCACACTTTATCACAGACTTTGCATAATTTTCTGCTTTCTGATGACATCGGTGTGCCCCCTGGATTGCATAACAATACCTTCAATATTTCCTTAATTCTAGTACCCGTAGTACAGAAAGTAGTATTATGGTATTATACCGGGTATACCATGATTTCATTGACATAGAAATCTTCCGGATGAAGAAACTCCCTTTGCCTAATTCAAGTCATCATTTTATCTACAAGTCGTACTCGTAAAAGATTGCCTGGGGCACCAAGAAATTAGTAACTTGTCCTGGGTGACACTGCCTATATGAATCAGATGTAGGTTTGAACCCAAAGTTTTTATTGTAGTTGGGTTTTTTTTAATCTCTGAGGCTAGCACCCTTTCTGCTAAATGATGGCTGTCTCCTAAAAGAGCTGTCACCACAAAACATTGAAGATTTGACGGTCGGTCTAATTCTATTGTGATCAACCAAGAAGGAAGTTCTTTTAACTTAAATCTCCCTCTAGGGCTAAACCTAAAAAGATTCACATTTTTTTTTCTCAAAATACGTAGTAGTAGTAACCCATTTCAGGAATTAACTTCTGTTACAGGAGCCTAAAATTTCCCAATCCTTACCCAAATAATTCTTTTTGCAATTATAACAGGTAGAGCTATGGATGTTCTGCAATAATGATGATGAAAATGATAATATGTAGCATATAGAGTACTTTAAGGTTTGCAAATATTAACTCATTTAATCCTCACAGCAATCCTAGGAGAAAGGTAGTATTTCTTCCTTTCATAATTGAGGATACAAGAAACATTGAGGAGAGAGATACGAAAGTACTACCACCAGAGCTGGTGGCTTCAGTTTACATTCCAACATCTTCATTTACTTTGTCTGCAGCCCGCAGCTAAGTCTGTCACCAGCTACACTACAGACATGTGGTACCTTAGCCCCACCACGCCGCTCCAGTGTTAGTTTCCTCCCTCCACCAATCTCCTCTGCTGCAGTTGCCTGCTCCTACTCAGGTCCCTGTGAAGAGGGTCATTAGGAAATTGACCAGTATCTGTCCACTTGCTGCGGACTGAAAACAAAGCCCTCTGATGCCCAAGTCTCAACGCATGACTAAATCTCCACTACCATATTATAGGTGGAACATCACGTCTTACAATATTCCAAAAATAGAGTTTAAAATACTAGAATGGATTTAGTCCTGTGGAAACACTCATGAACAGCCCAAAGGGAGAAAAGCTTTTCTACGGATGTTAGAATATATAATTATGTTTTCACTTGATTTTACTCAGCATGCTTTTGGTTCCAAACGAAAAAGCATAGTAATTACCACTTGTCCTTCTTTAATTATTAGTGATAAAATTTCTGTGAGGTTAGATGACTTTTTGCATAAAAATTGGCTTGTGGATCTATTACCATTTTAAGAGTAGGCTTACTTGTGAATTTTTGCATTTCCTAATTTACTGTTTGTTGTTTTGTCTTAGGTTTGTTGATGAAATGCTAAAAAAGGAAGTAAGTAATGCATACATACAACACACTTATGATTATGTCTCTGATAATAAAACTAACAACTTCTCTTTAAATTTTAATCACTCGTTCCAAGGTTACGCAGCATTGTCCTGATTTTGGTTTTCATGAGTAGATTCTTTGAGTATAGCTTATTCTTAATGAGTCATGTTTAGGTAAAAAAACCTAATAATTGGTTAGATCAGTGTTTTCACCCCAGAATAAATATGGTCAGTCACAGAATTCAAGCGTCTTAGTGCCTTATAGTTAATTTAGTAGCCTTGTGTTATAAAAACAGTTTAAAATCAAGTTTTATAATTACAAACTATAGAAAAAAAAAAGCAAGAATCTATGTGACTCTATAGTCAGCCTCCTTTCATTTTGCAGTAATAAGCTTCGGTTTGTTTTCTTGGGCCAAGTCCTCATGTTTTTCTTACCAAATGTGTTTTGGCTCTTTCCAGTATCCTAGGGTGAAGCCCATAGTGACACCACGTTTTGCCCTTTCCTGCTCTGAGACTTTGTTGCCTAAACTTGGTGACATAGCCAAGAAGTACAAACTACATGTCCAGGTAGGTATTTATGGTCTCACCTCTAACATTGGTTGCCTCATGTTTCTAGACTGTACATCTTTAGATTAGTCCTGGATTCTTTCAGGGCCCCATAGAATCTTACTAGTTTAGAATTAGAAGACTAGCTCCCTCATCTCACAGGTGGGGAAACTGAGGTATTAACCAGGCATCACTGCTTTATAAACCTTAAAGCACTGAATAAATGTGAATTCTCATTATTAACCTTCTTCCCACTAGTCTTTTCTTGGAGTGGTTGATGTTAGGTAGGTAATTAGCCTGAAATATACACCCACCGTAATCTTATAGACAAAGATGTTTTCATAATCCACTGAAGCAGATCATGAGAGGTTGTTTAGCTGTTCTCTTTTTAGACTTAGATTGTTACCACATTTCTTTCTTAGCTGTATTTTATATGACACTTTTCCAGCACACTCGATCTTCTTTTAGGGGAAAACTTACTGCCATTTGAAAAGCTAGAAGGAACTATTTTTCACCTTACAGAAATGCATTTTAAAAAACTTTTTGTTCTAAGTGTCTTATTTTAACAGCAGTAACCAAAAAAAAGACACTCTACATCTTACTTTATCATTAAGTTGCTACAATTTCAAGATAAAACACTTTTAAAAGCTTACAGCTGTGGTAAAATTGGGAGCCTCCCCCCAATATCAGCTTTAATTATACACTGTACTAAAATTTCTCCACTTAGAGTAATTCAGTGATGCTACAAGAAAGGACAGGTAGGACAAAGGGAGTGTAAGGATTCTTGACCACTTCATGGTGGTGTTTTCTTTTAAAGTCTGGCCTTTCTGAGATCCGTTAACTTCAGCAACCTTTCTCCTTTTTTATCTTTGTGTATTGAACGCTATCATTTTTATCTTCAACACCCTACACAATTCTATCCAGTTATGAATGTCAGATATCAACTCATTGCTGCATCTGTGCATTAAGAAAGAAGGCTAACCACCAAAGCATCTGTGGAAGAGTAGTTAGCATTGATCTGTCAAAATACAAATAATAGTTTGGCTTCTCTTTCTTCTTTCTCTTCTATTCTCTGTGCTTCTATTCTCTTTGCTTTGGAATCTCCTGAAAGAGAGTATTTATTGTATAATACTCACATTGATGAAAATGCAATAATGGATTCATTCACTCACTCATTATTTCATTGATGTAACTTTGCACACTGTAAATACTGCTGATGAGGGCGACGCCACAATACTATTCTTGAAGTTGTTAGACTGCTCACTGGGTTATTAGCCCGTAACACCCACCCACCACTAGTTTTAGTCTGGAGTCTGCACAGCAACCTCCTTCCTGAGAAATTGCAAGGCCTGGTTTACATTGTCTTGTGGCTTACAGAAAGACAAACATAGACGGTTGTTTGGTTGAAGGTAGGGAGCTTGTCACAAGTAAGTGTGACCTCTTTCCCCAGAAAGGACTGAATAAAAGCCCTTATGGACCATAGAACCATAGCATGTTATAGTTGGAAAGGATCATTTCAGAGAAAAGGAAAATAAGAACTAGAAAGGCAAAGGTTCAGGGAAGAGGTGAGACTGGAATCCATATCTCTGGACTCTTAGTTCAGTGTCTGGTGCAACTCAATAATGTTACTTATTTCTCTGACATCTGTTGAACTTTTTAGTAGCCCAGGTTCTATTTACCTCCGATGAGGCAATTACCAGGAAAAAGTGTTTCTTTATTTTTAGGGAAAACTTTTTACTTATTCTGATGAGTTTCTGAATTTCAAAATTTTTGATTGGAGTTTAATTTTGAACAGATTTTAATTTGTTCTCATTAAGATGATCATTGACTATGAAAGGCCATAATTTCCATCACTTGACTTCTCAGAAAACCCTTTTGTATATTCAGGGCCAAACTATCCCTTCCATTCTTGCATATAAAGTTTAATTTTGTAAACTATGTTGTAAAAAAAACAAAAAACAAACCCTGAAATACCATCTTATTTCTTGTAGAGTCACATAAGTGAGAATCCTGATGAAGTGGAAGCTGTAAAAAATCTGTTTCCTAAGTATAAGAATTACACAGATGTATATGACAAAAACAATCTCCTGACAGACAAGGTAATGTAAAAGACTGGCTTCTGCAACATTTAGTAGAGTATATGTGATGGAATGGGTTGAAAATGTTAGTCACTGTGGTCCTCATAATTTTTAATAGAAAATGAAGACACTTTGACCTGAAATTTTCTTAAGTCAGATTCCCTCATGAGAATATAATCCTTAACAAAAAATTGTGCTGGGAAACAACCTTGCAAAGTAAGAAAACCTGAGTCCTGGCCCTAACATTTGCTGGCTGCATAATTGAGGAAAAGTTATTTAAATTCTCTAACACTAAATTTTCCCATCTGTAAAATTGGGATATAATGTGACTACCTGCCTTGCAGACTTGCTGTGGGGAAAGCTTATTTTAAACCTTAACACCCTACATGAATGAGGCTCCATGATGCCATTTTTAGACCCATGGTTTTTATTAAAAATAAGGACATGTTTTCTACATTGTTCTGAAATTGAATATCTATTATTGAGTGGTGCAGGTATATAGTCAGTTCTCAAAAATCTAAATGAGGATTTTCTGCAAATATTAAGTTTTCCACTAACTATTGGTATATTCTAATGGAATTTAAACTAATTTGAACATTAGATTAAATTACTGTTGTTTAAAAAAGGCTTATTACTTCAATTCAAAGCAAAAGTCACCTTATCTGATGTTTTAGATTGCTTCTGTCATGGCCATTAATGTAGCTAATAGAAGATTCACTACGGTAATGAGATTTTAAATACAAGTTATTTTATATTCTTTGGGCTGTATAGTTTGTTTTACAAACTCAGTTATGGAAGTGGTAACATGACTTATTGTCAGTATGTGTGTGTGCACATGTTAAATGAATAATAGCCTTGGAGGTACTCTCAGAAGGAAAAGAGCAACATTAAAGGGGGAGTGGGAAAACTTTTTTGCAGAATGAGATTTTAACTGGGACTTAAAGGAAGCAAGGAGATTGAGGAGAGGAGGGAGGGAATTCCAGGCATGAGGAACTGGCAGTGAAAACATCTGGAGGTAAGAGATGAACCATCTTGGAGCCAGGAAGCCAGAATCACTAGTAAGACTGAAGAGGTAGGAAGGGCTTTAAAAGCCAAATAGAGGATTTTATATTTGATCTTGGAATTAATTGAAAAGTAAACTCTTCTCCAACTAGCTTCTTTGGCTTTCTTTAAGTCCATTCTACAGGAAGGGAAACCTTCCCCAATCATGCTTAATTCTAGTGCCTTCCGTCTGTTAATTATTTCCAATTTATATAGGATTATATATAGCTTGTATATAACTGGCTTTGTATATATTTGTTTGCATGTTGTCTCCCCCATTAGAGCGTATCCCTAGCATTTATTAGCACAGTACTTTACATGTAGTAGCTGCTAAATACATGTCTATTGATTATTGGATTGAAATTAACTTTCTGAGGACCACACCTGTGTTTTTTACCTCTTCAGCATGAGACCAATTTAAAGAATCAGGTTTTAAACCACAAAGAAAGAGGGTCATAGTTTAACCCACCGAGCAAATCTTTACTTTTTCAGCCAATAAAAACAAAAACTCAATGGCAATTTCAGATTTATGGAAACATGAACATTGAAAGAGGAAAGGACTAATTTTTTTGCATAAGTAACGTAAAGGTTGCCAATGGATTTAAAGCCAGCTTACATTCTTACATTTATTTGCATGATTCACAAATTAAACTTCAGATTTGCATGTGTGGTTTCTTTACATGCAAACTTGATGGCAGCATTACTTTTGTGCTTACAACACCATGACAGCTTAAAGTAGAAAGCTATTTTGAGGTGGATCTTGTTCTGTAGAGGAGCTGTTGAAGAGAAAGATTTTGTTTTGGAAAACCTTACAGATTTGGCAAGAATCTGGAGAGAAAAGCAGAGGTTTCTAATGCTAGACAGGGCCTGTTTCTTTTAAATAAAAAACAAAGGGATGCCTCTTATCAGAGATCCCATCCATGCTGCTTTTTTCTTCAAGTAAATTTAATCATTTTCAGGTATACGCATGAAGTGAAATCATGTCGCAAGACTGTTGGAGTCTAAATTAAGCAAGATGAGGAAATGAGATCAAATTATAACTCTAACCTATGACAATAACCTAAAAGATAGTTCTGCTGAATGATGACCTGTTTCTTTGAAAGTTCCATTAAAGATAAGAAACCAACAATTCTTGCAGGAATTCGCTTTGTGATCTGGGGTTAATAATTGAGCTTAACTTTGTAGCAATGGGGATGATTGGATCATAGAGTTCAGAGCTCCAGAAGCTAAGAGATTATCTGATCCTGCCCTGTCATCTCCCAGATGAAGAAACCTTCCGTTGCTTGTCATAATTTGCCGAGTTGTTATGAGTCAACACATAGCGAAAGAAAATACTTTAACAATTCTTTATTAAAAATGTGCAAGTAATTTACACATACTCTTGCCAGTATGGTAACAATAAAAACTGGAATTCACACCCATGTCTCTGGGCTGAATTGGCAGCTAATAACATCAAGGCTAAGAGGTAAAACTTCTGTGATTTGTTTTCCTGTCTAGACGGTCATGGCTCATGGCTGCTACCTTTCTGATGAAGAACTCCAAGTATTTCAACAGCGTGGAGCGTCAGTCTCCCACTGTCCCAATTCAAACTTCTCGTAAGTAGATAAGAGTGTGTGTTTGAGGAATTCTAAGTTCAAAGGGAAGGTGCTTAACCTCCTGTACCTTTATATATGAATGAGTGAATGAATAGATTAGTGAATGAAAGAAAAGGGCATTGACTAGGCACTCCCATTGTAAGATGCTGGAGATACAACTTCACCAATGAGATATTTCCTGCCCTCATGGAGCCTGTATTCTAATAGGAGAGCAAGCTTCAGAGGAGTTATGGCAAAGAGAGCTTTGACCTGTTTACAGGGAGGGTGATTAGAGCCCTAATTAGCAGTTAGTTGATTGTCATACTCTTTCCAAAAGTAATAGTAGTAACGTGTTTCCGATTGCATATGTACAACATATGTCAAATTGCTTATCATCTCAGGGAGAGAGGAAAGGAAGGATAGAATTTGGAACTCAAAAAATCAAATGTTAAAAATTATTTTTACATGTAATTGGGGGGGAAAAATTAAAAAACAGGAATAGTAACAGTTTTGATAAATGTTATTTATTTCAATATAAAGTTATATAGACAGAAAATGTTGCTGTGGGGAATGGTGGGTTTGACACTGTAGGTAATGCTGTTGGACTGTTTTGCATAGGACTTTAGAAACTATTGTGCCTGTCCATGTCAACTTAAATATATAAGTCACTTCTTTCAGAACCTTGCAACCTCCATGTGTCTGGAACTTATCTAGGTTTTCTCTCTGTCTTATCCTAATCTATGAATGATTGCAAGGGCTGTTTCTTAGTTATATCTTCCTTTGTCCTCTTAGAAACTATAAATATCCCACTTAGACTGGGGGTAATAAGTCCCGGAATCCAGCCTATGAGCTGTTTTATTTGGTTTTCCACCTTCCACTCTGCTGCTATAGATTTTCCTCATGGGAAAAAATTAGAATTCTCAGTCCCTGGCTCATCACTGTTCTGCTACTCAGGTGCACTGGCTCCCTATTTTTCCTGACTTGACATTTCATTCAGTGTGAGCGATACTTTACAGCAAGTGTCTCAGGCCAGACACAGACTAACTCCAAATGAAAGTTCCCTTGCTGGGGAGAATGAATCAATAAGGCAGAAAAAAAGTTCTTCACTTCTCTTAGTAAATAAACATTCCACAAGGATATATAGGTGCCAATCCCCAGGTTCTCATTCATGGGAATTTACCCAGGTGAGTGAAATACTTGGCGGGGTTACTGAGAGGCAGGATCAAAAAATTACTTTAAAGAAATGCTGTGTATAGCTAAGGTTTATCTCATTTGATCTTTGTAACAGCCCTATGAGGGTGATGGTATTTTTATCCTTATTTTACAAATGAGGAAACTGAGGCTGTGGTTAAGTGACTTGCCCAAAATCATACAACCAGTGAATATCTGAGGAAGAATTCTGGTTCAAGTCTGAATGACCGCAAGTCCAACGCTCCATCCATTGTGCCCTCTAACTCTTTTTTATAACACAAATACTTACACCTATGATAACAGCTTCTACTCCCTACAGTCTATCTAATCTGAAGAGGCTGATTTATATAAGATTTGCCCTAAAGCGGGCCTTAGTCCATTTAGCTTATCCCCATTAAAGTCTTCATAACTAAAGGCTATATATTCATTTTAAATCATTAACAGTATATTGCGTAATAAGACCCTCAGGGCCCAAGGCCAAGATAGAACTAAGTTAACTTTTGATACCCTTTCATTTGTGTCTTAGGATAAATGGACTGATCCAAAGAAACAAATCAATGTAGGCTAGTCAGCTTTGAGGGTTGATTTCAAAATTTACTTATTCTTCCATTCTGGTGACTTTCTTCCACTTTCCTTCATCCAGCCTCTTACTCTTACCATGCTGTTACATTTTCTTCCTGAAGGGGAACTTGCAAAATGGCCCAGCAACAGAGCAAGGCTTTGGTGATTGGTCAGGTTCCTTCCTCCAGGACGCTGGAAAGCTTTCCCACAATTGATTTAACTTGGGCATTTCTTGCCACCTAAATATTAAAGCAGTAGCTTTGTCTAGGTGATGTTGGGGAATGGGGAGGTAAACAGACATAAAGAGATAGAGAGTAGAAGATGAGAGAGACAGACAGGGAGAGAATGAGGGGAGGGGAGAGGAGAGAATGGGGGAAGAGGGAGGAAAAGAGACTGGGTGTGAGAGATGAGGGGAGAGGAAGGAAAGAAGGAAGGAGGAGCACATCATATACTCTCTTTTCTTAGACTTCCTTTCTCTCCTGTCTCTAGGCTCTCCAGTGGATTACTAAATGTGTTGAATGTCCTGAAACATAACGTGAAGCTTGGACTGGGCACAGGTTAGTATGTCACTAACTCTGATTTGCCAAGCACTTAACATGCTTCACCTTGTCTGAGCCTTACAACGACCCTATGAGGCTGGTTCCAGAGATGTTATTTTCCACATTTAATAAGTGAGGAAACTGAGGCAGGGAGGGGGAGGGGGTGGATTAAAAGATTTGCTCATCATCTTATAGCTCATAGGTAAAAGAGGAGGGATTAGAACTTGGGTCCTCCTGAATTTAGGTCCAGCGTTTCTGTTATTATACCACAGTGCCTTTAAATGTTTAGCTTCACAGTGCTACTTTTGGATTGAGTGAGAGGATTTCTATGCAGTAATAAAGGCAGTTGGATGTCCTCCCTTAGTCTGGCACCAGTAGAGTGAGCCTCTTGGGAGGAGAGGGTTGAACTGTGCCAGGTCTGGGCTTGCGTGTCCATCAGAACATCAGAAGTGGGATCATGCCTTCTACATGGCCTGCCTTTCTACTTCCACCCCAGGCTAGATAGGGAGATCAAGTCTCAAAAACAGACAAATAAACACATTATTCCTTTAGTGTTAAAATAATTTACAGACATCCTAGAATTGTTCTTTTCTTTTGCTTGCATTTTATCTTGTCCTTCTAAATTTGAACAGTTTTTATTCATGTTATTTCTCCGTAGCTGTCTAAGCACAAATACTAACTCTATAAAAATTAAAGTTGTTTTATCTGACCCTATTGGACTGAACAAACGAAGCATTCAGACAACTGACAAATTCAGCAAAACAAAATTCCTCTCTGTATTCCCCCCACCAGTCTGGATGTTGACAAGACCTTCTAGGTGGCTGATGGATTAACTGATGCCTCCTGGTTTGAATAGGACATTTTAGTTGTTTCTCCTAATTGTGTGTTGAGCTGTTCATTTAGGAAGCGTGCGTCATATCCAGATGTTTGGTCGGAAAGTGCATTGGCACCTCTTTGTCTTACTCTGTATGGCTTTAAATTGAAAATTCTACAATTGAAAGTGACTCAAAAAAAAAAAATGAAAAGGAAGGAAAAAAGGCACGGAGGATTTTTAGAGAACTGTTGTGTTCCATTTCAGCCACCTACAATGAGAATGAGTAGGAGGACGAGCATTTGTTTTTCAGATGCATAAAACCATTAGGATCTGTTCTGCAGATATTTATCCAAACTTTTTCTGTCAACCCAAATCTCTACAGAGAACACTTAGGCTTAATAGTATTACCGTTATTTTGTTGGCATTTCAACAGTACTGATACTTTGACGGACTTGTCATCTCATTGATGTGGGCAAAGTCTTTCCATAGCAGCAAATTGCAACATTTTGATGTCTTCTTATTCTTTGTGATTCTTGTCTGTGTCTATAGATTATCTACCAATATTCTGGAGAACTTCTTTTAATATTTTGTGCATGGCAGTGTAACATTTGGGCTATCAGAAGACCTGAGTTCAGATACTACCTTCTCTACTTCATATGTTCAGCTTGCCATTTCACCTCTAAAATGAGGACCATCGATTAGATGGTCTCCGAGGTCCTTTATGGCCTCCCAAACTTATCATGCTTAATATTTACCTTTAACTCTGTGTTTTGTTTTGTTTTTTTTTACATTTAATATTTTATTTTTCCTCAGTGACATGTAGAAACAATTTTTAAGATTCCATTTTTTGTATTTCAGTTTCCAAATTATCTCCCTTTTCCCCTTCCTCCTCAATGAAAAGGCAAACAGTTCTATATAGGTTATACAGGTGTAGTCTTGCAAAATATGTCCATAATAGTCATGTTATAAAGAAAACATAAACCAAAAATGTCAAGAAAAATAAAGAATTTTTTTTAAGTATGCATTAGTCTGTATTCAGACACTATCAGCTCTTTCTCTGGAGATGGATAGTATTTTTCATCATCAGTCTTTCAGAGTTATCTTGGATCACTGTATTGCTGAGAATAGCTAAGTCATTCATAACTGATCATCCTACAGTATTGCTGTTTGCTTTGTACGTAGTACATTTTGTTTTGCATCAGTCTGTTCAAGTCTTTCCAGGTTTTTCTGAGAGCATCCTGCTCATCATTTCTTATAGTACAATAATATTCCATCATAATCACATACCAGAACTTGTTCAACCAATTCCCAAATAATGAGCATCCTCTCAATTTCTAATTCTTTGCCCTCAGAAAAGAGCTGCTATGAGTATTTTTATGCATATAAGTCCTTTCCCTTTTTATTTTTTATTTCTTTTGGGATACAAACAGTATACAGTGGTATTGCTAGGTCCATGGGTACGTATACATGGTTTTATAGCCCTTTGGGTAGTTCCAGATTGTTCTACAGTGCACCCTATATGTAATAGCATTTCTATAGCAATTTTAGGTTTGTGACATGCTTTACATGTTCTCTTATTTGATCTTTATAATAAAAATAGCCCTGTGATGTAGATGCTGTTATTAACCCTCTTTTACTGAAAAGGAAACTGAGTCAGAGGTTAAGTGACTTGCTTAAGGTCACACAGCTAATAAGTATCTGAGGCAAGATTTGAACTCAAGTCTTCCTTACTCCAAGTCCAGGGCTCTTAACCACTCAGGTGCTAAAGACAAAAGCAAACCCAACAAAAACTCAAGTGGGTCTTTCTTTTTAAATTTTTTTGCATTTCCCAGCAATAGGGTCCAGATTAAGTTAAAAATTACCAAAAAGTCCTCTTTATTTTATATTGTTTTACACCGGCTTAAAGAGTTTAAATTGTCATAAGCCTGTTGGTTGATAGGCTGATACTTTAACATAAGGCTGGTTTGTTTGACACCTTCACCGAAGGCAAAGTCTTGAGGCAAAAGCAAAACAAGTCCAGGAAGAAGCAGAGAAGGAAACAAACATCTACAGGATGAGGACAGTATATTTTTTAAAAAGAGAAATGAGAAAGCTTACTAAGTCCTGCTGTGAGAAAGTTAAGAAGACCGATTTGTGATGGCATGACTGGTTACATAAGAATTTATATAAAATATATAAGTATTATAGCCAACATAATGTTGGCTTCTACTTTTCCCATTATTTGAGTCCCATGGACCCTCTTCGTGGACCTCATTGGGACCTTCTGACCCTTGACAGATCTATATTCTCTGAGTTTATCTCTTCCAGTAGGAGTCCCTGGCCTCCCTTATCTAATAACTAGTTCACTAGTTGTCATCCTAGAACCTCTCAGCCCCTTAAACATCTACATTCTTGACTTGCAAAGACTTTATCCCCTTGGTAGCTCCTACTATTCAGTTTCTCTGGTTGTCACTGAAGGTCAGCCTAGTTTTGCTCACCACAATCTGGTCGCCAACCTCAGCGAAATGTGCCGTTCTTGGATGGTTTTTCTAACCATCTTATTAGTTTCTTTTGCTTTTCCCCACAACAGCTATTCCAAGCTTTGCCTTCTTTTTCCAATTCTACAATCACATCCCTAATCCTTGACCTATACAACAGATGATTTAACTTTCAACATGAGCTTCCCCAACTAGCATCTTCCATTCCTCAGAATTTGGTGCTATTACCTACTTTCTCTGTCTTTTTTCTTCCCACACAAGAAACAAGTAAATTCAAAATCTTTGAGACCTGTCACTTACATTAATCTTTGAGAACTCAGGGTTACCTCTATGTCATAAGAAGATACGGGAGTAATGCTAGAGGAAAGGTATTCACAATTTTACATTTCTGCCTAATGACAAATGACAAAGTTTCCAATGAATTACAAAGCTTACTTCACTCTCCATATAGAGATATTTTCCCCACCAACAGTATAATAACTTTCCTGCCATGTACTAACTAAATTAATTTAAAATAACATTTTAAATAATTTTTGTCAGAGATAGTTCAACTTAATTATGTTAAAGTACCTTGTTTTAATAACTTGAGTGATCTGTTCATCAAATCAGAATGGTAATACACATATGAAATAGATTTCTGTTATCAGTATCAGTACTATGCATCCAATATACCAATTTCTAAAAGAAATCTGTCTTGAAAATTAACTTCATAGAACTTTGATTTTAATTTTTTATAAATTGCACTCAGAATAGCACTTGGATAAGTTTCTGGATTAAACAATGGTGGATCTGTTTTAAACTCATTATATACCCTCTAAATTATCCATAAAGCTCTAAAGCTACATTTACAAGGTTTCCCTGGGAGTTCTACCAAGGTGATATATAGATATATAGATATAGGTAGATAGATAGATAAATATGATTTCCTCTCTTTACCTTACCAAGAAACTTAGACCATATTTAACACCATTATTTTCAAAGTGAATGCTATAGTAAATGCTGTTTATGATCAGTTTTTGTACACAGGATTTTTGCATGAACTTGTCTGAGATTGATGTACTACTCAGGAATGTCTACAGTGAAAACAGCTCCTATTTATATAGTGTTTTTAAGGTTTGCAGGGTGTTTCTTTTCACAGTAATTCATGGAGAGAAGCTATAAATATGATCTCCCTACCTGAGGCTAAGTTAGTAACTGGGATTTAGGTACCTGATATGTGCTAAGTGTTTAGGAAACAAAGAAAGGTGGAAAGACACAGGCCCTGATCTCTGAGAGCTCACTATCTAAGCAGGAAGACTGTGCAAATAACTTTGTACAAAGAGGATATAGACAATATAAATTGGAGATAATATCAGAGGGAAGGCACTAAGATTAAGGAATTAAGGAAATGCTTCTTATAGAAGGTAGAATTCTAGCTGATACTTGAATGAAGCTAGACAAGGAAGAAATGAGGAAGGAGAGAAGACCTAGGCATGAGAGACAACAGGCCAAAATGCTTGGAATCCAGACAAGGAGTATTGTGGGAGAGGAACAAGGAAACCGGCGTCACTGGAATGCAAAATACGTGAGATTTGTAAAGTGTAAGAAAGGAGCCAGGTTATGGAGGGCTTTAAAAGCCGGAGGATTTCATATTTGATCCTAGAGGTAATAGGGAACTCTACCGGAGCTTATTGAATGGGTGTGGGGGGATGACATGGTCAGCCTTGTGTTTTAGGAAGAGTTTGACAGCTGAGTGAAGGATGGATTATAGTGAGGAGAGAGTCATTGAGTCAGGAGTGAGGTAGTAAGGACCTGAACCAAAGATGGCAGCAGCATCAGAGGAGAGAAAGGGACATACATAAACAGTGCTACGAAGGTAAAATCAACAAGCCTTGGGTGAGAAAGTGTGAGGAGTCAAGGGCCTGGATAACAGGAAGGATGATGGAACCTTAAGAGGGAAGGGCTTAAGGGGAGAGAGGGAGATTATGAATTCAGTTGTGACATGTTGAGTTTAAAGTATCGGTAGGAAATCTAGTTGGTTATTTCTGATAAAGACAGTTGGAAATGTGAGGCTAGAGGTTAGGAGATTAGGTTAAGATTGGACAGATAAAACTAAGAATCATCTGTATAGAGAGAATACTTGAATCTATGGGAGCGGATGAGATCAAGTAAAATAATATGTAGAGAGAAGAGGACCCAAGATAGAGCCCTGTGGGGAGATTACCCACATTTAACAAGCATGACCTGGATGATTATCTAGCAGAGGAGACTGAGGAGTAGTCACACAGGTAGACAGAAAGCCAGGAGAGATCAGTGTCATGTAAACCTGGATTCAAGAGAATGTCAAAGAGAAAATCGTTATCAATAATGTCAGAGGCTGCAGAGGTTAAGAAGGATGAACGCTGAGCAAAGACCATAGATTTGGCAGTTAAGTGATCACTAGTAACTTTGGAGAGAGTAGTTTCAATTGAATAATGAGACTAGAAGCCATTCTGCAGAGAGTTATGGAGAGAGTGAAAAGAAAGGAAGAAACCAGTTTATAGGCATGCTTCTCAGGGAGTTGGACCACAAAAGGCAGAATTGAGGTGTCAGTGGGGGACCAAGAACAGGGTTTGAAAAATGGCAGCCAGGGGCTCGGAATCCTTAGGATGGGGATAGAGTGATGTGGTAGAGGTATGTTAATCATTAAGGAATGAGTTCAGATAGATATTCAACCTGGGGGTGTAGTTGTCCCAGGGCATCAGGCAACAGTGTGTTTTGAGAAAAGGTTCACTCAGCTGTCAAACTCTTCCTAAAACACAAGGCTGACCATGTCATCCTCCCACACGCCTTCAATAAGCTCCAGTAATTCCCTGTTACTTCGAGGATCAAATATAAAACTGTCTTTTAAAGCCCTCCATAACCTGGCTCCTTCCTTACATTTCACAGATCTCATGTACTTTGCAATCCAGTGACACCGGTTTCTTTGTTCCTCTCACACAATACTCCATGTCTGGATTGTTGTGGAGGTACCCATGCAGGGCAGATGCTCTGGAACTTAAATGGCCAAAGAGAGTATCTGGAATGCAGTCCAATTGCTGCCTTAGGAGTCCACGAAGTCTACTGGCTGGACAGGTGCAGATAAGCCAATGACTGTGGTGTTTAGGAAGCTGGAGAGTGACCAGTCCCATAGCAACACAACTTCCAGAGCCAAGATTCAAAACCAGACCCTCAGTTTCCAAGTCCAGTGTATTTTCTATTACATGATACTCCCTTGTTTATGTACTTAATCACTTGTTTATCTGCATGAGTTTACTATTAATATTTTTTAATCCATTATAGATGTCGCTGGTGGTTATTCATCTTCCATGCTTGATGCCATCAGAAAAACAATCATGGTAGCCAACTTCCTTTGCATGAACAAAGTCAATGAGAAGAGCCTCACTTTGAAAGAAGCCTTCAGACTCGCAACTCTTGGAGGAAGTCAAGGTAATGGGCATTTCATATCTATCTCATTTTATATCTCCTTATATCCCTATGTAAAACATAAGCTCCATGAGGATAGGCAGATAACTTTTTGTCTGAATGTCCTCTGACATCTATCTCAGTTCTTTAGATATGTTAGCTAATTAACAAATATTTGTTGACTTGGAAGTCCTTAAATAAAATGTTGAAGGCAAAAACCTGTCTTTTAAAATTTTCTTGATCTGAGAAGAAAACAGTAATGTCACAAAGATCTTGTTATTCTTTCTAAACGTGTATGGCATATTCTAGAATTAATCAATGATCATTTTTGGCATAAAAGGTGGGTATGATATCCTTCAGGAAAGCCTGTACATAGGACTGATAACCAGCATAGATGTAATGTAATAGTTTTGTTTTTCTTAGTCACAGTAGTGGATGGTGGTAGAGTCGGTGAGTACCTTGGGTCCTATAGATTGCTAGCTTCCACTTCAAGAATATCTTGGAATGCAGAAAAGTCATGAGGAACATTTGAAGAAAGAAAGGTTTTGCCTTTCTGGTTTCTCTCTCAATCAGTTGTGACTGAAATTGTTGATTTATTGTCTTAAATTTCAGAAATTGATTGGTTATCGCTACTCACGTTTTTAAAAATCTCAGCTTAGATTGGTTGACTGGTTTTTCAGAGATCCGTTTTACTCTATGTTTTAATTTGCTTTAAATGATGCTTCTTTCACTCCAGGCTCCTTGTGATGCTACTTCTTCAGGGACTCGCCCGCTTTCTGAGCTCACCCGTATGAGATGGTTACCAGATCATTCCTCTTGCTTTTTATATAGTTCTCATTTCTAACTCTTAGGACAGTATGGCCATTGTTGAATAATGTCTTCTTTCTAGGTTGTTTCTACACTTCAGTTTGAAGTGAAATAAGGGTAATTGGAAGTAGTTGGGCTTCTTAAGGTGGACTCTTTTCACCATTGTTCCAGTGTTTAAATTCCTTACTAGATCTGGATGTGGTTAAACCATCTATAGCCACAGCCCCCCCCCCCCAAAAAAAAAAAAATCCAGATTTTCCTCCAGAGGGCAGTAGTTTTCAGTAAAACAGGTCTTCTGTAAATGGATTTCAATTATTTACCAGCTTTGGTATACGTCTGCAGACCAAATAGTGACTGACCTCTAGTAGACACTTAATGAATGCTTTTTGTTTTATCTGCATTTTGTACTTTTAATTCCTAGTATATTTGGATATAGTTAAATCATCTATACATCCAGCCAGAGAACTGAGATATTCCTCCAGAGGACAGTAGTTTTCAGTAAAACAGACCTTCTTTAAATGGATTAGAGTTATTTACCAGCCTTTGTATACCTCAGCAGACCTTAAAAGCACCCACTTTTTAGTAGGGACTTAATAAATACCTTTTGATTCATCTGGATTTGGGTCTGTTTATAAATCCAGTGAAATCAATCAGATCTTTTAAAAAAAAATATCCAGATTCTTTGACCATATATAGAGATGATTTAGCTGCATCCTAATCTACTACAGTTAGACAAATTATGTAGATATTAATCAAATATCCAAATCTATATAGCTAGAAACATCCTTATCTTTGCTTGCTGGCTTATTGAATCGATGGCTTTTATAGACTGATTTGACTCACAGTATTATTTTTCTGTGTACTCGATAGATGGTTCTAGAACCCAAGAGATCAATAGTCACATACCTCAGAAGAATTTTCAGTTATCCAAGTGTTCTTATTTTCAACTCCACGCCAACAAAAATGCAAAGAAAAACCTAATTTGAAGTCATCTAGCAATGGCCGTTTCTAACCATTTAGCACCCTTTTTTTGCTGTGATATTTCTTTGGCTTACAGACATTTTTCTGAGAATGAAAGAGTTACCTTTCTATAAACTGTTATAAAAAAAAACAACTCAAAGTCATTACCCAGTAATTTTGCCAAAATTCTTCTCAGACATAGTGGGCGTTTAGAGATCAGAAGTCCCCCATCAGGAGTTTGTTATTTCAGAGACTGTCCTTTTACAGTTGCACAGTGCCGTGCATTTAGGTTTCTAAAATCACCTTTACTTCTCCAGTTGTCTTGGTGTGTACATCTCCACCAGTCTGTACATTGGTGTTGAAGAGTGGCTTTTGGCAGCATGGCACTGTGGGATGAATACCAGATTTGGGAATAAAAGGAGCTGAGTTCAAATCCTTACTCTCCCAGGGCAAATCAGTTCCTCTTTCTGCCCCTTAGATTCTCCAAGTGAAACGAGGAATTGGACTGGAAAGTATCTCCAAAGTCTCATTCAGTTCTAAATATGAACCTAGTACTTTCATTGGGCAGGAAAACCACATTTTGGAGCTCGACATAAACTCTTCGTCATAAGGGATGTTTGGACATGAAGCTGAGTTCTAATCACCAAAAAACACTGCAGAAGTCTTTGTTCATCGAGGCCACTGACCCAATGTTCTGGTTGCTGCTAGCCTAACTAACAAAATCAATTGTTGGCTACATTATTGTTAATGAAAGAATGACAGCAGAAAGGATCAGTCATTCTCCTTAATGATACTGATAAAGTTTGTCCCTGAAGAAAGAAAGAAAATGCAAGTCGCTCCCTTCTTTGCAGGAGTTGGAAATTATGAATGAGGAAGACTGCATATGTTATGAGATTCAGCCTCCCCAGGAGGCTTTGTGCTCAGCTGCCTCTTTGGCACTCTTACTATGAGATAGTGTCGGTCTCAGCCTCCTCATCCAGTTAATCAACTTCTGCACATGCAAAGGGAGCACAGACATTTTTTCTGCAGATGCCATGTCTTTTTTGCTTTCTGTAGTTAGTCGTCCTTTTTTTAAAAAAAAAAAGGGGGGGGGCATTGGAGACTGATTCCATATTTCTTTGAACCTTAGGTTTGCTTCAGTGACCAGGAAAAATTTGTGAGTTACTGTAGTAAGCATCCTGTTGAGATGTTTGATAGTCGTGAAATAATTTGCTCTATTTTTTTCTAATCTTGTTTCTTTTCAGGGTATTTGCACCAATGGTATCATATATAAGTAATAGTATACTTGATTTTTTTTTAGCAGTACTAGTAACAGATGACATTTATATAGTACTTTAAGTTTTGCAAAGCACTTCATGTATATGAGTGGGTGTATACATACATATATACATACATACACATATACATATACATATATACATGCACACTTGTGTATATATATGATCTTATTCTCAAAACCACACTGTAGGTATGAAATTGAGGGTGACAACAGTGGCCTCACAGCTAATATCCCAGGTAGGATTTGACCACAAATGTTCTGATTCCAGGCTCAGCATTCTTTTTTACCATACCACACTGCTTGTAGAGATAATATCATTTCCATGCAAATGGACCATTGGATCAGAATGATAAGTATGTGACACAACAGAGGAGAAATAAAAGTTGGGAGCAGGAGGATGCAGCTAGTTAGTAAAATTTAGGTAATTTTAGGTAAACGGTGTGTGTGTATATGTGTGTGTCTGTCTGTGTGTGTCTGTGTGTCTGTGTGTGTGTGTTTAGCAGGAGGCAATAAACCGGTCTGAAGAATACACTGTCACAGTTCAAAGGGAAAAATTTCAAAGTGTAGAAACAGATTTTAGAAGTTAAAGCGATCTTGGAGGCCATTGAGTCCAACTCCCTTACTTTATAGTGGGGGAAACTGAAGTTCACTGACTTTCCCAGAGTCACAACCACTTGGTACGCTTTGACTGAAGAAAGGTCATAGACATTTCATTCTTAGACTTCACTTTCAATGTACTTAACCTACCTACTATCCCTGTAACCAACTGAAATGAGTGTGCAAAAATTAACTTTTTTTATGCTTGACTTAAAACACTTGGCTGCATTCTCCCCTTTTATTAATATGTCAGCAGAGGGTGTATTTCTTCACAAATTTCACCCAAGTTTTGGGACACTTGAGCATTCTAGGGGTTCAAAAGTACCATAAACTCACTACTTTGCTCCTCGTTACAGCCTTGGGACTAGATGATGTGATTGGAAACTTTGAAGTTGGCAAGGAGTTTGACGCCCTCCTGATCAACCCAAAGGCTTCAGACTCTCCCATTGATCTCTTTGGCGGTGATCTGACTGGGGAGCTTTCAGAGGTAAGCCAAGGGAAAGTCTTTGGAGAAGAGTGTAGGACCCTATAATTCACTTAAGCATTTGCTATTAAAACCTTCCAGTCATGCTTTTTAAAAAGATCATTCAAAGATAAGTTGCATGATAAAATGTTTGCATTAGGGAGGACCATGAAGGGATTATGCTAGGTATTTGTTAAAAATAGTAACAAGATGACTAGATTATAAACTCCTTGAAGACAGGACCAAGAAGAATTTGTCCTTACTTATTCCCTGGGACCATCCTCTGCCCATTCCATATATGAGTGTAAGTAGAAGCTTAGTACGTTTTTGAATGAATGAATGAACAACATTCATGAATGAATGAACAAGACAGAAATTAGGCATAGAAACTAATTATGTCCATTATGACTGCTAAGTAAGCCATAAGAAAGGCAGTCTCCTTTCTCGTCACATCCCTTATTCTATATCATGTTCTTTCCATATAGAAAACTTTTTTTTTTTTTTGGCAGTGGTGTGGAGTATAGGGGGATTTTGATCCTTAATTTAATTGGAGTAGGCAACTCCACTCCCTCCACTAATGCTGATTTTCCAACCCATTTGTAACTTCAGGTGTTACAGAGTTACCTGTGGCACAGAGACTTTTAATGACTTGCCTAGGATCGTACAACCAGTGTGTGTGTGAAAGACACAATATGAACCCAGATCTAGCTGACTCCATTGTTGGTCCTAGGTTCACTTTCGCACGCTGCCTTACATATGTAAATATATACTTACATTTTAATTTATGTGTGTGTGTGTGTATATACATATAGGCATATATTTATATGCTTTGGTGCATCTTAGTTTAATAAAATTTCTGTAAAATTTTGACTTATGTTTTATCAATGACTTGATATGACATGATGCTTTTATAAAGTATCACAAATTGACCCATTTCATAAGCATGTTAATTTGAACTGATTAGAATAAGTGTAACATATTTTAAGCTCCTTAAAGAAAAGAGCTATGTAAGTTAACATTGGCATAATTCATTATTTTAACTGTTTAGTCTCATACTGGAATGTACTTCCTAAAGCCAAACCTATTCATCCAATCTATAGTGTTATATTACACAACTTCTGAAATGGGTCAGTTATTTTATCATACTTATTTTTAAAACATTCAAAGCATCTTTTCTCTGAAGAATTCAAAGAACTGTCAAACACTTTGAAAGCAAATACTGTCCTAGCAAGAGATCCCTATTTTTTAACAAATTGGAAATACAATTCATTGCCCAAAACAAACATCTCTTGGCCTTGCTAATTGCTTATGTATGGTCGATGCATTGGTGAAGTGGAATGCAGTGGATTTGAAATCAGTTTCTGAGTTTATATCCAAGTTTGAGGGAAGGAAATCAGCAGTCATTAATTACCTACTCTGTGCCAAGCATTTTATAAATATTATCTCAATTAACATCCCCAACAACACTGGGCAGTAGATGCTATAATCATCCCCATTTTGTAGTTGAGGAAACTGAGGCAGCAGTTAAATAACTTGCCCACATAACTAATGTCTGAGGTTGCATTTGAACTCAGGTCTTCCTGATTCCAGGCCACTTAGCTGCTGTATACTAACTGTGTGATATTGGGCAAATCACAACATCTGAGAGTTTCGGTTTCCTCCACTGTAAAGTGAGGACGCTAAACTAGATGGCTGCCAAGGTCCTTTTCAGTGCTAAATCCTACAATTCCTTGTAAATGTTCATTTCTATAGAAGATATCAAACTCTACTTTCTAATTATTGTCTTTCATTTTTCATTTTAGGCTGTCATCCAGAAGTTCTTCTATCTAGGTAGGTCCCTGGATTTCTCTCATCCTTGCTATTTATGACCCATTGTTATCTGTTACTCTAGATTGCATAAATTTCATTTTAATTTTAGCTCATTCCAGTCCTATTATGGAGACTCTTGATGGGCTTTAACTGTTCTACAAGAAAATTAGGGCCCACACAATCCTCAAGTTATATCTCCCTCCCTAGCTTTGGCCTCTACTACCATAATAACCTTCTGCCTTTAGACTCACCCTTTTCAGTCCTTCTTACATATCTCTGTTGGACTTTCATCACAGCATATCCCTGATTGAAGTATCCTTCAATGATTTCCTATTACCAAATGCATCAAGTTCCATCTTCTCTGCCTTTTGAGACCTTTGTGGCTAATTCCCTACTGCTTTCCAGTTTTTTTTTAAACTCTGTCCTTTGCCTCTATCAGCCACAATATGGCTTCAAGGCATTTGCTTATAATGTTTCTGTTGCCTAGAATGCTCTCTCTCTGTCTCCATGTACCTAAAACCTACACTTATTTCTTTTTTAAAAAAATATTTTATTTTTCCCCAATTAAATGTAAAAATGTTTTTATCATTCATTTTTTAAAATTTTGAGTTTCCAGTTCTATTCTTCTCTCCCCTCCTTCCTCCCTTAGGTGGTAAGCAATCTGATATAGATTATATGTGTGCCATCATGTAAAACATTTACATATCAGTCATTTTATGGAAGAAGACTCAAAAAAGAAAGAGAAAGGAAGAAAGAAAGAAAGAAAGAAAGGAAAGAAAGAAAGAAAAGAAGGAAAAAAGAAAAAAATAGTACACTTCGTTCTGTATTCAGACAGCATCAGTTCTTTCTCTGGAGGAGGATATCAATTTTAGTTTTCATTGTGAGTCCTCTGAGAATAACTAAATCATTCATAGTTGATCATCTTACAGTATTACCCTTACTGTGTACAGTGTTCTCCTGGTTCTACTTGCTTCATTTTGTATCAGTTCATATAAGTCTTCCCATGTTTTTCTGAAACCGTCCTGCTCAGTATTTCTTACAGCACAGTAATATTCTTGTACAATCATATATCGCAGCTAGTTTAGCTGTTCCCCAATTGATGGACATCCCCTCACTTTCCAATTCTTTGCTACCACAAAAAGAGCTGTTGCAAATATTTTTGTACAAATAGGTCCTTTATACTTTTTCAAAAAATCTCTTCCAAGATCCATTTCAAATCTCAACTCCTCCGTTACTTCATCCCACCCTGATCTCTCCCTTTTCTGAGCTGTTATTACCCTAAATGATCCATTTCACACTTTTCCTCCTGATGTTTATGTATTTCTTAGTCTTGTTTCCCCAACTAGATTATAAGCAGGGTCAGGAGTCTGGGGAGCTGCAGTGCTCAGGAACAGAAGAGGGCACAAGTTGTGTTCTGTATAGTGCATTGGACATTTCTCTGGGATTCTCTACATAGTTCCTGGGCTCTTGGAAACAGCTGATGTGAATATCCAATTAGTTGCATTTCCACAAGGGAGCTATATACTGGGATAGGCACTGGGGCACTTTGGATCAAACTGGCTCAGTAGTTCCTGCGGTATTTGTTTGTGAATCATTCTCCCTTCACCTCACATTATGCTTGAACAGTTGTTCATAATTGTCTTATCAGTTCACAATTACGGCTTTTGCCATCCTAAGCCCTAAATGATGATGAAAATTGTGATCAGCTCTAGCCTAACACCTGTGGTCTGTGAATTATACCAGCTGAACTTAATTCTGGTTTCCATTCCAAAGGAAGGGTACTTAGCCTTAAGTGCTGGTCATGTAACACAGAAGGCCATGTCATGTAGTTCTTTGTATCTCCCTTAGCCTCTAGTTCAGTGCCAAGTACATGTTAGCCATTAATTGACTAATTTTTGTTTTAGGAGATGATCGAAATATTGATGAAGTATATGTGGGCGGCAAGCAAGTGGTTCCATTTTCAAGCTCGGTGTAAATCCACTAGGCTTCTGAAGACATTCTCCTGGGATAACTGATGATTCTGCATCTCTCTGTTCAGCCCAGGCAGAGTTGGAAAGTGTTGGTTTAAATATAGTACCTTCTTGTTGGGAATGACTACTAAGTTTCTGTGTCTAATTAGAGCCTCCACTTGAGAAATTGTGGAGGAAAGCTAGGGATCATTTTAGGTCCCTAGGTTGGGTGGTTTTCATATATATGTGAAAATTTTACCTTTTGAGCTATTGAGATTTTTTTTGGGCCATGTTCAAAGATAAACTTTTCTTTATTAATTTCAAACCTTCCATGGTTAAGAAAGACAGAGATGCTTTTCCTTCGTATAAAAATGAATCTTGAGCACACATGTGAAAATTTTCGACTGCAAAGTTGAAAATTGCCTAGTGGGGAAATCTTAATGAAGAAAGAAATCTTTAAAAAGTGTGAAATCACTTAAAGTTATTCATGTTTGAAAATTACATGTCTAGCTTACAAATTTCGAGAGAGACCTTGCAGCATTTTAGAATGTGATTTCAGAGCAAGTCTGTATGCTTGGAAATTTGCACTTACTGAAATTTGCACTTCATAGATATTTTGCCATTCCTCTTTGGCTTTGTTTTGGATGAACCGTATGCAACAAAATGCTAAGTGCTACATTAAGATAGTTCTGTGCTTGTAAATGTGTGTTGAAAGCTGGAAAATGGCTTTTTAAAGGTCTCTTAGGACTACCATTAATGCACTTATGTGGAGCAAGTAGGAGTATTTTTAAGTACCTTAAAAACACCTTAAATTATAACCATTCAGTGTTGTTATCTATCAAAATTATACTCTTGGAAAGAAAATGGAAGCAGATTTAATGAAGTAGTGTTATCAACAGGACTACAAATTGGAGATGGCAAAGACAGAGAAGACCAGTGGGCATCACCAAATCTATCTCATGTCATACAAATAATGGGAAAACTGTTATATATCAAAACTTTACCTTATTAAAGGCAAGCTCTACCCACACTATCACTCCCAATTGATGATTTTCAAAGTCTGATATCAAGTAATTGCTGCCATTTTGAAATACATCTCAAGTGTTCTTTTAATGGATATCACTAAAAAAAAAACCCTCTCTCTTCCTTAAAAACAGACAACCCTTTGCTGAAAATACTCCTATTTATTTTAATAAATTTTCAATCCAATAGACTTTAAGTACAACCGGATAACTTAGATACTATCTTAAAATCCATTATAATTGAATTTATTCCATATTGAGCGCAGTTATTGATTTTTTTTTTTGTCTGTTTTTTGCCTTTCTTTGTATCCCCAGTGCTTAACAAAGCCAGGCACATGGAGAATGCTTACTAAATGCTTGGTGATTGGTTGACTAATGTTTCATATTTAGAAGGATACAAAAGCTTTAAGAGCAACTTAAACTTACTAATATATTGCTCTTTGCCATATCCTAGATTTGAAAAGAATTTTTGCCCCTGTAATAAATCTTTGAGTATTATTGTTTGTGGACTTATTGCTAATTTTATAAAAGTCATGACTATTTTTCATATCTCTGTATTTTGGCCCTGGAAACCACAAGAGCCAGGAAGAAACAATTCCCAAGTAAGTACCCAGTTGGGGCACATAGGCTAATTTTGTTTTTTTTAATAACTCCTAGTATTGAAGAACTTTATATACATATATGTAACTTAAAGATATGAACTCATCAATAAAATATCTCCTACTTTGGAAAATCCATTGAAATATATTCATATTATTCTGCCTAGCTATCATGTTTTGTCTGGTTTCGGACTTCCATCTTCCATAAGTAATCTGCCTTTTCCTAAGCAGAGACCTTCCCAGAATGAATCGTTTCTTCATCCCACCTTAAAGAACAAACTTTTTTAGGTCACCAGGTAAGCATTTAGACACTGAACAGCCCTATAAGTCTTTGTTCTTCCAAAATTTCAAAGAAGCCAGGTGGAGTTTGCCTCTGCTTCTAAGAGGTGTTTTTGACTCTGGTTTGTACCTCCTTACTGAAGTTAGTCAGGAAGATAAGTAGGCTAATGAGTGCTTATGGGAGATGAACACTGTTCCAAGCAGCTGTAGCATATTCCTAACCGCTGTTGGCTCTTGTTCTCCACCCTTTCTTCTGTCTGAATTGTAAATGGAACTTAAATGTGGATCCTTGACGTCCATTGATATTTAGAATTAGCATGCAATCTAGATGACCAGACTACGACTACGTGAATAAAGGGAGGAAAAAAATGGGTGAACCTGTTAAATGTTAAGTTTCTCCCAGATGGTAGTTTAAGACCAGCAGAGTCTTGTGGAAGGAGCACTGGATTTGGAGTCAGGAGACCTGAATTTGAGTCTCAGCTTTGCCATTACTGTGTGACTGGGCAAATCATGCCTCTTCTCTGAGCCTTAGTTTGTTCATTTGTAATATAAGAGTATTGGATGAGATGATCTCTGGTTCCTTCCAACACTGTCATGCTGTGGAGTTCTTTTTTTTTTAAAGGAACCTGCTTGAAACGTTAGTGTCCTTTGCCCTTCCTGCACTCACAACACCTGTGATTCCTTGTGTTTTATTCCTCCAAGGAAAGTGTTATTGTACATTGCATCTGCTTGTGTGACAAGTCAAGTTCAATACTTAGAAACATTCTAATGTTGGTTAATTATATAATAATAAAAGCTTTCATGAATCACGGAATGGCAGCACACTAAGCCCCATCCAAGGTGTCACTTGATGTTGAATGTTTTCCTTTCTGACAGAATCAGGAAAGAGTTATGACAGTGATATTAAGCAAGTCTTTTTGAAAAATACATTCCTGTTGTCACCCCCTACTCAAATTGCACACCCTCTTTTTAATGAGAATCACATTTTTCTGGAATCATGCTGCTCTTCTAGCCTTACAAAAATGGTGTTGCAACGAGAGTATGAAAACAGACTAAATGGCAAAGGCTTCTTCCATCATCCAGAATAATAAAGGAAAAAACAATATCCATAATAAAAAAAAAATGAGAGTCTGTATAGGGCAGTGGAAAGACCCCCTAGCTAGGGGGTCAGAGGAGCTCAAAAAGCCATCCACTCCAAGCTCTATCCTTTTTTTAGGGAATAATCCTATAGAGATTGACTTGTCTAAGGTCACATGGATAAGGGTCCAAGGCTGCATTAGGACCTTGGTTCCGCGCTTTTTCCCCCACTGCATATTCTATACAGAGAGCACATTTCTAGCACTGGCTCTGCCCCTACCTAGAGAGGTAACCTGGAGCAATTCACTGCCCTAAGGAGCCTGTTTGCTCATTTTATAAAATGAAGAGATTAGATGATAAGGACCCCTCTAGCTCTGTAATTCTAAGTCTGATTGTTTTCCCACATCCCTTTCTACCTTATCATCTCCCTTTCAAAGATTAAATTCAGGAGGGCAGAAGATGGTTTTTTTGAAAGTAGAGCAAAGAACATTTATTTTTCAAATTGAGTTGAAAGCAAATTACAAGGCTTATAAATGTGAGCTTGATGTATAAGATAGAAAAACCATCAGTCTCACCCAAGAATTGCTTATATTTTGGGGAAGGAAAAGAAAAAGGATAAAATACATTTAAATGTGAAACACAAAGTTTCCATGAAAAAGAGCCGATTTTTTTAAAAAAGCTTTCCAACTTGAGAATATGATTTATGGCAGACAAATTGGAAAGAGTGCAAACGTTCTTTTTTATAGCCCATGTGAAGACTGAGCAGAGAAACAGGTGGAGTGATGATAAAATGTTATGGGTTATTAAATTGTTTGGTGATATTATATCCCTTTGAATAAGGGTTAAGTAACAGATTTTGCAGTAGAGAACACAGGAGCGCATTGAAGAGTAGATTCTCCTGGTAGCTCTTTCAGAAAAAGGAAGAACCCATTGGGTGTACAACCCAACAGTCTCTCTTAAATAAATAGAAATTCCCCATTTAGGACAAATAGCAGTGGTAGAGTAATAGTGGTTTTTTGGAAACCACCAGTCAGTCCACATTGATGACTGTCTAAAGGGGTTGTAGGGAAAGGACATGATGAGGGCTATGTGATCCACAATATGCTTTGAATGGTCACTCCCTCCTTCCCCTCCAAGAACCCTCTCTCCAAGTTTTGTCCCAAAAGGTAGGATGGCACATTGTGCTATCTCTGTCAGATGCATTCTAACAGGAGGCCTTTCCTGTGGGCACAGTTTTAAAGCCAATGATAATTGCCCAAACTTTGGGATTTTCCAAGATTGCGTCTATTTCCATTTATCATAGAATCATAGAGTTAGAAAGGACACTTCTTTTTCCTTTTTTTTTTGTGAGGCAGTGGGGGTTAAGTGACTTGCCCAGAGTCACACAGCCAGTAAATGTCAAGTGTCTGAGGGCATATTTGAGCTAGGATCCTCCTGACTCTAGGGAAAGTGCTTTTTACCACCTCCCTTTCCGAAAGGACCTTTCAAGGCAGTCAAGTCCAATCGTCTTCGTTTCACAAATAAGGAAACGAGTTATTTGTGGGACTTGCCCCATGTCACATAAGTAGTAAGTTGCGGAAGCTGTTATCAAACCCAAGACCTTTGCCCTCAGAGACAGTATTCCTTCCATTACGCCACCCTGTCTCCTTGGTAACTACAGGATGTTCTAAGACCAAGGACCTCACATTATTTTTAAGCTGAGCTGAGTTAATTGGTATATAATTGGTGTCTTGTTCAAAGGCTAAGATAAGATTAAAAAGATTGATCTAAATCAAATGTGATTTCAGACAGTGGTGAATTGAAATAGCTTGGACTCTGAATTTGATGTTGTTAGGGGAAAAACATTATGTGAAAACATAAATAAATTTTTTCAGATTCTAACATTAGTTATGATAAAGAACTTTCAGGTGTAATCCCACTCCTCTTCTACCTAATTATTTTCCACCCCCACCCCTTCCTCTCCTATGTATCTTGAATGCCAAAGTTCTGGGTAAGAGATCTTGAAGGTGAACCTGTTTAATCTGTTTTCATGAAGTACAAAAGCAAACTTTTAGCACCAGTGATGGGAAAAAAAAGTATGTATTGTAAGATGTCTTGCCTCTTCCCACTGTGCCCATGAACACCCAGATAACTAAGGTGCTTTTTGATACCTGGGGTCAGTGGCAGCGTTTGCCCGTTGCTTTCCTTCCGGAAGACCTGGTTTTGTTGATTCTGTCAGAAACTTCTTTTTAAGGAAAACTGTTCAAAAATATTGCTTTTCTCTTGATTGCCACTCACAAGCATTATGTATTCAGTGGGAAAATGGAACTCAATATTTGTGTTGATTTGCTTGTTTCTTTTGTAAGTGTGAGCACCTCTTTGTTGCAGAAACAAAAATAAAAGTGGTCTTGTGTTTAATGATCATTTGAGTTAATTTTTGGTAGGGGGAGAGGGCACATCTTAGAATGCTATTCTCCTCACTAGAGTGAGACCAGAATACAATATACATGCTTAGAAGAGGTGGTGGCACATCTCATCATCTCATCCATGTCATTGGAGTCTGAGGACCTGAGTTCAAATTCCTCACTTTGTCAGTACTGATATAACCTAATCACACTGAGCTTAAATTCCTCATCTGTAAAATGAGGGAGTTGGGACTACATGACTAAGACCCTTTTCATCCCTCAAGCCATGAATGTATTTCATCATATGGTAGCACGAGTTCTTCACCTTCTTTGTAGCATAGACCTTCTTGCCAGTCTGATGAATCTATTGGACCCCCTTACGGAACAGTGGTTTATGCTTACTTTCATAATTAGAGGGAGTGCGTAATTTCAGTTAGAGGTTAACGAAAATAGAGGAGATATTTTTTTTTCCCTTCCAAGTTCATAGAACATTTTGAAATCCATCCATAGACTCCTTGGGGATCTGCGGACCCCAGAGTAAGAATACCTGTATTGTAGTTTCTGTCATAGTAGAATCAGATAAAAAAATGAACTTTATTCTGTCATGATGTTAAAGTGACCAATTAAAGCAAGTTGTGCCATGAGCTTTCGCCAGTTTTGAGCCTTGAAAAAGAAGTACCTCTTCTGTCGTCCTGATAAAAGAATACAAAAATTAAGGCAAATGTATATTTCCTATTTTTTTCGATCTAAATTATGTAAAAAGAACCATATGTTTGTTAAAAATAGAAGGGACCTTATAGGTAATATAGTTCAGACTTCTTATTTTAAAGCTGAGGAAATGGGCCCAGAGAGAAAGAGAAAGAAAAGAAAAATAGAGAATAAAAGGGAGGGAGAGGAGAGAGGTTAAATGATTTGTGCAATTAAGTGACGGAATCACTGAGGTCAGTGACACCAAATGCACGACTCCCACTAAAGAACTCTATCCACTGTGTCGTATTTAAGACAACGTAAAAATTTCCAAAATAATTTGACAGTAGTTTCCCCCCCTGCATTATGAGATAGAAAATAATAGACTTGCCCAAACAGTTTTCCAAGAGTGTACTCTCACCCCCTGCCCCAGTTTTCATTTATGAATGCTTTAATCAGTAAGTATTCAATCAATGCCTACTACGTGCCACTCGCTGTTCCAGGTGCTGGGGATTCAGACGCCAAAGTAAGCTAGTTCATACCCTCAAGGAGCTTACCTCCTACGGGGGCGGGGGGGGGGGGAATGTAGCTTTTTATAACTTATCTAACCTTGTGCACTGGGAACACATACTTTGCTAGAAGATTATTAATAGATCCACTCAAATCAACTTGGGCCTGCTAATGCAGGATTTGAGTGAAAGAAGGCTAAAAGTAGTGACTGGCATTTTGGAAAGAATGATGTACTCTAAGGCAGAAGACTTGGAATTCTGGGACCTGCTCTTCCATTAACTAACTTTAATTTTAGGTATTGCTTAACCTCCCTGAGCCTCAGACGCACAGAACTTCAGAGTTGGAAGGGACTCAGAGAGTCTTTACTGCAAGAGCTCAACCTTGTGTCATGGACTTTGTTGGCAGATGGTGAAACCCATAGACTCTCAGTATAATGTTTTTAAATGTATAAAAGATGTAAGAAATCAATTATTAAAATACAGTTATCAAAATATTTTGAAAAACAAGTTCATGGGCCTCTGTTTAAGAACCCCTGTTGTAGTTCAACCCAGCCATGGACAAGATTCCACCCCCCATAGCGACCCTGACAAGTAGACATCCAAGTTTTGTTCTTGTTTCTTTGGATAAGCCCTATTTTTAGAATGCTTTTGCTTGTATTGAGCCAATATCTGCTTCTCTGCGTCTTGCACCTATTGTTCTAATTCTGCCTTTTGGGGTCAGGCAGAATAAATAAAAATCCCTTTTCTAAATCATAGACCTTTGTGTCAAAACAACATTTTATTACCCCCTTTATGTCCTCTTCAAGGTAAAAATATTTATTTGCTTTCACAGGTCCTTCTTGTATGACATCATGTTAGTCACTTCCCTCTGAGGATTACCTCCAATTTATCTTGTATATGTCATGTATGTAGACAGTTGTTTGCATGTTATCTTCCCCATTAGACTGGGAAGTCCTTGAGAGCAAGGACTGTCTTTTAGCTTTCTTTCTGTCCCAAATGGTTAACTCAGTGCCTGGCACATAGTAGGTACTTAATAAATGCTTTTGAACTGACTCTCATTCTTGTTGATAAACAAGAGAGTGTCCCGAAGAGGGCAGGGCCCCACCTAAAATGTAGTACCCAGAAATGAAAATAGTTACAGGGCAGACCAGAGTACAATGGGATTGTTAACTCCCTCCTTCTATGTAATATTCTTCTCAACATAGCCTAAGACTACATTTAGTTTGTTGGGCTGTAATGTCTTAATGCTGAGTAATTGATCTTATGGTTCATTAAAACTCCCAGATCTGTCAGAGAAGTTATCTAGACTTGACATTAACTTCATAGATATAAGGCAGGAGAGATACATTTCAAACCAAAGTGTAATACTTTATATTTAGCCCTGTTAAATTTGACCTTAGAGTCTGTCCAAGTCATTGACCAAAATATTAAAACAGAATGTACCAAGCATATATGCTCCTGGGATATTCCACTGAAGACCTCCTTCCTTCTGAGATGACTTCAGATTTTTAATAATGTCTTAATACCCAGTCATTCCATCAGTTCTGAGGATATCTAGCCATATTATTGTCAAGTCCATATTCCTCCATATTTTCCTCAGGAAGAACATGGTAGACTTTGTCAAATGCTTCGTTAAAAATCCGGATAAACGATATGTACAGTAGACCTCACCCTAGCATTTCATCAATAAACATAGGAAACTTCATATATGAGATTTCCCTCCGCTAATGAAAATCACAGCTTATAACTTGGGTTAGTTAATGAATTCTAGAGAGTTACTTAAAGAAAATGGAGGTCAAACAACTTGCCCAAGCTCATATAGGTAGTGTCCGAAGCAGGATTCAAACCCAAATCTTCCGTTTTTAAACCTGATGCTTTTCCCACTATTGCTATATTGACTGTATACAACCTACTGAAGGACCAAGATCTTTCCTTCCACAGGTGTTAGCTTTGTCTCATTATCTGTCCCAGGGAAGTGGAGCTTGAGTGACTGTGTTAGGACCCCCCCCCCCCCAAAAGGTGATGAACTCTGCCTGGGTGAGAGAAAGTCAGAGGAAACTTTGATGGCAATCCATAAAGGGAAAGAGGGAACAGGGAAAGGAGAGAGAGAAATTAGAAATTCTACAATGTAGAAATGTAGAAATTCTACACCTACTAGGAGCCATATGTGTAAACATTTTTTACAAATGTGATCTCATTTGATCCTTAAAACAACCCTGCAGTTACCATGCTGTTATCATCCCCATTTTACAGTTGGAAAAATTGAGGCAAACAGGTTAAAGTGACTTGCCCAGGGTCACAAAGCTAATAAGTGTCTAAGGTTACATTTGAACTCAAGACTTCCCAACTCCAAGTCCAGAGTTCTATCCACTGTGTCCCCTATCTGCCATAAAAGAGTAGGGCATGACTGAACAGTCCTTTCCCCTTATTCCCTCCCAATTAAACAGTAAAGAAAAAAAAGCAACATGTGCCTCATAATGTAGCAAAAGCAGATCCCCATATTGGGCAAGTCAAAGAAAAAGGTTGATTTTTTTATTTGTTAAGTCCATCATCACCTCTTTGGCAAAAGGGGCACACTTTATATTTAGTTCTTTGGATTTTGTTTTATCATTGCATTGAAACATTGTTTTTTATTTGTAACATTATTGTCATTGTATAAATTGTTCTCTTAATCCTGTTCACTTCACTCTCAGTTTCCCATGAAACTGTCCATTTCATCCCTTCCTGTCATACTTTCCTATTCATTTTCCACTCCTTACTGCCCTTACCTCCATCTTCTGTACATAGAGGTAAGAATAGGAAATACATCAGTTCTACTTCCCTCAGTTCCCTCATCTGTAAAATGGAGATAATTAATAGCACCTACCTCCTAATGTTGTTGCGAGGATCACATGAGATTATATTTGTAAAGTGTTTTGCAAACCTTACAGTGTTAGATAAAGGTAAGCTATTCTTATATAATAGCTAATTATTAGCTATCATGTAGGAGTTCCCCTCTACCAGTGCAAGCAGATACAACTTTCTATACCTCGCTTAAGCCAGCCAAATGTCTAACACTCATTAGTGGCAGTAGTTGCAAGTTTCAAGACTAAACACTGTACTTTCTCTTTTGATGGGGGTCATTGTCCAGTCTTACCCTCCTAGATCCAAGGCCCGATGACCCGTTTGCAGCCTCACCATAGCGCCTTTCCTCCGAGATTACCTAACGTTCACACTATTGTGTATCCTTTCCATACAGTTATTTGTACATTGTCTTCCTCTTTGACGGGGATCATAGTTTTCCTTTACTTTTTATCCACAGCACATCCATATATCACATAGCACCAAAGAAGCACTCTCTACATGCTTGTTGACTTTATCTAAAATAAAGGACTTGAAGGAGATCAGCATTCTCAAGCTCTTTGGTCTCAGGACTCTCAGAAATTGCCAAGAACCTCTCCAAAGAGCTTTTGTTTGTATGGGTTATATCTTTTCACATTTATGGTATTAGAAATCCAGACATCTTAATATGAAAATAACTTTGAGGGGCAGTTAGGTGGCACAGTGGATAGAGCACTGACTCTGGAATCCGGAGGACCTGAGTTGAAATCCAGCCTCAGACACTTGACATTTGCTAGCTGTGCGACCCTGGTGAAGTCACTTAATCCCAATTGCCTCCAAAAACAAGACCCCCTGAAAGGAGCATTAACTCCTGGTGACCCTAGTCTAGTATATGAAAATGGATGGACTAAATTTCTCTGTACCTTCCCATGCTAACAGGGTCTCAGCATGGGCAAATTATTTAACATTCCAAATGGTAGAGACTCTTTCAAAAATCTGCAAACTGTATGTTTGAATATTGAGCTAAGGAAATAGAGGGGACTGGGAGAGACAGTAGCAGCTAGGTGAACTTGAGTTTGAAGTTGGGAAAATGTAAATTCAAATCCAGCCTCAAACATTTAGTAGCTGCGTGGCTGTGGGTCAGTCATGTAACGTGCTTGCCTTGGTTTCCCCATTTGTAAAATGAGCATGATAATAGAACCTACCTCATAGATTTATGGTGGGGAGATAATGAGATATTTAAAATCATTTTGCAAACCTTAAAGCACTATATAAATGCAAGTTATTTCAAAGGGACAAGACCTTCAGGTAGGTGTTGTTGTTAAGAAGAGGAAAATGTTTTTACTGGCCTATGGAAAGTAGTGGATGGGTAGATAGAGGGCTAGGATAATTAGGTACCATAGGGTAAAATACAGAAGTGGGACTCTGACGCTTAGAGCTCTCTTCTTGTGTCATCTTGCCTAGAATCTTAGCCTTGTAGATTTTTAGAGGGTGGTTTCAGATACAATCTAATCTAACATTACATTTTCTAGATGAGAAGAGCCAGGATCCCCACCATCATGTAAGTACTAATAATACATTTGGCTTCATTACTGTCACATAAGAGCAACTAGGTGGTGAAATGGATAGGGTGCTAGGCATGACATCATCAAGAAGACTGATCTCACTTCAAATGCTTCCTCAGATACTTACTATGTGACCCTGGGCAAGTCACTTAGCCCAGTTTGCCTCAGTGTCTTCATCTCTGAAATAAGCTGGAGAAGGAAATGGCAAACCACTCCAGTATATTTACCAAGAAAATCCCAAATGGAGTCAAAAAGAGTCAGACATGACTAGGGGAAAAAAGACAACTATGAGATGATCCTACTGAGAAGCTGTTGATAAGTTGGTAGAAAGAGTAAGATTTTCTGGTAGATGGTTAGGCATGGTTTCCCTTAATCCAGTATTAACTGGGCTCAAGTAATCACTGAATTCAGACTATAGTAATTCAGAATTTATGATCATTTCAACACTAAAGAGACTGCTGGGAGGACTATTTAGCAGACTTCAATCAAATTTTTCAAGCACTCCAAGCCACTTTGCTAGCCATTTTACACGTCAGTCTGTATATGCTAGTTTCAAAATATGTGTTAATTAAACAGATCTACAGAATCTCAACTGGTGGTGGGGAATGAGGGGTGGGTATCAGGAGGAGGTTGTTAGCTCATGGTTTAATTATTCCTTTTGAAAGTAAACACTCATGATTTGGGGCAAGTTACAATCCCTGGGGTTCAGTTTCTTTATTTGGAAAATGAGAGAGTTGGTCTTTGAGGTCTCATCCAGCTCTAAATCTATGATCCTAGCATCCTAAGAAACAGCATGGTGTAAGGCAATAGACTGTTATCTCTATCACCTAGTCAGTGAGGTGGCTTAAGGAATAAAGCTTTGGATCTGGAGGCAGGAAGACCCGAGTTCAAATTCTGCCTTAAGATACTTATTAGCTGTGTGGCCCTGGGTGAGTCACCTCACTTCCGTTTGCGGGCAGTTGGGTTAATAATAACATCTATCTCCCAGTACTATTGGGAGGATGAAATGAGGTCATAATTATCAAGTGCTTAGCATGGTGCCTGGCACATGTGTTAGTTACTATTACTACCAGAGACATGGATGGAAAAGCATTCTCTTGTAACGCACAAATTAAAGACTGTTCAGATTTGGTTTGGTTTTGCCACTAGAAGGAGAACTCCGACATTAACAAGCCACCCATACCTTAGCAAAACTTACAGCTCATGTTTGTATAGTGCTTTGCAAAGGACTTTCCTCACAATAATATTTTGAGGTAGAAGGGCAAAAATTATCATTCTCATTATATAGAGGGGGAAATTATATTTGGGGAAAAATTAGATGAGTTAGAAATAGACCTTGGGTCTGGGTCTTCTGGTTCTGAGTCTAATGCTTTTACCACTGTAGCAGGATGCTCACAAGTGTAATACAGGTAGAATGGTCAGGGATTTATCCAGGGGGCAAACATGAGAGAGAGAGAGAGAGAGAGAGAGAGAGAGAGAGAGAGAGAGAGAGAGGGAGAGAGAGGGAGAGAGAAAAGAAGAGAGAGAGAGGAGAAGAGAGAGAGAGAAGAGAGAGAGAGACAGAGGAGAAGAGAGAGAGAGAGAAGAGAGAGAGAGAGAGAGACTTATTCCCTTAGGAAACCTGAATCCAGGCCACAAAAAGTATCACCATCTCTACTCCACAAATTTCCAGTCATCATTGGATCCTAGAGCAAGTCGAGAATTATTTTTTAAGCACTTATTATATGACAGGCACTGTGCTGTGCTTTGGAGATATAAATACATGCAAAAAGCAAAATAGTTCCTGTCTTCAAGGAGCTTGCATTCTAATGGGGGAAGATATCTTAACAAGAAACTATAAAAGGGTGAGGAAAAGATTGAAAGCAAGCATGGTCTCAAAGTCTGAAGGGTGAAGCATGGCTGCTATGGACCCTTTCTCAAAATGGAGGTTCGCAGATGAACATACCAAGGGGAGAAGGAGGACTCAAAGATGGAGAAAAGAAGGCAGCTGAGGCCTAGTGGAAAAGTCTGGAGAGTGAAGACCAAATGGTCTATGATATCTTTGTGCTGGGCCTTGCCTTCCCCCACCACTATGCCCAAACTGTTTTCTCTTTGCTTGGATAAATGGGTTTATTTACTATTCACTATTTGTGAGATGGTCTTTTGTGTAACCAGTATTTGGTGGGAAAGACCTAAGCTGGTAAGTGTAAGCTAAGAGCTATCCTTCCCCTTAAAAATGATCATAGAAATGACTTTTTGAACTCATTAGATTAGAGATATTTGAGGAGTACAGAGAGCTAATCTAGCCTTATACTCCAGAGACTAGAGGTATCAGTGAGTTGGGGTACTCCTGGGGACTTCCTATCTCTTTCCCTCTCTCACCATCCACCCCCTAGCTGGCATGTTAGCAGTGTAGGCACTGTATTTCAGCTTTCTGAAGGAAATCTTAGATTATATCTATCTGTGCTACACACAGGTCTCATATACACATTTAGACAACCCATGTGGATGTACCTATTTTATAAAAATAGTCAACTGACCTGGTAAAAGAAGCATTAAACTTGGAGTTAGGAAATCCTGAGTTCACATCCTGCCTCAGAGGCTGGGCAAGTCACTTGAACACTGTGAAATGAAGGGATTAGACTTGATGTCCTTTAACATCTACTACATGTAGATGTTCCAATGACTAGAAATCAGGAAGGTTGCAAGAGCAACTTTATTGGAGAAGTCCCAGCACAGGATCTGTGATCTCAGAATTAATCTCTAGAATTTTCTTGTTATTCATTTTTCAGTTGTGTCAGATTCTTTCTGACCCCATTTGGGCTTTTCTTGGCAGATAGTAACAGTGGTTTGCCTTTTCCTTCTCCAGCTTATTTTACAGATGAGGAACTGAGACAAGTGGGGGTAAGTGACTTGCCTAGGGTCACAAAGCTAATAAGTATTTGAGACCAGATCTGAATTCAGGGAAATAAGTCTTCCCAACTCCAGGTCTGGCACTCTATTCACTGTGCTCCCTAGCTATCCCTTCCCCTTGCTAGATTTTTTAGACCTCCGTGTAATGGTAATTATGAGAGTTAAAGATCTTCCCCACTCATTAATAGGTCTGCCCATTAAGGGAAATTTGATTAAGGGACATTTGTTTTGTAGGGAAGCTCACATCTTCTGTTAATTTCTGGTGAGGTGGGGCAGAGCCAAGATGGCAGAGGAGAAAGATGTATATACTCTAGCGCTTCCCCCACAGCCCACCATATACCTGTAAAAAATGACTCTCAACAAATTCTGGAGTAGTAGAAGCCACAGAACAACAAAGTGAAAGAGGTTTCCAGCCAAAGGTAACCTAGAAGGCCAACAGGAAAGGTCTATCTCAGGAGACGCTGAGTGGAGTGGAGCCCAGCCCTTGCAGCACTGCACTGGGAGGAACAGGACCTGAACAGACTTCCAGAGCAGAGTTGTCAGCAGGAAGGGTCCCAGATACCTCAATCCACAAGTAACTAAGAAAGCTCCAAAGGTCAGTGTGAGAGGGCTTTCCCACCTGGGTGAGAAGAGAACCGGGTTTATCTAGCAATAGCTCCAGGCAACAGCAGCAGCAGATTGCAGGCAGCTACAGTGGCCAGGAAGCAACCTGGATCCATTGTGCAGGCAGCTCAGCTTAAAGCCTTGGGCAATAGGGAGCAGCTGACCTAAACCTCAGCCCTGAGTGATGGCCCCACCCCCACCCAAAGTGTCCAGGAAATTGAGCAGCTGAATTGAGTCTCAGCCTTGAACATGATACTGGGGAGAGGAGGGCCAATAGGACCATCCTCTTGACAAAGGATTCAGAAGTCAAGTAACTTTCTGGGAAAATGCCCAAAAAAGGGGAAAAAAATAAGACCATAGCAGGTTACTTTCATGGTGAACAGGTGTCTTCTCCCACCCTTTCAGATGAGGCATACTATCACAAGAAATTAAGACCCCTGTCTCTAGGGCCTCCAAAGTGAACTTAAAATGGACTCAGACAATAGAAGAGCTTGAAAAGCAAGTTAGCAGCTTGCTAAAGGAGAACCGAAAAATGCTGAGGAAAATAACACCTTTAAAAAGAGGCCAACTCAATTGGAAAAAGAGGTCCAAAAAGCCAGTGAGGAGAAGGAGACTTTAAAAAGCAGAATTAGCCAAATGGAGGAGAAAGTTCAAAAGCTCCCTGAACAAAACAGTTCTTTGAAAGAGAGAATTGAGTTCAGGGAAGCTAATGACTATGACATAAACCAAGCAGTTAAAAAACAAAATCAAATGTTTGAAAAAATAGAAGATAATGTGAAATATCTCATTGGAAAAACAACTGACCTGGAAAATTGATCCAGGAGAGACAATTTAAAAATTATGGGACTACCTGAAAGCCATGATAAAAAAAGAGCCTAGACATTAACTTCCATGAAATTATCAAGGTAAACTATCCTGATATTCTAGAACCAAAGGGCAAAATAAATATTGAAAGAATCCACTGATCACCTCCTGAAAGAGATCCAAAGAGAAAAACTTCTAGGAATATTGTGGTCAAATTTCAGAGTCCCCAGGTCAAGGAGAAAATACTACAAGCAGCTAGAAAGAAACAATTCGAGTATTGTGGAAATACAATCAGGATAACACAGGATCTGGTAGCTTCAACATGAAGATGGGGAGAAAAATTGGACATGTTACAAAGTGATGTAAAAGCAATTACTATTAAAACTGAATTACTGAAACTAAATCAGAGACATCTTTAGTTTGGGGAAAAGAATTTTACTCTAAGTTTCCTAGAGGCAGGTAACCTTGGGTAAAATTTGGCATTGATGGAAAAGTTAGAGTTTTAATGGTAAATTTGATTTTATGATTGTTATTTAATCAGGAACTAGAACATGTCTAGAAAGGCATGTAAGCCACTTGAGACTTGCCTCAAAAGGTGTTCCTTAGACAAAGTGAAATTATAGTCATATTTGAAACCTGGTTATTGGAACCTGCTATTTTAAGATGCTATGGGACTATTAGGTGACTGTTCTTCTGAGTCTAACTCCAGGTATGGATAGCAAGAAAGGTGGTCTGAGCCTCCAATCCATGATGCCAGTAAGCCTGTGAGATGCTGGCGTGAACTGCAAAAGGTGATCTCATAGGATGGATGGGAGAATGGCTTATTCAGCCTGGACTGAGGAAGGATTCTCCTGACTCAGGTTCCCCACTGACACCTGGCAGACTTTGAGCCTGACTGAATGCAAGTGGACAATCTACTCCTGCCTAGAATTGAAGTTGGAAAGATATTGGTTCCCTGCAGCATCCCTACACTTAGTGGTGCTTTCCTGTAGTCAAAAGGTTTGTAAGCTTAATACTAGATCCATTAAATTATAGAATGTTGGTAGGAGAACATCCGAAGTTAAGTCTAAAATTAAGGTATTAGATTTAGGACTTTAGGCCAACAACAATAAGTTAGGGTCCTTTAATTCTTAGCAATAGTGTGGAGACAATCAGGTCAAGGGCTTATGAAGTTAGCATACAGTTATTATTTGTGTCTCAGTTGGTTAATGTTAAAAAAAATTTATTTGTGGTCTATATTGTAAATGCTTTAAGAGAAGTATCACCTGACCAAAAGTTGGAATTGTTTTATGTAATATGAACTGTGTTAAAAATGAAAAATTAAAAATTAAAAAAAAAATTTTTTTTAATTAAAAAAAACAAAAAATATTTCTGGTGAGGCACTGGTTCTCAAGGGTTGTGATGCCCTCTAGCTCTGAAAAGTGTATAAATACTCTGAGGTGAGGTTTTACTTTGGGGCTTATTCATTGGAAGTATTTATTTGGCCAGATGAGACTCTGGGCAACCACTAAAGAGTCCTCTGGCTTTGAAAACCCAGATGTTGGTGCTTCTCTCTCTGGTCACTATGTATGTATGTAATGGTCAGACAGTTGGATCTGTCTGTTCATCTGTGATGTATGTATTGCTTATGGTCAGACAGTTGGAAACCATGTCTGTTGCTCTTTATTTCTCTGTTTGTATTTCTCTGAAGTTCAGGGTGTGGACTTTTTCCCCTGAACTAGGTGAACGATATATGTGCTTGATTAAAGTGATTGTTGATCCCTCCAAAGTGACTTTCCTTTTAGAAAAGCAGATCTAAGACGCTATACAGCAGGCCCTCTGTATATACTGAATTCCTTGCTGTTACACTGTGCAAAATGGAAAGGAAGGACTTCCTACTCAATTGAGCTACTTGGATCCTTTTAGAGCTGCCTATAAACACCTAAAAAGGTGTGTTCATTCATGTTCCACTTTCTTCTCATCAGAACACTGGAGAATGAGTTAGTGCTTGCCCAGTTACATAACCAAAACACAAATCCCCAACATTGCAAACCTGAGCTGGAATAATCCAGTGACCTGGCAGAGTTCTCAATATTGGGCAGTGTTCAATGGGAGGCTTGGGTGTGTGGAAAAGGTTTTGTGTGTTTGTTTTTCCATTTTGGAGCCATTAAGCAGCTCTAGACATTAAAGGCTAAATAGTACATTTACTGGATCTTCCAGGGCAATTGTAACATCTTTTGTAAGATGGTTTATTTAACTTGAGACAACAATAACACAGGCAAATTGTCATTCTGTGGAACCTCCTACAGAATTTTCACATTTCCTGCAAATTACTTTCCAGAGAAGTGGTTGTGCTCAGCCTCAGTGTATATGCCATCTTTGATGAACATCCTCTAACACGGTGTGCTATTTAATTTGACATAAATGAATCATAAAGAAATTGCTGTTAGTCATTCAGTAAGTTCTGAAAAATCGTTGGCTTACCCCTCACAAAAGGGCCATTTTCCACAGTATAATCCTGCAGATTCATTGTCATCTCTCAAATTAACCACAAAGGACATATGAAGGAAGACACTATCTGCATCCAGAGAAAGAACGGATAAATAGAATTGTTTTACATAGGTATGTATATGTGATATATATAAATATATATATAAACATATGTACACATACACATTTGTGTCTAATGGTAGCCATCTCTATGATGAGGTGGGAGGTAAGAGAAGAAAAAAGAAAGAAAAGGAAGTTCTACAATAACTTTATTATATATTTTGAAAGAATAGCAAATTGTATATAATAGATTAGTTTCATGCACACTTTTTTTCCCTATTCTACTACATTATGGAAATGCTTGTTTTATTTCTCAAGTTCAGAATAAAACTTTTAAAAATTTAAATAAAAAAAAAGATTCATATAGAGTCATCCTAAGGGAAAGCTGACAAGATTTGTCACCAACTATTTAAACCAGAGAGGTAATATGATTTGCCTAAGGCAGGGGTGGGGAATCTGCAGCCTCAAGGCCACAGGTGGCTCTCTAGGTCCTCAAGTGCTGGTCTTTGAATCTGGATTCAGTCAAAGGGCCTCACCTGAGGGCCTGGAGGGCCACCTTTGGCCTCGAGGCTGCAGGCTCCCCACCCTTGGCCTGAGGTCACATGGCTAGTTAGTGGCATAAGGATGTAACAGGAGTAGGGGGCCACGGCCAAGCTCTGCCGGCACTTGCTGGCTGAGTGACAATGGGCAAATCTTTTAATCCCTCTGAGCCTCAGTTTCCTCATCTGTAAAACAGGGCTTATTGTTTTTTCCCTGCCGATCTCACAGGTCACCCACATACTTATCTGTGTACATATTTTGTCCTCCCCTCCCCCTTCCCAGTCCCACACACCATTATATCAGCTCCTTAAGGTCAGGGGCTATTTCATTATTGCCTCTGTATCCCCCTACCCCCTTATGTAATATGCCTTACTTAATAAATGTCAAATTGAACTAAATTATTGAGAAGGAAATATTCTGTAATCTTTAGCTGGCTCTTTTCATGATCGGTCAGCCATCTCAGTCATATCCAACTTTTCATTATCCCATGTGGGGTTTTCTTGGCAAAGGTACTGGAGTAGTTTGCCATTTCCCTCTCAGTTCATTTTACAGGTAAACTAGATTAAGTAACTTGTCCAAGATGACACACTGGTAAGCGTTTGAGGCCAGATTTGAACTCAGGAAGATGGGTCTTCTCCACTCCAGGCCTGGCACTCGATTATCCACTGTGCCACTTAGCTGCCCGTGTCAGGCTAAATAAAATGCAAACAAATATTATGAGGTAAGTAGAGAGATATAAAGATGATAAACCCCACTCCTATATACCTTTTGCTCATGCTCCTTTGCTTCCTTTAAGTCCATCAGGATCTGGTAGAAGAGGCGATGAAAGGATTCATCGTTCATTTGATGTCTGTACAATGACAGCGTTTCCTTTCTCTTTGCTTTTGTAACATATGGGTGGCACTGTGAAAGATGTTGGTTATGGAATGTTTCTCTCTTCCCTGGGAAGGCCCCCTTTCCATCACCCACAAATGCTCCACTTGGAATCCATGTTCATAAATGCTTAAATTCTCTTATCTGACCACCATCTGTTGTCATTCCACATCTCTGTCTTATAACTCCGACCCCTGTTCTTTACCCATACCATGGTCTCCAATCCCTTGGCCTCTTCGTGTTTTACCCAAACCATCACCCATACACTGTCTGTACTCTCTCTCTTTCTTCATCTTTACCCCTTGGTGAACTAATTCAACCCTACACCTGCACCTTGACTTCCTTATCATTTTATTGATCTTCCCCTGACAAGGCTTGGTCTTAGATTATTTCCACTATAAGCTGCCTTCATTACTAAACATGTGCTGCTGAATGAAGCTGGATAAAATCACAGAACCGCACTGACCAAGTCCATTACAAATTTATGTTACATCACCTCAACTGGGCCCTCATTGCTGCCGGGCATTTCTCAATTAAATTAAATCCTAAATTAAAATCTCTAACTCATAATTCCACTCACCACAGTATCTCTTGCAAACTTTTTCATTCCTTCTCAAGACTCCTATGGTTTCCTCTCCCCCATTCTGAGAACCGTGTTTCATATTCTAATGAAAAAATTGAGACCATTCACCGAGTGCCTTCTTCTCCCCTCCACCTCCTCTCACATCACTGAGATGCCTTCTGCTACTATTTCCTCCTTCACCACTGTTTCAAGTATGAAACAGCTTCTCTTTGCCAGAGTAAACTCATGTACATGGACCAGTGATCCCATTCTCCATCCTGTCTTCTCTAGCAGACTGCCCCCTCTATCATCTCCCTTCTCTCATTTACCTTTGATCTCTCCCTGCCTGCTATCTCTACTACCTACAAACAGGCCTACGTGTCCTCCATACTCAAAAACCGCTCATTTGATTCATCTATCCCCCCAATTATCATTCATTCCATATCTCCTTTCTCTTTTGAGTGAAATTCTTTGAGACTGTGTATTTTAAAGGAATAGTAACTTTCACATAATAGATTTGCAGTTTTGTGTGCAATCATCTTTTTATTATACTATATTATGGAAATGCTTATTTTATCCCATAAATTAAAAATAAAATAAACTTTTAAGAGGACTATAATTGTTGCCTGCATGCCCTCTTCTCTCACTCTCTTCTTAACAATTTATTCTGGCTTCCGACATAACTCTTCAACTGCTAAATCTGATGACTTTTTCTCGGTCCTCATCCTTCTTGCACTCTCTGCAGCCTTTGACACTGTTAATCACTCCCTTCTCATTGATAGTCTCTTCTCTCTCGGTTTCCATGACACTACTGGTCCTGGTTCTCCTACCACGTCTCTATCCAACAACTCCTTCTCAGTGTCTTTTGCTGGATCTTCATCCAGGTAACACAGGTTAACCATTAGGATCCCACAATGCTCTGTCTTGAACTCGCCTCCCTTCTCTGCTATGCTATTTCACTTGGTTATCTTATCAGCTCCCCAGGATTCAGTTATTATTGCAATGCTAAAGATTCTCAAATCTAATCCAACCCTAAATACTCTTCTGACCTCCGTGTCCCATTTCCAACTACCATGTATATACACACATACATATCAAGATATATAGATATCTTGAAATAGGCATCCTATAAGACATCATATAGTACAGCAAAACTGCATCAATAATATTTCCCCCAAACTCCACCCTTTTCCTACCTTCCCTATTAGTGTTAAGAATATCATTATCTTCACAGTCACTCAGGTTTGTGGCCTGTGTCATCCTGGACTTCTCACTCTCTCTCACCCTCCATAGCCAATCTGTTGCCAAGGTCTGTAGATTTTATCTTCGTAATACCTCTCCTATATTCATCCTTTGCTCCATACCTTGGGTTATAAATTATTTTGTCTTCCCTTCTACTAGACTCTAACTGAGTTAAAGGAAGCACAATCAAAAGATATGTATTTCTTCATGTGAACTGAGGTTTATAATCTTCATATGTTTCTACTTACCTCACAAGGAGAGAACACCTTGGTGCCACCTTACCCCTTGGTTATTGTAGTAGCCTGTTGGTCACTCAACCTGCTTCAAGTCTCTTCCCATTCCTGTCCAATGACCTTCCTAAAGTACAGATTGGTGACCACATTACCCACTCCCCCTCTCCTCAATAGACCCCTGTGACTCTCTATCACTTCCAGGATTAAATATAAAATCTTCTATTTGGTGCTCACTGCCCTTCATGACCAACCCTCTCCCCCTTAAATACCCCAACATTCCCTGTGATCCAGTGACCCTGGCCTCTTAGATTTCTCTTGAACAAGAAACCCTCAACTCCAGGTATTTTCATTGATTCTTCTTTCATGTCTAGAATGCTGTCCTTATTTTTACTTCTTGATTTCCCTGCTTCCTATCCTACCTTCCTTCCACAGAAAGACTTTTCCAGAACCCTTTAATGCTAATGCCTTCTCTCTGTCGATAACTTCCAATGTGTGTGTGTGTGTGTGTGTGTGTGTGTGTATAAAAAGAGGCAGGCATAATCATACAATACAAAGATTATGTCAACCATGTTTATGTGAAAAGAAAGCAAAAGATCAGAATAAAAATTATACCTTAAAGTATAACAAAGACACAAATCATAGACAGATGCCAGCAAATACCTAGTCATATATGGAAAGGGGATATTTGAGGGAGATGCTTTTCTAGAACTTCCTCTTACAGTTCTTAAGAGGGAAGGGGAAATGTACATATTCTTTGATTCAGCAATACTACTAGGTCTGTATCCCAAAGAGATTTTTTTATAAAGCAAGGAATGGATCTATGTGTTCAACAATATGTATAGCAGCTCTTTTTGTGGTGGCAAAGAATTGGAATTGAAGAGATGCCTATCAATTGAGGAATGGCTGAACAAGTTGTAGTATATGATTGTAATAGAATACTATCGTACTATAAGAAATGACAAGTAAGATGATTTCTTCCATATAAGACCTGGAAAGACTTATATGAATGGATGCAAAGTGAAGTGAGCAGAACCAGGAGAACATCGTACACAGTAACAACAATATTGTATGATGATCAACTGTGAATGACTTAGCTATTCTCAGTAAAACAATGATCCAAGATAATTCCAAAGGACTCCTGATGAAGAATGTTCTCTGCATCCAGAGAAAGAAGTGATAGAGTCTGAATGCAGCTTGAAGCATGCTATGTTTCACTTTCTTTTTTTTCCCACAATTTTTCTTTTGTTCTAGTTCTTCTTTCACAACATGACTAATATGGAAATGTTTTGCATGACTGCACAGGTGTAACCTATGTCAAATTGTTTACTGTTTCGGGGAGAGGAGAAAGAAGGGAGGGAGGAAGAAAATTTGGAACTTGAATTTAAAAAAATGAATGTTAAAATTTGTCTTTACATGTAATTGGAAAAAATAAAATTTTATTATAAAAAGAGGGAGCAAAGGGGAAGAGATTAAACATTTTTTAAATGCCTACTATGAGCTAAGCACTGTGCTAAGTGTCATCTCCCTTGACCTCTGTAACCACCTTGCAAGGTAGCTGTGCACCATTATTGTTTTTATTTTGCAATTGAGGCAAAAAGAGGTCAAATGACTTGCCTAATGTCACACAGGTGGTAAGTGTCTGAGGCAGGATTTGAACCCAAACTGTGTGTGTCTTCTTGGCCCAGAGTTCTATCTACCTAGCTAGGCAGTCATTTCCTATAAGAGGTAGTCTGAGTTTCTTTTTTCTTGATAAGTAAAGTAGTGAGGTCAGCTTTCTATGCTCAGTCCACAGTTTTACTTTGATGGTTTTCCCTTGCCATAGCTCCACTCCATCTTTCCTTGCCTTTTCCTATCCCTCACTCAACTCCATTCAAAGCTTACAGTGGGCTGGCCTTAACTCCTTCCAATTCATTTCAAGTCACAAAGTGCCCAGGCTGAGAAGTCTTTTCATTAAGACACTGGACTACAAATTCCAAGATTCTTAGCTAGCCGTTGGCATCCTCTTCCTTCACCTGCAAAAGAGTTGGCTCCATTGGGTCTGTGTGAGTGTCACCTGAGTGACTTCAAGGATGTCAAGAGAGCATCTGCTATTTCCATACATTTATATTGGTAGGTATATCCGGAAAACTTATACTTGTATACTTAATAGGTTTTGGATTTATCCCAGCTGATCTTTTCGAGGGGCCCCTTATTGATAGAGATGAAGGCCCTGCCCTTCATGGTGAGTAGAACAGAACTTTTAAGAAACTCAGAACTTCAGTTCTCAGAGTGCCATTTTGGGGACCCATCATTCTGATACTTTTTGGCTTTCAGCTTTGAGAGAGAAGATAAAAGAGTCTAATTCCCTGTCAGGTGTCTGAAGGAAGAGACTCTGGGAAGACAGATTTTCTGTTAGTTTAGAGAGTTTACAAAAACACTGATCTTAATAAAAATTATAATTCTTTGCCCCCTGGATAAGCAATTCCCTGCCAATTGACTAGAGGCAGCTAGCTTAAATTCTGTGTAACTTTTAGTTAGCCAGAGAGGAAAGGGTAGTGGGTAGTCTCCATCATGTCCCTATTCTCAGCTTGCTGTTCTAGAGACTTAGGGGAATTTCTCCTTGAGTGAAATCATGAGCCTGTGTCTTGGTTGAGCTCAGTTTCCCTGCTCCCAATGGGAGAGCTCCTTCATTCTGTATTATCTGGTATATATTCTCCCATGTATACCTTCTCTGGTTTCTGTTTTGGTATGAATTGGATAAATGGGATTTTTTTTTTTTTACTATTTTCTTTATATTCACTGTGAAATGGTATTAGGTGGGAAAGGGAGAAGGCTTAAAGTTCCCCTTCCCCAAAGGAATGAAAAAGCATTCAACCTGATCATATCTCCTAGACTAATAATATTTAAGGGAGCAGATATATATGTTTCTAGTCTGATACCCCTTTCTCTCTCTGTAGCAAGAGAGTGGTGAATTCTGGTCCCAACCTCTTGCTGTCAGGAATGAAAGTCTCCCTAAAGATGTATATTCTGCCTCCCTTCAAGTCTCACACAGTGGTCATGGAGCCTCACTACACATGTGGGACCCTACTTACTCACTCCCTACATTTGTAATAAAGTATTTCCCTGGCAGTATTAATTGAATTTCCTAGTACACATACCAACTGAAAGGGAAGGGGGAAAGCAAGCTTATCTGCTTTCTCCTTGCATGTATGACATGTGACCTTTCCTGTTCCCTCATGTAGTGTGCTGTACTTGGAACTAGGCCCCTTCTGCTGATATATTTGCCTTTCATCTTTTAGCACTAAGCCAGCGCACATGCCCCTGGAAAGGGCCAGAGCTGTTGTCCTAGAAAGGGGTCCAGCTCCAGGGATAGTCCATGTGGCACTATGTAGCATCTATCTCCAGGCAAGTTCCACAAAGTGCACTCCAGCTGGAGCTGATCAGGGAGCATGGGAGTTTGCCCTGATCACAACACCACATATACATGTATTTTCTTGGGTTTCTAGCAAGATGAGTTTGCCTGAATTTAGCCAGGATTGTCTTGGGATGATGGTCTCTCCCCAAGCTTGTAGTTGTGCATAGTTGATGCTTAATAGGTGCTTTTTAAATTGAACTGAAGATTGAAAATAGGTCAGATCTGATGTTCACTATCTGTGTCATTTGTGGCAAGTCACTTAGCCTTCTTCAGCCCATCTCCACATTTGAAAAATAAAGAGGTAAGACTACAAGTATCTGAAGGCCCTTCCAGTTCTATGTCCACGATCCTAATGTAAATCTTGTACCCTGGTGGCAGAGCCTTTGAGACCCCAGGGTCAGTCCCATACCCCAATCAGGCTGGTTGTCAAGCAATGAATGTTATGCCCATAAAACCTCACAAAACTATCTAAAAAACCTTAGAGTATTTGTAATCTGTATCAGAGGAGGATGTGCCCATATGTTTTTTTTATTTTTAATAGGTAACATTTATTTTTTTAAATTAATTTATTTTTAGTTTTCAACATTCTCTTCTATAAGTTTTCAGTTTTCTCCTCTTTCCCAAGATGGCATGCAATCCGATACAGGCTCTACATAAACATTCTTATTCAACATATTTTCACATTGGTCATATTGTATTGAAAAATTAGAATGAATGGGAGGAACCACGAGAAAGAAAAAAACAAAACAGAACAAAAAAACAGAGTAAATAGTGTACTTTGGTCTGCGTTCAGACTCCATATTTCCTTCTCTGGATGTGGATGGCATTTTCCATCATGAGTCTTTGGGATTGTTTTAGGTCTTTTCATTGCTGAGAAGGGCTAAGTCTATCAGAGTCAGCCATCACACAGTCTAGCCGTCACTGTGTACAATGTTCTCCTGGTTCTGCTCACTTCACTTAGCATCATTTCATATAAGTCTTCCCAGGTTTCTCTGAAGTCCTCCTGTCCATCATTTCTTATAGCATAATAGTATTCCATTACATTCATACACCACAACTTGTTCAGCCATTCCCCAATTGTTAGCATGCCCATATTCTTAAAGCTCAGGTCTGATCATGTCACCTGCCTACTGAATAAATTCCAGTGGCTCACTGTTACCTCCAGGATCAAATACAAAATACTTTGATATTCAAAGCCCTTCATAACCTAGTCCCCTCCCACATTTCAAGTCTTACTCCCTGACATATATTCTTTTGTAAGACTACCTAAGTATAGCTCTTTCAAATTGTACATTTGAAATAAATTTTTTTTGAACCTTTAGTGTAGGTCTGTACACATATCTCTATTGCATCTTCTTAGATTGGGCCCAAAGTGTCTGCTGACACTTTGCTATCTAATGTATTCATTTTGTGTCATCTGAAAATTGGATAAACATACATCTATTCCTTCATCCAAGCCACTGATAAAAATTAGTAAGAAGCACAGGGCCCTAGGACACTCCATTAGAGACTTTTGTCCAAACTGACATTGAGCCATGAGTGGACCCCTCTTTGGGAGGGCTGGACTGTTGTCTAGCCCACATCTTTGCTGTTTCCAAACATTGTTTCTCTAAGAAAAGCATGCAATTGTAGAATGATCTGATTTTTGGTAAACCATCTGTAGCATTCCTCCATCTACCATTCAATGTCAAAAGAAGAAAATGACTTATTCTTGATGAAACTGTGGTTACCATTTACTTTTTCTAGATGTCCATTAAATATCCCTAATAATGTATTCTAAAAGATTCAGCACAAATACCACCTTCTGCACAAGGTCTTTCTCTTTCTCCTCCTTATCAGTCTCTCTCTCCCTGAGATTGCATTTTATTCACTCTTCATATATCTTGTATATATCTGTTTATTTCTATGTTGTCTCTCCATTAGAATTAAATCTCTCTGAGGGCAGGACTATTTTCACTTCTTTTGTATCTCCAGTGTTTAGCGCAATGACTGCCATCTAGTAAGCACTTAATGACTAAAATGTTGCCAGGATTTAAAGTCACTCTCATGGGCCTAGATTTTTTGAAGATTTTATCCTCTTCCATTTAGGGAATGTCTTTGCTAATTGTATTCCTAGCACATATCACAGTGCCTAGCATAAGGTAGATGCTTAATAAATATTTACTGAATTGGATTGGATTTTTTTCTTTTTGGATCTCTTTCAGGCGGTGATCGGTGGATTCCTTGAATACTTATTTTGCCCTCTGGTTCTAGAATATCAGGGCAGTTTTCCTTGATAATTTCATGAAGGATGATGT
>CM053769.1:80711796-80759946 GCA_028658325.1 Potorous gilbertii
AGAAGAAGAAGAAGAAGAAGAAGAAGAAGAAGAAGAAGAAGATGCTTGTCTGAAATCCTGTAGCTTGTCTCCTTTTCACCACACTTCATTAAAGAGCACAGACAGTGCTTCAGCCATCATATTTACTACCTCTTTTGATACCCTGACGTGCAGTCCACTATTTATAGAGAGCAGTAGTGTTCACCTTCTATCTCCTCCATTATCTTGGATTTTAATTCTCCTGTCTTCCATCTCATGTGAAGATCACTCTCCTTAATACAGAAACAAAAACAATTAAGACCTCTGTAATTGGCTGGAATTGACGCAGTCCAGTTCCCTAGTAATTGAGGTCTGAGATGAGAATGAAATAAGATACTTGTAAGTCATATCAACAGTGAACAAAGGCAGGTTTGCTTAGACATAGCAAGGGAATGGGAGAATTTAGAGTATGGAAGGGATGCTCATTCAGGATAAAGCATGAATTCAAATGAGTATAGTTTCCTGGTGTTGTTCATTTTACTGGTCTGTGGATCTGAAGCTTCATTCTAGCTTTTGTTATCCTGGGTGTTCAGTGGAGCAGCTAGGTGGTGCAGTGGATAGAGTACCAGTGCAGGAGTCAGGAGGACCTGAGTTCAAATCTCACCTCAGACACTTGACACTCATTAGCTGTGTGACCTTGGGCAAGTCACTTAACCCCAATTGCCTCATCCTGGGTCATCTCCAGTCATCCTGATGAATATCTGGTCATTGGATTCAGATGGCTCTGGAGGGGAAGTGAGGCTGGTGACCTGCACAGCCCTCCCTCACTCAAAACAAAGTCAAGTGCAAGTCATGTCATTATTTCTTTTATGGCATGGCCTTCTTTGGGTGTTCAATACTCAAGTGACCATGAAGCTTTGTTAATGGCTGGAGGCTTATTGGTACTAATGAAATCTCAAGGATGATTCCAATCCTTTTTGAGGTAAACCAGTCTAATTTGCATGGGGAAAAGGGGCTTAAGATACTGCTTCCACCACAAATTAAATATTTCTTAATTTTTTTCCTGTCACTAGTTGTTTTCCCAACTACCCTAAGCAGTAAATTTTTATCGCTTTCTATATTTTCCTCTTATTTCCAATTTACTTACTTTTTTTTGTCATCCTTTGAATTTACCATAAATGTTAGTATATAGTGGACTTTGATACCAGCATAATTATTCTAAGTCCTTGCTGTTCTTTTATCTGATTTTCCTTCTCTGTTTTTTACTTGCTATGTTGTCCAACTCTCTCATTTAACAAATGCAGGGATATGTATCCTAGGTCCAGAGACCTAATTTCTTGCCCAACATCCCTTAAATTCCTAGCAATGAGCCAAGATCAGAGTCTCGGTTTCCTGACACTAAGACCAATATGTTTACCTCTTTGAGGATCTCATTCATTATTTTCATCCCAAATCATTGCTTCTACGTTTATAACACCCAAACTGGTTTTCCTAGATTTGTTGTCTCAGTCAGACCTCATGGCTTCCTGTCTGCTAATTATTTTCACTTGGATATATCACTGCCAACTTAAATTCAACATGTACCCAAAGGAATTTACCATTACAAGTCTCTTCCTACAAAGCCCGTTGGCCCTCCAAAATTCCTCATTTGTCAGTGACATAATCAAAATGAACCAAGTTAAAAGAAAAAAAAAACGAAAAAATTATGAGTTTTGACTCATAATTTACATACATTCCCTAATTCACCTAATAGTTTTTTCAGCTTTTCTTGTGAAATGCTTCTTCCGGGTATCACTACTTAGCTATTCACATTATACTACCCTAATTCTTGTCCTTAATACTAGATGACTGCAAAAGCTTTTTCCCTCAGCACCCTTTAATTTGTCCTACATGGAATCCATCTTAAACTTAACCACCAGACTTATCTTCCTTGTGCACTATTTTAATTGCATCACAGTCCTGCTTAAAAATAATTGAAAGCAGCCTGTTTCATTGTACTTCAGGTATAAACACCTTCTCCTGGCCTTCAATGGCTTCCATCGTCCCTTTATATCCCATTTATCTAGTTGCCCACTATTTCCTAACATATATTTTCCCTTCCAGTGAGGTCATTCTCCTTACTATTTCAGAAATACACCAATATTCATTCAGGTCTCTGTGCCTTCGCTAATATCATTCCCTAATCTTAGAATGTGCTCTCTCCCCTTTTCTGCCTATTAAGATCTATGTAACTCATACTTTCAAGGACTAGCTCAATTCTTACTTTTTAAAAGAAGTCCTTCCTGACAGATCTAACTCTCACTAATCTCCTTATATATGAATTTCTGCAATACTTCTAGATTTTACCATATGATTAATACTCATGTATCTATGCACTCATGTTGATCTCTAATTGTCTCTTATTTCAGCACTTAATAATGTCTATTTTTTCCATATGTATGGATACTTCTAGTGATGCAGACTGCAGGATGCCTATGTCTCAATAAATGATATTCATGAGTTGCTGTGTTTGGGAAAAAAATCTGTTGCTTGGTTGCTAACATCTTATGGTTAAACTCTCACTTTGGTCAAGTTATTGAGAGTATGACATATTTTCATTGTCAGATCTTTTCAGATTGGTGAGACCTACTGCATTTTATGTTTCCTTGGCACAGCTACTACTTCCACATGATAATGAGGCACTGAGAAAACTTTACGGAAGAACTGTTTTATACCTATTAGTTTTTATTTCTCCAACAGGATTATAAACACCTTGAGGACAAGAATTACACACATACACACACATAGAAACATGCATGCACATGTCTTCTGAATCCTCCACTGCACCTGTTAGTGTGTCTAGCACATAGCACATATTCAGTTAACATTAGTTGATCAATTAATTCAAAGTTGTGGGGAAAGGACTGGAAGATAACCAGAGAAATGAAGGAAGAAGTGTGTACACGGAGCCTTAGCAAGGTGGCACAGTGGACAGGGCACTGGGTCTCTAGTCAGGATGCAAAATTGCTGGCAGGGAGGTAAAGTCTGGATAGTGAGGAGAGGAGCCAGGCATGAAGAAAACAAGCATGGCCAGGGCATCTCATGATACAAATTACATAGATATTATCTCCTATCAACAATTCAATGAAAAAATGTATGTAACACTTACTATGTGCAAAGCATTGTGCTACAGATATCAAGATAAATACCATAGTCTGTCCTTGTTTATATTCTACAAGGTTATCTGAGGAGGGGGTGAAGTGATAAGCAAAGGCTCCTTGAAGGTGTTGGTATCTGGCCTTTGAGGAAGACTAGAGCTTTTCAGAAGCAGAGGTGAAAAAAGGAGTACTCTCCTCCTCTGGCTTTACTTTCTTCTCTTTCTAATCTAGGATTTTTGTTTAACCAATTCACTTGACATTATTTTCTGCTCTTGAACCCCTTGAGGGTTAGAGGAGTAGTATGTCATTTTCTTCTCCAGCTGAGATGAGGAACCAGAGTTAAGTGACTTGCCCAGGATCATGGAGCTAGTAAGTGTTTGAAGTCAAACTTGAACTCAAGTAGTCCTGAGTTCTTTAGCCTCTCCTGTCCTGCCAGTCATCAACCCTGATTTACTCCCATTACCCGTCTGCCCCGCTACTTCGACATCTTCTGCCAGATGAAGTCATGTAGGGTTCGCTGTATTCTAATCTCTTTGTTATTCTCAGCTGGGCCCTTACAAGGCAATCCCATTTCCTGTTGTTTCACTCCCCACAGCAGCTGTTCTAAACCTTCTCTTCCCTCCTCAAGCCTACTATACCTCTACAGTTGCTCAGTTGTGTTCAATTCTTTGTGACCCCGAGGACTGTACTGTCCATGGAGTTTTCTTGACAAAGATATTGGAGTGGTTTGCCATTTCCTTCTCCAATTCATTTTACAGATGAGGAAACAGAGACAAACAGTTAACTTACTTGCCCAGAGTCACAGAGCTACTTAAGTGTCTGAGGCCCAAATGGAAACTGACTCCATCCTAACTCCAAGCCAGGCATTCTATCCACTGAGCAATCTAGCTGCACCCCGTCTCCCCCCCTCTTCCCCCCCCACCCCAAGCTGGATTCGCCCTCAACTCATATTTTACTTAAATGACCACAGGGAGGCCCTTGTGAGTAAAGCAGACTGAACTGTTAATCACTCCCTTACCTTGAGGCCCCAACTATACATACTTAAAGAACTCACTCCCCCTCCCTTCATGTGGGCAGAATTTCCTAGCAGCTAACTCCCTTATGGGATATGACTTTTCCTTTCCCAGCAACTCACTTCCTGTCCCTTTGTAGAGCAGTGGCTTTCTCTTCAGGCCCACTATGGGATGACAAGAGAGGAGGGACACTGAATGGCTGCCTCCTCTGTGACTTTTGACTTCCTACTTCTAGAAGTATCTGGCTCCAAGGATTATTTTTCTCTGTGTCCTGTTGTCCTTCTCTCTGTCCCTCTGTCTCTTTCTCTCACAAACTTTCATTTTTATTAAATCTCCAAACCCTCAGTTAGTTTGGCACTGGCATCTCCAAATTGAATTCACAAAACCTCAAAAATTTAGAACTCGTCCCCTCTGGACTTCCTCTCTTCCTTCCCAATCTCCTCATACACATTCAAATAAGTAGAGTTGGCATTGGCTCAACAGTGATCTGGTTTTAATATAGTTTTAAATGCATGACAAGAAACCCAGAAAATGCTGCATGAAGTAACATTTTTAAACCATGGCCATTTTTTGCATCCAGGAAGGGAGATTTCTTTTCCAATCCTCTTGTCCCATTCTCCATTGGAACAGTAAAAATGGGGGGAAAAAAGTAAAGGACATATGAAGGGAATAAGTCACCACTCATCTCCACTCCACTTCCACCACAGACCCTCCTGCATGTCTATTATATTCTGTTATGTTCTGGATAGGCTCTATATTGTTATAGGGTAATCAGTTTGGAACTAGAAGTCCTTCTGGACTGAGTCAGGTAGGAACATGGCCTTGCTCTTAGAGCTTAACCCTTCACTGGAAAGTTCAGCATGAGGAGCCCTCCTGACTCTCAGCTATTCCCACATAACCACTTTTTTCCAAAATCTTCAAGTTCCTCTTCCTCCTTGACAGAGGTATATTGTGTGACTCTCTCAGAACCTAAAGACTTCCAAACAAGAAGTATCAGCAGAAAAATCTGGGAAGACATCTACAAATTGGAATGCAGTGAAGTGAGAAGAACCAGGAGAATACTGAACACAGCAATACTGTAGGATGATCAACTGTGAATAGCTTGGCTGTTCTAAGCAGTACGAAGATGCAAGACAATTCTGAAGGATTTATGAGGGAAAATGCTATCCACCTCTTGCAAAAGAACTTATGAAGTCTAAATGCAGATAGAATCATACTTTTTATACTTTATTTTTCTTTATTTTCTTTCTTTTGTTTCTTCTTCACCTTCTCCTCCTCTTCCTCCTCCTCCTCTTCCTCCTTCTCCTCCTCCTTCACTTTCTCCTCCTCCTCTTTCTTCTTCTTCCTCTTCCTTCTTCTTCTCCTCCTCCTCCTTCTCCTGTGTTCTCTTTTGTAACATGACTAATATGTTTTGCATGACTGCACATGTATAATCTATATAAAAATGCTTGCCTTCTCAAGAAGGAAAGAGGAGAGGGAGGAATTTGGAACTCAAAAGTTATAAAATAATGAATGTTAAAAACTGTTTTTATATGTAATTGAGAAGAAAAGCATTCTTAAAAAAAAATACCAACACTTTGCTTAGTTTCCAGACATCTGGTGCTCACTGATGTCTGGGAGAAGTGCTTCACTGAGAAAAATGGGGCAGTTCACCATGAACCCCCTCCACTTCCCTTCTCTAAATCACTCCTCTCTTTCTCACTCAAACTCCTAGAAAAAACTGTCTTCACTCACTGACTCCACTTTCTGTTCTTAGCTGCCATACAAGGACAAGACCCTCATCACTTCTTGCCTAGATATTATAACCTCCTAATTAGCCTTCCTGCCTCAAATCTCTCCCCACTTCATCCTTTCTTCCACACAGATGCCAAATGACAGGTCTAACCATTTCATTTCCCTACTCAATAAACTAGCACAGAATGGATTTAAATACCAAATGTTAATTGCTTCTATTTTACCTAGGAACTCTGAGGGTCTTCTCCCAATTTAATTTTTTTTTTTATTAAAGGGGACATCCCTTGAGCAACTATTTAAAGAAGCCTATTCATTGAATGGGTGTATCTCACTCAAAGTGAGAATGTGGTAAGAGCTTAGCCTGAAAGAGCCAGGGTCTCCCATTGCATCCTGGGCCATCTACAGTCATCCTGATGAATATCAGGTCACTGGACCCAGAGGGCTCAGGAGAACAAAGCGAGGTTGGTGACCTTGCACAGCCCTCCCTCAAAATCAACTACAAGTGATGTCATCATCCTGATATCATGATCCTCTTTGAGAACAAAGGACAAACACGACAACAAACCTCTCTGGGGCTGACTGTCTCTAGGGTTAAACACAAACTCCTTTGTCTCATGCTTAAAGCCCTTAGCAACCTAACTCCAACATATATTTCCCAACTTCTCTGTTGCTCCCCTTCTCATACTCCATAGATCAGTCCAATGGGCATTCTTACTATTGTTCCTCACCTGATATTCCAATGATTTTTTAAACAGGCTGTTCATGCCTGCAATGTACTCCCTCCTCACCTCCACCTCTTGGGATGTTTAGTTTCCTTCAAGCACCATTTTCTACATGAAGCCTTTCCTGATATCCCCTCCCCCCAAGCCCTCCACCACCTCACTGACTGCTATTACCTTCTTCCCTAAACAAAATAACCTTGTATGTATTTTGAATGTACTTATATATGTTGTCTTTTCCTATAAAATATTAGCCCTCTATCACAATGCCTAACATGTAGTATGCACTTAATAAAAACAACAACTAGCATTTAAATTTTGAGGTTTGCAAAGCATTTTACAACAATATTTTATTCTCATAATAACCCTGGGAGTAAATTCTACTATTATACCCATTTTATAGATGAAGAAACTGAGGCTGAGAGAGATTAAGAGAGTTGCCCAGGGTCATGCATCTAATAAGTATCTGAGGGAGGATTGGAACTGATCTTCTTGACTGTAAGTTCAATGCTATGTCAGTTGTGCGACCTAGCTTAATTAAAACTGATTGATGAATTTATTTCCAGGAGTAGAGGTAGAAAATGGACTGTTGAGTGAAAGGAAGAGCAGGTAGGTCAGTTTGACTAGGTTATAAAATTATTGAGAGAGGTAGTTCTAGAAAGTTAGATTAAGGGTTTTAAACACCAGGCTAAGGAGTTTTAACTTTGTCCTACAATGTTGTGCAAGTTAATTGTGACAAAATAAAATAATTAAATTTGACATGTAAAATTGTAACTTTTTGCTCCTTTTAGAAAATTTTAAAACTATACAACATGTCCTTGTGCTGTAATCCTGTTTTACACAATTTGGCATGGAGTCCACATGATTTTAACATGTAATCTTCAATTTCGCATCATAAAAATAACATTTTTATCACACTGAATCCATTTTTCCAAGTCTAGCTTTGATGATGAGCTATAGATTTTCTGTGAGGTTTAATCTGCTGAGGTCCAAAATCTTGGACATGTTTATCTTCATCTCTTTGATAAATTAAACCTTTTGTGACACATAGCATGGTCTAAGTCTATGTCATTGTTTTCTCTTCCTAGTTTTAACTTCTTAAATTCTACACCAATGAATGCTTCTCGGTGTATCAATATACTTATGAAAATTCATCATTCCCTCAGTGGGGATAAGACTTCTAGGTCCAATGGAAGTTTTACTCAGCTCTTGTGGGCTTGCCTAGGCTTCTTACAACATGTTTGGGAGAGCCTTGGATCAAAAAAGTGAGTTTCATCAGCAAAAAGTAACTTTTTCCTATCTTCAGTATTTTAGTTTTTGTATTACTGATCCACGGCAAGTGTGGGGTTTTTCCTCATAGTGATAATTAACAGCTGGTTTTATTCCGGTCTCCTCACTGTTCTTCCAACTTCAAGTACCCTATGCTTCACTTTGGAGGAATCAAGAATAACCCCTCATGCTTCCTTGGTGTTTCTAAAGGTCTTTTCATGAGGATTGCTATTTGTCAGTTCTTCCCATTTTTCACTTTCTTCCTCTCTTTCTTTGACCATTGGTACACCTGACCCTGTTTCATTATGATCTTTGCTATATTTGTAGCAGATCATATAGATCATTGTAGTTATAGTATAGTGGATATGGAACTGCACTTGAAATCAGGAAGTCCTGTGTAAAAATCCTACCTCAGATACTTATTAGTTGCATGATCCTGGGCCTCAGTTCCCCTATCTGGAAAAATGGGGTGGGAAATATATGATTGCACTGTCCCCTAGGTCTTTTGTAAGGACAGGGAATATGAATGTTCTTACCTAGGATTGAAATGGAAGGATCTTCTTCACATTTTCCTGAATCTATGCCAAAAGTGTTTACTTCCCTTACTCTTCTCTCACTTATAGAGTGGTGATATCCCAGGAAGAAAGTTTGTATGAAAATTTTATTCCTGGTGGGGTAGTGACTGATCTACTCTCACTTTACTACATGCAACCCACAAATTCTGAGGGTATCCATGCCCTTTGAGCCTTATTTGTAACTAGCACCTCAAGACAGTTTCCTATGATATCACCTGCTTAGAAAAATGCCCATATCTCATTCCATGGGAAGATTGTCTTCTTGTAACCATGGCGATCTAAATACTAACAATTTCATATCAAGCTTCCCAGAATTATTTGTCCTTTACTGCCATCTGCTTGCTAATGGAGAGGAAGGATTTCGTATCACACCAGTCCTCCCCTCAAAGGCCTGCCATCCACAGTAATCACCTATCCTTCTATAATTTCTTAGCACATTTAGTAAAATCTTGGTTCATTAGAATACATACTAAGAGCTAGAAGGGATCTGATGAGTCATTAAGCTCAATCCCTTCATTTTATAGATAAGAAAGGCACACTGAGGAGGTGGCAGGGCTAGCTTTCAAACCCAGGCTGGCTGGTTCCAAAAGCCATAGCACCAGACCTGCCTACCCGTGCCCCAGCATCCTCTTTAATTCTACGCATTTTGCCTCTTCCTGGGACTCCAAAGTACTGTGAAGATGAAACACATTGGTAATCCCTCAGTTCCCCAAAGTTCTTCCTCTTGATACCATGCATCAAGAATGTTGCATGCTGCTCTCTGAAATCTCCCCTCTCATTTCAAGTTCTTTGCTTTCCCATTTTGTGTGTCTGCACTGACTCTTTAAAATTAAATGAAGACCTTGTGCCTGAAGTATGCAAGTCACTTGGTTTTCCAAGCCTGAAATGAAATGGATGCCTTGTTTGATATTCCTACCATTTGGGTAACTGAGATTTCCTGCTAACCCTTCATTGCATCATTACTTGGGTCTTCCCACTCTCTTTTCTTATCTGTTCTCGGATTCCCTGGGCAAAATGGCATTAAGTTCAGCTAAATTCTGGGCTTGCAGCTATCTTGCTAATGGATTCTTGATCCTGTGATTCAGTTTTCTCTTAAAAGTCTCAGTCAGCACTGATTCTTCCTCATCTGAAATTGCCCAGTGCCTCCAACATTCTCTGATACATTCCATTATAGCCTTTTTGCTTGCCTTAATCCCAAATAAAAATCTCTTCATCCTTTTTTCCTCTGTGTTTTTTCCTCCAAAGATTACCAAGCACTGAAAACACACTGTGGAAACATACAGGGGAAAAGGAAGGCCAGGAGAAATCAGAGAGAAGGACAGCTTTGAAAGTAACATGCAGAGTTTATTATATATTTACAAAGAAAGGCAAGCTACATATAGGAGTCTCTTTTTGCAATTCTCCTTTTCTATTTTGCTATATAAATGAAAGTTATTCATATCAGTTAATGTTTCCTAAGGTCAGAATTTTAAAAATGGGGAAACCCCTGTCAAAGATTGTCAGGATGTCAGCTTTGACTCCCTGCTGCCAGGGGAGGATACCATATATATATATATATTTATGGCGTCTCTGATGTTTTCACATGTAAAACTTCTGTAAAACTAGACCAAAATGTAGTAAAGCCCTACTTAAGTCTTGTATTTCTTCATATTTGGTGCTGCAGTCATTGTTAATACTGGAGGTCCTTAACGAACACAGGATTATCCTTCACAAAAGAATTACGTAAATATGATAACGGCTAAAAGTTGTAATAGCTAACATTTACATGGTGTCTTCAGGTTTACAAAGGTTATCCATCTCTATATCTATCTGTATAAGTACGTACGTGCATGTGTGTGTGTGTGTGTGTGTGTGTGTGTGTGTGTGTGTGTGTTGTTCAGTTGTCTCAGCTACGTCCACCTCTTCATGACCCCATTTAGGTTTTCCTGGCAAAGATACTGGAGCAATGTGCCATTTCCTTCTCCAGCTCATTTTACAGAGGAGAAGACTGAGGCAGACAGGGTAAGTGACTGCCCAGGGTCACACAGCTCGTAAATGTCTGAGGCCAGATTTGAACTCAGGAAGATGAGTCTTCCTGACTTCAGGCCCAACATTCGGGCTACCGGGCCACCCTGCTACTACACACACACGTATCTGTATATGTCTGTACATATATGTGTATCTTCCTCCCAAGTCCACCATGTTATTTTGAAGTGGGGCTACTATACTGATAGAAGACACAGAGATACATACTCCAGACAATAATACACAACCCATCCAGTTCAAGGAGCATGGAAGTCAAGGCCTATAGAAAAGAGAGAGCTAGCCCTGATAGTCAAAAATTAAGAGATGAGCCTCATAGAGAACTATACAAGGAAAGAAAGGACTTCCAGCTGCTTCAGTTACAGAACTGTAAGTTGCCTTGGCACATATGTTCCCTACACATGAACCTCATTGCCACTGTATTCTAAGTTTATGGTCACTCTTCCCCCAAATACTATGCATATTTGCAGGATAGTGTACAAGTTTCTGTGTGTGTATGTGTGTGTGTGTGTGTGTGTGTGTGTGTGTGTGTAGTGGGAGAGGGAAGGAATATTCTATAAATACTGTTCTTAATATGCCATCTTAGTTTACCATACTATACCATCTTTTGCCAAAAGCTAGTTGTGTCCACTAATCGCTTGTTAATGGGAAATGCACCAGTAAGGGCTCATGAGCTATACTGGAATTGTAGAGGTATACTAGGATCACTGAGAACAGTAACCAATCTCTGGGGACCCAAACCAAGGGTGTGAGTACAAGTTGAGCGAGTAGCACAGAAGGGATGCTATACCTTAAGTAGAATATTGAAACTGAATAACTGGGGAACAGTTTTTCTCTAAAGTGTCTGACAATTTGCTAGCCATTCAGTATCTACAAGCACAGCATTATACCAGTAGCTAAATTTTAAGCCAGTTTCTGTTTCATTCTCGTCTTTCACCATTTTCCCACTGACTCTTTGCCCCAAAGGCATGAGAATGTCGGCACTTTTCCATGAAGTTATTTTTAAAAAGTAAAATAGTCAGTGCTTAGAGTATTTTGATTTCTTTCCCCACTGACTAGAAAATGAAATCTCTTGTTTGTCTTTTCTGGATTCTCTCTCACTCTAGGCATGCCCAAAGTCAAGCTTTTAAAAGATTTACTCTAGCTATTTAAACAGATGGGCACAGGTAACCTTTGCAATATTTTCTCCCTAACACTTCAGTGCCCACAGAATCCTGGTTCCTAAAGTTTAATGAAGTCAATGACTAACACTATTTGAGCAACAAGAACCCAGAGTTGATCTCATTCATTGCCTGCATCTCAAATCACTCACATTCAAATATATCTATATAGACAAGATAAAGTGATACATTGTTCAGCAACAGAATAGAAATATAGTTTCATCTCAGATACTATGAAAACAAATCAGAATTCCTGGTTTATTATCTGACTTAAAGATAGCAGCAGATATAAATCTAAAAGCACTGATGTTAAATACTGAGTGAGCTGTACTTCAAGGGGCTAGAAATGAAAGTCTTTAAGGAAAGAACTGGAAAAACTCAGGGAGATCTTTCAATAGGAAAAGTGAATTCACACATATATTAATCAGCTACAAGCCTGTGTTAGGTAGCAGTGCAATGCTCTTGGTCAGGCACTTATTATTTAGATTATTCACTCCTTTCGTGGGGGTGAGAAGGAGAGTAAGTATTTATATAGCATTTAATATGTGCTAACCCCTGTGTGCTAAGAGCTTTCCAAATATCTCATTTTATTTTAATTCAATTCAACAAACATCTTTAAGCACCTACTTGTTACTAGGATAAATACAAAGTTTAATTTGATAATTTAATTTAATTTAATCAAGCAATATTTCCTTAAGAGTCTACTAAATACAACGCATGTTGTTAGGTGCTGGAGATAGAGACACAAATGAGACAATTTCTTCCCTGGAGCAGCTTACCATCTACTGTTTCTCAACTAATGAAATTGAACATAAGTAAATATTCATTAAGTTCTTGCTGTGTGTCAAGTTCTGAGAAAATCAGTAATGCCTCTTCAACCTATATGAAAAGGCAGGCCATTTGGCATTTGTAGACAGTAGTGGAGGAGAAATTCACTCCTAGTGGATGGTATTTCTCTTCCCCCTCCCAAATCTACCATTTCATTTTGAAGTGGGACTGCTCTGGTGGTAGAAGACACTGTCAATTGAGTTAGATTTATCAATAAACCACTAATAAATTTAGAGAGAGTAGTTTTAGGCAAAGGGTGGGGCCAGAAGCTAGACTGCAAGTTGAAAACTGAATGGGAGACATGAAAATGAAACAGCTTTTCTAGGAGACTGATTGTGAAAAAGATACACGATGATAGATATCTTGAGGGTCTGGGTTTAGTGAAAGGTTTTGTTTTATTTTTTAAAGAATAGGGAGATCTGGCTATATTTTTAGGCAGAAAAGAAAGAATAGGAAAGATTATAAATGAGAAGGAGAGAGAATGGTTGAGTTCCCAAGGGATACAGAAAGGGATATAATCAAAAACAAATTGGGGAGTCAGTACAAAGGACCACTTTATAATAAACTGGAGCAAAGAGGGAGAGAATGGGGATGGTGTAGAGGGCTTCTGAGGTTTGGATTATAGGATAAGAGGGAGCTTATGGTGGATGACCTCTGGTTTCTCAGCAAAGTAGGAGCTGAGGTCTTTGACTGAGAAGAAAGAGAAAAGATAGTTTAGGATTAAAGAGAGAAAAGAAGTTCTGAAATAGTCACTATGGGAAATGGGATATAGAATCAACCAGGGAAAACCAAATAGATTGCCATGCAACAGTGAGGATTCATTTGTACTGCACCCTGGCAGCAAGATTTTGGGATAACTTTCCAGTACCATTGAGGAACTTTTGTTTGATCATATCAAAGCACAATTACTTCTTCTTTTCTTCTGAATTCTTATAGCACCTATATGTAGCAGCAAACACCCTGACACATCCAGGATGGCCTACTAGCATAGGTTCTTAGATCGACTTCTCTAAAAGGAAAACAACTTTGAGGGATCAACAATTTTCTTTAATTACATTCACCAAGAGAGAAAATACATGCAGAGAAATAAAGACTAAGACACAGAGCTTCTGTCTGATCATACATACATACATACATGCATCAAAGATCAACAGATAGATGCAACAGTCTGACCATTACATACATACATAGTTATCAGAGAGAAGCACCAGCATCTGTGTTTTCAAAGCTGGGGGGCTCCGTAACGGCTACCCAGAGTCTCATCTGGCACATGAACCTTCCTCCATAGAGTAAGCTTCAAAGCATAACCTCACCTCACAATGTATACACACTTTTCAGAGCTGGAGGGCATCACAAGTCTCCATCAATGACTCTCCAGTGTCTCCTTAGAAATTAACAAAAGGTGTGAACTTTCCTATAAAACAAAACTCCCCTAATCTAGCTTCCCTTAATGGGCTCTACCTGAGGTCTATTAATGGGCGGGAAAGATCTTTAACTCTCATTAACATTACATTACATTACATTAATATTACAGTGTAAGATATACTTAATACTTTTTCATCTTATCTCTCCAGTTTCGTTAAGGGAAAGGACTATGTCTTATCCATCAAAAAAAAACAACCCCTCATAGCACCATGAATAGTGTCATTAGAATGTAAATTCTTAGTGGGAAGGGACTGTTGGGTTTTTGTTGTATCCTCACCACATAGCATAATGGCTAGCTTACAATAGGTGGTTAATAAACGCTTACTGAATAAAACAGTCTGTACTAAGGAAATATTTCTTAATTGGCTGATTTACTATAGTCATTTAAAACCAAATGAAAGACTAAAACATCTATAAGAGATTACAAGTGTCACCATAATGGAAAAGCACTTGAGAGCTGGGTAGGACCTCAGGGACCATTCAATCCAACTCATACACTAACAGGGGTGGGGAATCCCTAAAAGGATTTTTTCTGTGAAGCTTGGATTCACTCAAAGGTCCACACTTGAAGACCTAGAGTACCATGTGTCATCTGAATCCAATTCCTTCATTTTACAGAGGAAAAATAATTAATGCTTAGAGAGTTTAAGTCTTCAGTAGCAGCACTGGAGCTTGAACCTAAGTACAGGGCTCTTGGATCTTTTCTAAGATCTTACCCTTTTCTTGTAAACTTTCTTTTTCATGCTTCTTTCCCATAATCCCTTTCAGAATGCCATTATGGCTGCTTCATCCTCCAGGACCTATACACCCCAGCCCCACACTACATCCTAGTCAGCCAAGACTGGTCATGGTTGTGCTTACTGTATCCACTGAAATTGAATAACTTGGCTGGTCAACCCTTCAGGGCCAGCCTGTTTTCGTGTGCTTAAGGGAACAATAAATTAGCCAGAAGAACTAATGTGCACTAGCATATTGGTGACAGAAGGCTAAGAATGAATATAGGGGAGACACACAGGGTCTTTCCTTTCTGCTCAGGCAGTGCGTGTGTGTGTGTGTGTGTGTGTGTGTGTATGTACACACACATATATGTATGTAGATATACATATGTGTATATATATGTATATATATATATATATATATATATATTAATAGGAGCCTTCTGGAGATATTGTATATACCTATTTTGTTGTCTTACTAGGAGTCAGTGTAATGGTAGAAAGATGAGGGATATCCTTAGTGGGGAGGAGTGGGAGGCAGTCAGGACTTTGAAAAGTTCTTCTTCAATTTATGGAAAGTAGGCATTCATAGACTTCATTTACGCATGGTCCTACGCACCACCATCCCTAGTCTCTATAACACTATGGAGTAAAGATGTAGGTAAGTTGTGGGAAATGTCTTTGCAAGTTTCCATGGCTCTATTTTGCCCAAGAATATCTATGTCTAAGGCAATGAAAGCTGCAAAGTGTAGTAATAAAGTTCCCTGGGTTTAGAGTCAGAAGGACCTAGGCTCAAATCATTTCTACTAGTTATATTTACTAGCTTTGTGGCTGTGCCAATACTAAATGTGTAACAAACACAAAAAAATGTCCGAGATACACTTTTTAGTTTCATCTAAATTATTAACATTTTCTCCTTCATTTTTTAAAGTCCAGACAATCGACAAAACAATAAATCAAGCCTTGATTTGTGGTGTTTGCCAGTTTCCAAGGTGTAAACACTCACTTTGTTTCCCCTCAGTTGATCCTGACTGGACTCCACTATGACTATGCCCTCAGAAAACCTCACTACCAGAAAACTCATCCTACTCTATTATGTGAGCTTTGGTATTCATACCTCATCAATATCTTTATAGTGGTTCAGTTGTTTCCAACTCTTTGTGACCCCCTTTGGAGTTGTCTTTGCAAAGACACTGGAGTGGTTTGCCATGTCCTTCTCCAGTTCATTTTATAGATGATGAAACTGAGACAAACAAGGTTAAGTGACTTGCCCAGGGTCACAGAGCTAATAAGTGTCTGAGGCTGGATTTGAACCCAGGTCTTCCTGATTCCAAGCCCTCACTGTATCCACTGCACCATCGAGCTGCCTGTCAGGACATAGAGTACCCTCTGATTAGAGGGCTAGAGGGAAGAGCAAAGAACTTTTCTCAGTTTCCATTTAAAGAAGTCTCCCAGCCTAGCTAGCTCCTCTACCATACTCCTTCTCAACATCTTCCACCCCCACCTCCTCTTCCTTTTGCATGTGGTCTTCCCCATTAGACTGTATAAGACTTGAGGACAAGGCCTGCCTTTCTTTTTTTTTATTTGTCCCCAGTACTTATCATGGTAATAAATGATAAACATATAAATTTAGCCATTTATTATTTAAACATAAAAGTGTTTATTGACTGACACCAAAAATTTAATGATCTTCTCTAGCAAGTCTGTTTGGGATGACTCCAATATGGCACTAGACAATGTTCAAGTCATTTAATCCCTCTTTGCCTCAATTTCTCCTCCTGTAAAATGAGAACAATAGCATTTATCTAGCATTGCTGTAAGGATCAAAGGAGAAGGTAATTGTAAAATCCTTAGCACAGTGTAAACACACAGTAAGTGCTTTAAAAATGCCTGATATTACTATGAGAATCTAATGAGATAGTGTATGTAAGATGCACTGTGAAGCTCAACATGCCATCGAAACCGGAGCTTATTTTTAAACTTACTACGGTCGTAGTTTCTCTTGAACCCACTGAGGCTTGCTGGACTCCCTTTAATTAATGTTTTTTAAATTTTATTTAATCAAATGAGTTAGAATTCCAAGTAAAATCTATTTCCAAGTTTATTATACTGGTTAAGAATGGACTGAAGAATGCAATATTAAAAGTGAAATAAGGCAAAAAGGGACTCTACTGTCTGCATATTGGAATAATATTAATGAAAAGACTCTTTAATACTGCGACCTTTTATATTAGCCATGAAAATAGGCTGTGCTCCACTTAGCCCTGTGAACTCTGAACACATTTGCTACAAGCTGATGTTTTTAGTTCTATAATTATGCACAGCAGTTGAAAGAAGTGCAGATTCCTAGGAAGAATAGGGAGATGACACTGGTAAGGAAGGGTAAAGAGCCAAGGCAAATTTTACAAACTGAATATACTATTTTCAGCAAGCCAATTTTTGTTCAATTTTGGGCTTAGATCCCTATCACTTTATAATTTCTTTCTGAGATCATCAGTCCAATCGTACTGATGAAATAGACTATAATATGACTACATATCATGGGTGGGTGGGTGGAGAGAGGGAGGCTTCCTTGACTTACGATATCATCACTTTGGTAAATTCCCAGTATGGAAATTTCCTTCACCAATACAGTTAATCAACTGCTCACAACTTTATTTTGAAAGAACTGACAGAATCATTGACAGATTATACAACTTGCCCAAAGTCATACAGCTTGTGTCAGAGTTTTTCTAGACTCTATGACTGGCCCTTCATCCACAAGGCCATATTGCCTCAAGTCATACACAGTATGGGTGATGTGGTTTTTTTTTTAAGTTTTATTAGTGCTCTTTTCTTTTTATATATTACATATTTTATATTTTTTATGTTACTTTTCATTCCCATTGAATCCTCCTGCCCTCACTAGAGCCCTTTTTAAAAAATTGACACATTGGCCATGTCTGAAAACGTATACCTCCTTCCACACCTCTAACCCACTACTTTTCTGCTGAGAGGTGGGAGGCACTATATTGAAAAGAGTTCTGAGGCTTCCTGGTGTTGTTTTCCTTTATTGCAGACATCATGAAAATTTTCTGCTTTTGCTTATTTCATTCTATATCAGTTCACACAAATTTTCCCAAGTTTCCTTAAATTCTTCATATTCACTTTTTCTTACAGGCACAATAATATTCCATCATACTGGTATATCACAATTTGTTTACCCATTGCCCAATTTTTGAGCATTCATTTCATTCCTGATTCTTTGCTCTCTATAACAAATATTGCTATATAATACAGCGCTACCAAGCAGAGAGTATCTCTACAGAGGAATACATCTAAAATATCCCATTAGAATTCTACCCAGGACAACATGAAAATTCACTTAAACTACACAGGTTTTTTAATTCCTCAGGGCTGGCTATTATAAATTTCTATGAGTGCTAATGCAAACTTTGTTTCTATTACCTTGAAAATTAAGATGTTATTTACTTTTAAAAAATAGTTTCTAAATGGGACCTTTGTTTTGTTTTGTTTTGTTTTTAGCATTTTTGGTGTGCATGTCTAGTAGTGACATTGTTGGGTCAAAGAGTATGTCCAGTTTAGTGACATGTCCCATTCACTTTGTTTTTCCATAGTCTTTCAAATGGACAGAGACTTCACAGAGGAGACTGTAAATGTTCTAGGGCTTGGTTCAGTACTTTATTTTCTTGGAACAGGGATATTTGAAGACCCTTCAAATAAATATTGTTATTGGAGCAGAACCTCTTTTCAGGACACTAGCAAATACTTTAGCTGGACCCAGAGAAGGAAATACCAGCCTAGATCATATTTTGAAGATTGTATAGCTCTTTCAATGATTCCAAACTACTTTGCTGTTGCAAAAGTTCAACTCTTTGACACCAATATTTTTCCAATGATGTCATAAATCTGCAAATCATGAAAGAATTAAGATTACAAGTAACTTAAAGAGTGATTAAGAGATACACACACATATATACATGTGTTTGCATGTGTGTATACATATACAGGTGTGCTGGCAGTGCAGTAGATAGAGCGTTGGGCCTGGAGTCAGGAAGATGATCTTCCTGGGTTCAAACATGACCCCTGACACTTACTAGCTGTATCACCCTGGGTAAATCATTTAACCCTCTTTGCTTTAGTTTCCTCATCTATAAAATGAGCTGGAGAAGGAGATGGCAAACTGCTTTGCCAAGAAATCCCAAACAGGGTCACAAAGAGTTGGACACAACTGAAAAACTGAACAGCAACAACAAAAAATACAGATGTGCATATATATGTGTATGTATACATATATACTATATTACATGATATAAGTATGTGTATGTGTATATACATATATACTATATATACTCTATTACACGATATAAGTACATGTGTATACATGTATACTGCATATACTATATTACATAAGTGTGTGTATACATATATACTATATTATACATATATACTATATATACCATATTAAGTGTGTGTATGTGTATATACATATATACTATATTACACGATATAAGTGTGTGTGTGTATACGTATATACTATATTACACGATATGTGTGTGTATATATACATATACATTTTATATATTATATTACATGATATAAGTGTGTGTGTATACAGACATACTATATTATACTATATCACATGATATAAGTGTGTGTGTATGTACATATACACTATATATACTATATTACAGGATATAAGTGTGTGTGCATATGTATATACTATATATATTATAACCCCCACAACATAAGTGTCTGTATGCATATATACTATATCACATGATATAGGGGTGTGTGTATATACATATACTATATATACTATATCACACTATATAAGTGTGTGTATACATATATATACACTATATATACTACATTACACAATATAAGTATGTGTATGCATATATACTATATATACTATATCACACAACGTAAGTGTGTGTATACATATATACTATATCACATGATGTAAGTGTGTGTATGCATATATATATACTATATCACGCAACATAAGTGTGTGTCTACATATATATTATATTACATGATATAAATGTGTGTATATATATACTATATATACTATATCACATGATATGTGTGTGTATACATATATACTATGTCATGATATAAATGTGTGTGTATATATACATATATACTATATCATACGATATAAGTGTGTGTACACATATATACTATATCACACAATGTAAGTGTATGTGTATACATGTATACTATATATACTATAACACACGATCTGTGTGTGTGTTTGTGTATGTATAGATAGATAAGTGAAAAGAAGCTACAGCCTGTGCCCAAGATGACTTATGTACAAGGGATATTGTCGAAAATATGTATGACAGGTAAATGAGGTAAGGGTAGTCATGCAGCAAGAACTGAGAGGCAAAACCACATAGGGTGACAGATTCTGAGCTAGACAGAGCTTTTGAGGGCACCAAGCTCAATTTCTTGATTTTGCACTTGAGGAAAGGGAAGGTCAAAGAGGCTAAGTGACAAGGTCATCCAGTCAGTCAGTGGCAGAATCAGGATCTGACCTTTATCCCTCTACAGTGAATCCAGCTGTCTTTCCTTGTCACCTTGTCCCTTATCACCTCCTGGCCAATCGTAGCAGCGCATCAATAACAAAAGGAGATCCCAGGCATGTTGGGTAGATCTCCTAGAGATGACTTGTGAAGAAATGTGGTAAAGACTTGAACAGGATGAGAAGATGCTGGGGAAGGAAGATGGACACATGATGGAGGCTCTGTATCATCGGAAGAAAGGCCCACACAGATAAACTGACAGATCTGCCAAAGCACACGTTTCTCATTTCTGAGAACTATTTTAAGGGAGACTGGGGACTCTGACTGGAAACTAAGCCCCACACCAAAACCAAACCACTAAACAATACATAAATATGTAGGATTATAGGTCTAGACTTGGAGGGGACCTCAGAGATCATCTGGTACAACCATCCTCATTTTACAGTTGGGGAAACTAGGGAAGCTAAGGGAATGTCCGAAGTCAGATAGGTGGTAGGTTATCATATATGATCACAAGTCCTCTTGACTTCTGAACCAGAAGCCTTCCCACCGTATCACAATGCCTCTAAGAAAAGTGTGACCTATGTAAATGTTAAGGAGGAATAGACAAGTTTATGTATATATGCATATGCACATGTATATGATAATGCATGTACATAAATAAATGTGCATGTACACAAATAAATACACACATGTACTGTTGTCAATGTATACATAGATATGTTTATAGATATAGATACATATTCATGCTGTTTACAGAGACTGACTTAAGAGGGATACCATCCTTTGGGATTGTGCTTAATCAGGGCAGAAAATTCTACAGCAGTCTATTCTCATCATAATACAAGAATGGCTAAAAGAGGGATGACATATATTCAACCTGCTCTCATTATACAAGCTCATATAATCATTAGTCTGCTGGCTGTTTTTTGTTTTTTTCTTAGATGTTGTTCATCACCTGGCATGAAGTAGCTTAACAGATGACGGGAAGTTAATTAGTGCTCCCTTTGCATCATAACAAATTTCCTCAGGGTCAGAACAAAGTTTTATTATTTACTGACAGGGGAACAGAAGAGACTATATTGATATTTCCACATGGCCATGGTTCCTTGAGGCCATGAAAGGTAGTGTGAGATAACAGATGGCATCAGGAAGACCTGGGTTCAAATTCCATTTCTGAAATGGAATTTCAGACTGCCTCTGTGACTTGGGGCAAGTCCCTTCACCTCTCAGGCAATTCTCTAAGACTAAAGGTACTGCACTGATGGAGTGAATTTTCACATTCAAGAGTTGCCCACACTAATACAAATAATAGGTCCAGTCCTTCTCCCATGATTTCTTAAGGGTAGCTATAGTAATAAGATATTGCTACTACAGAAGTAGAGTCCCCTCAGAGAACAAGTAAGGTTCAGTTGCTGACAGAGAGAAGTGAGTGGTTCCCTGAGACCTGGGGAAGATATAAAATCCCTATGGATCCTTGAATGTGTTTTTCAGGCAATGGGGGGAGGGGAAAGGGGCTAAGGGGCAAACTCAATCTAAGCTCAGATTTTTGGATAGGAACACAGAAGTCCAGATTCAGAGGTGAGAGATGGGGAGGAGGGGAGGTCTTCATGGTTTATGTGTAGGTATTATTTCATTCTTTTTCCTTTTATCTGCAGCACTTAATACAGAATCTGGTACATAGTAGATGCTTAATAAAAATGTTTGTATTGATGTATTTGGTAAAAGAGACAAGAGTTTGCTTTTATTTTTCTCTTTTTTATTCTTTGTTAAAGGGATGTCTGGGGGGGGGATGTATTTGGAAATGAAAGTGATATAAAACCAAATGAAATCTTTTTTTTAAGAGAATTTTTTTTTTAAAGAGACAATGGTTCATCAGGAATTAGATGGCCCCCATAACAGAGAGCTAGACGAGGTAAAAAGGTGAGTTGATTTTAATAGGACAGCCAATATTGGGTAATAGAGATACCCAGGTTCAAAATCTCAGGGAAGGAAGTGTTGGCAGTCAGAGTGGAAAATATAAGGGACCTTAGACATCATCTAGCCTAATCTCTTCTTCCTACAGTTAAGGAAACTGATGCACAGAGAGAGGAAATGCCTTGGTTTTTTAATTTTTTTTTCAGTTTTCTACAATCACTTCCATAAGTCTTAGATTTTCTTCCCCTTCCTTCCCTTCCCTGCCTAAGATGACACACATGGGTTCTACACTTACATTCTTATTAAACACATTTTCACATTAGTTATGTTGCATAGAAGAATTAAAATGAGTGGGAGAAACCATGACAAAAACAAACCAAAACAAAACACTATTAACACAAGAGAAAATATTCTGCTTCATTCTGTGTTCTGATTCCATAGCTCTTTCTCTGGATGTGGTTGGTATTTTGCATCAAGAGTCTTTTGGGAATGTTTTAGGTGCTTGCATTTCTGAGAAGGGAGAAGTCTACCAGATACAGTCCTCACACACTATGGCTTTTACTGTGTATAATGTTCTCCTGGTTCTGCTCCTTTCACTCAGCATCAGTTCCTTCCAGACCTCTCTGAAGTCCTCCTGTTCATCATTTCTTGTAGCACAATAGTATTCCATTACATTCATATACCATAATTGTTTCAGCCATTCCCCAATTGATGGACATTCCCTTGATTTCCAGTTTTTGGCCACCATAAAGAGAGCTGTTATAAATATTTTTGTACATGTAGGACCTTGGAAAATGCCTGGTTTAAGGTCACACGGGTAGCAAAGCTAGCACTCAAATTCAGGTCTTCTGTCTTTATGCTCTCTATGCCAATCTGTGGTGCCTCTTGAAGATAGGAAAGATAGACTTCTCTAAACTAGCCAAGAAGAGCTCAGCTTGGAGTAGTATAAGCAAAGTCCTTGAATGGCATCCTATCGGCAGAATTGGGGACTGGGAAGGCAGATCCTGGAAAACTAGAAAGCCTACCGCTGGCTGCCAAGTCTACTGCCACTGAATATTTTAACTGAGTTAAAATGAAAGGTCAAACTCATTGTAGTTTTAAGTTGAGAGTGAAGTAATGCAGATATCTTCTATGTAGTTCTACCAATTCTAGACTGAACCAGGATTAAATCACAAGGATATATTTTGTAAACAATGGCTTAATAACATTTAAGAAAAGATCCTGTTATTAATTTCTCCTCTTCATTGCTAATATCCATTATATACCTAAGAAGCTGGTGTTCCGTCAATGAGAGCAGAAGAAGATGTGGGGTGAGGGAAGCCTGATGGTTTCTCCTTTCAGAGCACCCGAGGCTTGGTAAACAAGGACAGAAAGCATGAGGAAAACTGATTTGCCCCCTGGCCATACAGCCAGTAAATGTCCAAGAAACCTGAAGGGGGCACTGCCGAGCCAAGAACTGGACAGTCTGGTTGAAAATACTAGATACCACTTTGTGGAACCACCAATACCAAAGACACAAATATTAGTTTTTCTTGTCCAATTAATTAGTTGGTACAATTTTAGTCTTAATTTCAATACCATCTGGGTAATTTTTAAAAAACAACTATTGATAACTATATTTATTTTGGTAATTACTGTAAAAGGAACTGTGATTATAAGGAAAGCACACTGGATCTGTAGTCAGGAAACCTGGGTTCAAACGCTGACTCTGACATTTACTAGTGGGGGAACATCTAACTTTTCTAAGCCTCCCTATCCTCATCTGCAAAATGGATATAATGGATATATCTGTACCACTCCTCTGAGAATATTAAGTGCCCTATAAATGTAAATCATTTTTAGCATAAGAGCTTCCTTCCTTTGCGGTTTAATAATCCAAAACCTGACTTCTTTGTGTATATAGGGACTTCTATATTTCCAATTTACTCCTGAATAGACCAGCTTCCATGGGTGCTATAGGATCAGAAACGTAGAACTCAATAGGAAAGTATATGTCGAACCTATACAGAATTGTATGCTGTCATGGGGAGGGAGGGGGGCAGGAGGGGAAGGTGTGGGGGTATAAAAATCTTAATTTTAAGGAAGTGATTGTAGAACATTTATAAATAAATAAAATAAAAAATTTACAAAAAAAAAAAAAGAAACGTAGAACTCTAGCCCCAAACCCCTCATTTTACAAATGAGAAAAAGTAGCTTTCCTAAGGTCTGCGAGTGGCAGAGCTTGTATTTGAACCTAGGGACTCTCACTCCAAATTCAGTATTCTTTTGGCTATATTTAGGGGCCTCCTCATAGTGCAACACACAAAGCTGTCATCTCCTCACCCCTGAATTCCCAACAAGGACTTGAAATGAAAGATAACAAAGCTTTAAGAAAAACAAAACGCACAGCAAACCACCGACTCCCTCACACCTCACAGCTTCCTGACCTGGGCATTTCATCTATGGACCAGCAAAAAGGGAAATGGATCAATTAAAGGAGAAGCTGTGGGGTTTATTTATGAAGCTATAAAGGGTCAGCCACCTTCACCAGCATTTTCCCGTATTCTTGCAATGTGTGGTCTCACGGGCACGTTGTAAGGCTACTGTATGTTACGGTTGGTTACAACTCAACGTAATCATCCGCTGGTTGGCTAAGACTCCAGAACGTCTCATGCTGCTGTGACCCCTGGACAAAGTGCTGGAGCCAGAAGCAGGAGCAGCTGGATCTGAATCCCACCTCTGATATCTACTCGCTCAGGACAGATAAGGCTCTAAGCAAATCCCTTAATCTCCCCAAGCCTCAGTTTCCTTATCTGTAAAATGAGGATGATATTGCCTGTGGACACAGCCTCCTGGGGTCTTTTGGAGGACCAAATGAGATAACTTAAAACTTGGAGTCTTTCTGAAGACTTCTGTGTCTGCCTCTTGCTAGATATGGGGCAAATCACTCAAACAAGCCTGTTTCCTCATCTCTAAAATGAGGATGTTAGACTTAATGATGTTCAGAGCCTCTTCTAGCTCTAAATCTATAATCCTATTACTTTTAAAATCACTTGTCAGTGATTACAAAGTCTCAGAAATTAAGATATCAATTTTCTTGTTTTCAGGGCCCACAGACTAACACATAGTAGGTACTTAAAAGCTCTGATGCTTCACTTATTTTTGCCAAATGTTCTAGTGAGTTGAAGTCTGGGCTTCATTTCTCTGTTGGCACCTAGAAAATATCAGGCACTATAGAAGTTAACCTCCTGGGTCCCCCGGGAAGTGCCACTTAAACTATTTTGTCAGGACTAGAAAAATGTTCTCAGACATGGGAGCTTCTAATTCCTCTCTTTTAAATAAAATGATCTTTTCTGAATTTCCTTTAAAGATCAAAAGTCACAGATATATATTAAGGCTATACCTGAGAATTCAGTAAGTATTTTACTGTATTTAATAGTGGGCCTGCAAGATGCAAGACTTCATGCTAGGTGCAGGAAATACACACTCAGTCAAAATAGTCTTTGCCCTCAAGGAGTTTGTTGCTCTAAGCTTTTATATCAGATATCAAGTGAAGGCATCTAGGGGATGCAGTGCTGAGCCTAGAGTAGGAAGGACTTGAGTTCAAGTTCAACTTCAGACACTTACTAGGCACGTGATTCTGGAAGAGTCACTTAACCCTGTTTGTCTCTATTTTTTCTTCTGCAAAATGAGCTGGAGAAGGAAATGGCAAACCACTCCAGTATCTTTGCCAAGAAAGCCGCAAATAGGGTCATGGAAAGTCAGACACAATAACTCACTCAACAACAAGATCAAGTCTAAATAAGCTAATTGGCTACACTAGGGGTAGAGTGAGCAACTAGACCTATGGGGAGCAAACTCCCTCTGCCAGTGCAGGTTGGCACCTTCTCTGAAATTTTAGCCTTAAAAAACTGCCTAGCATACCAAGAAGTCACATAGTAAGTCTTCCTAACTCTGAGGTGCATCTCTCTATCTCCCATGCAATGCTATTTCTCATAATAAATATAGTTCTACATTTTTTTTTAGTATTTCCCACCTCCATTCCCCAACATTGGTTGTCATGTTCGGGAAGTTTATATTTCAGCCCAGACCAGTAGAGCTTTTGTAATAATAGGCTGCCTTCCCATGACTGGTTTACTCTTTGTGGCCAAATAGTGACTATGTCATTGCCATAGGGAGGGAAAAAAGAAAACCCAGAACTGCACAAATAATATAGAATAACAACAACTAAGCAATTCTTTCATGTAACTTGGTTCAGAAGAATTGAGTGTGTTGTCTTCCAAATGTTGGCATTAACAGGAGTCGACAGAGTCACGTTAGCCATGGCAGCACTAGCCTATAATCCCAGCTACCAGGGAGGTAGAGGCATGGGGCTTGAACTGCAGTGGGCTATGTGGACAGGGTGTCTGCATTAATTTTGGCATCCATTTAGTAAGCCCACAGGAATGAAGGATCATTGGGTTATTAAGGAGGGACAAATTAGTTCAGGTCAAAAATGAAGAGGGTCCAAGCTCCCAGGCCAATCAGTAGTGGGGTCAGTCTATGAATGACCCTGCACTTCCATATTGCTAGACTGTGTGAGGTGAAGAGTCTCAGTTGGGGGTGGGGGGAAGAAGAGGAGGAAGGAGTTAAGATCCTTTTAATAATTAATGGCTAAAAACTTAATTAAGTGGCATTCTCAATAAGCTGCAGTATCCCTACCCCTCGTTTAAGCTAAGGAAATGCAAAGCAAATTTAGGTTTAGCTTAAGTGATGCTTTTTCTACCTCTCTGGCAAGGACTCTCTTTTGGGTTCTTTTCATGTGATTGGGAATGAGGTAAAGGAAGATGGAAGAAGGATCATGGAATCACAGCTTCAGAGCTGGAAGGAACCTAAGAGGTCATCTCATCCAACTCCATTTTACAAACGAGGAAACTGAGGTCATTAAAGGTTAAGCAATGTGTCCAAGATCACAAAGCAGTGAAGGCAGGATTTGAACTCAGGTCATTGATTCAAATCTAACACTCTTTCCACTACACTACAGTGCCTCTGAAGACTTCAGGATATTGATCATGCCTAGAATAAGACTGTTGAGTTCTTGGAGGAAATGGAGAATTCTATCTGTTAGCCATTGCTTTAGATTATTCACGTTACTGCATCCTTTCCATTTTAAGCAGGCCAAAAAATGATATCCAAGGTCACAGAGCTAGTAAGTGGTAGAGCTAGAACTCAAATAATTTAGGTTTTCTGGTTCTAAGACCAGAATGAGGGCAGAGATCATATCTACTTTGTAGCCTACATTTCTTTTTTGAATACCAAGTAATGGCGTCCATTACGCACCTAGTAGGGGCACAATAAATGTTAATTAAAACAAAAAGGGAAAAGACAGGCATTTTTCAAAATTATTATGTAATAATTTGGACCCAATTTGTGACCCTGGTGGACTATGAGTGAATTATTATTAGAACAGACTTATTTTGTTCGCTGGGTGTTCCCTTAAGCAGAATATTAATTTTGTTTAAACCAGAAAAGAATTCTGTCTTATTTTTATTGGTGTTTAGGAGTTGGAGAAAAGACTTCCTTTATAGAAATGCTTGGGAAGTGACTGTTAATTTTGAAAATTCTTGGGTTGCACAATTTATTTGTTTTTGCTTTAAATAAGTCAACTGCTATTATTTTTTTTTAATATATGGGGTTTTATTTTTATTTTAATTTTTGGTTTAGGTTTAAATAACCCCAAATTAGGGTTAGCTAGGAAAAGTCCCCATCAGCAAGTGATATTAAAGAATGTCATTGATTCAACAGACCATAAAAAGGGGGGACCAGAGGAGAAAAAGTCTCCTGGACTTAGAAACTGATATTTATTTATCTTTGAGCAGATTCACTTTATTGACAGCTAGAATTAAGGTTGCTGAACACCGTAAACTATCTAAGATGTGCTACTCACCATTCTAGGTTCCTGACTTTATTCTGCATTATTGTTATAGTTGGGGTTTCTGGTGAGCTTGGTTACATTTATTCTACCCAGCTTCTTTCCTCTCTTTCATGATTTACATTCTGTACTCTATCTTTTTGTTTGTTTGAGGGAGGCAATGGGGTTAAGTGACTTGCCCAGGGTCACACAGCAAATAAGTGTCTGAGCCCAGATTTAAACTCAGGTCCTTCTGACTCCAGGGCTGGTGCTTTGCTATTGTGCCACTGAGCTGCTGCATCTATGTCTTTTTTTTTTTTAATTTACTCTCTCCCACATAGCTCCCTTTCAGAATAAGTTTATCCTGGACCCCTGGTCCACTTTCATTTACATCTTGTTACTTGACAAAACTTTCTCCACATACCTTTACCTGTATGTGTTGACCCCATACAAGCATTACATTGCGCTCTCAAGGTCAATGCCAGAGAGACAGAGTGGCCCACACTGTCTGCTTATTGAATATTCAGTGTATTACCGTAAAGTTGGCCATCATGTAATAAATATTTTTAGCCATAAGGGCTCATGAAGACTTTTATCAAAGCTATATTGGTAGAGGGGACACCCTACATTCTTAAAATTTTAAGTATGCATGTACAGCTTAAAAAGAATAAGAAGAAATTAGGTCTCTTAATAATCAACAGTTATATAGTACTTTAAAGTTTGCTAAAGATCTTACAAATATTAGCTCCTATATGCCTCACAAGAACTTTTTGAAGTAGGTGCCATAGGCCTTATTGAGATAATATATGTATTATTGTTCTCAGAAAGCACTGATGTTATCACAAGGTGAGGCGTTAACTTCTGCATGAATTGGATTTAGGTGAGGCAGAGCTGTGCAAGTCATCGGCCTCACTCTCTCCTCCACAGTCACTGAAATCCAGTGGCAACACAAATGTCAAGATGACTGGAGATGACCTCGGCCTTTCTAAAGGAAGGTCTTTCCCAGGTCTCACTTTGTCTGAGGCAACAGCCATTCAATGAGTAAGGGCTGGGTAAGAATTGAGACAAAAGAAGGTCTAATTTACAGTACAGATTCTGGGCTTACTACCTCGATTTCCATTCAAGTCAGGTCTCCAGAGGGTGGCTATCAGGTCTTGTAATTGGGGGTTGAGGAGTAGGGTGTTTTTTCTAGTACTGTAGAATTAAAACTCCACCAGTGCGCTTCCTTTCCTTCCTTTGACATCATTTAACCAGTCAGACCTGTCCAGCTGTTAGTTAGGGGTTATTCACCGAGAAGGCATAGAAAGAAAAGTCAATACAAAATATTTCCCAAACCTCAGACTGGACACATACTCTTCCTCAAGTACAGACAGAGTCAGGGAAAACAGAGAACATACAGTGGGCAAAGATGTTAACTCACAGTTCCTAAATACTGGAAATCCATTTCTCCGCTTCATGTGTCCATCACAAAGTTCTCTTTAACCACTTAGTAATGCTGGGCTTTCTGCTGGGTTTCTTACAGAGTTCTGAAGCTGCCTTCCCTAGGTCTGTGGCATCTGATATAGATGATGGAGCCAACCACAGCTCTTGTGGGGATACTGTTAGGGTGCCAATGAGAAATCTAAGTCCTCTAATCCTTTTAAATTCACAAGGTTATCCTCTGGCCAAGGGGGATATGGAGAAAATAGAAGCTCTTCCCCAGTGCCTTCCCCCAATAAGTTTCTCCCTTTCAGGGAGCTGGTTAGAACTACTTTCTCTTCTCTGTTGGCCAGACAATGGAATGTTAGGTTCCAAACTGGTTTGCTATTTTATGAAATACTCACAGGGCATGACCAAGTCTCTTCAACTAATTCAAATACACATCCTGTATAGTTGCCTCATTTCATTTCTTTTCTAAAAAAAAAGACTTTCACTCCTTCCAGATTAATCATGGACTTCTATGCCTAGTTGAATGAACTCGGCTGATTGATTTAATAAAAGTACTCTCACTTCATTGAGTCAGTTCCTTCAGTGAGGTAAAGTCCTAATTTCATTCAATCCAACCCCACTTACCTATGTAAAGTACTTTTCAGACTTTAAGCACTATATAAATGTTATCTGTTATAATTATAAGGAAAATGAGGCACAGAAAAGTTAAATGACTTGCTCAAGGTCACACCACTAATTAACAGATTTCAACCCAGACTGAATCAGTCTAGCACCATGTTGTCCTTAGATGACAAAGATACCATCCTTTGCTGAGCCCCTCCTAAGAGGCCTTTCCAGCTCGGTAGGACCTGGCAGATCTTCTAGGAGAGTTTTTCAGGATCCAGGTTCACTTACTTTAGTGGAGTTTTATGATATGTTAATTTAAAATTGTTGTTGATAATTTAGTTATTTTCCATCACGTCCAATTGTCTGTGACCACATTTGGGTTTTTCTCAGCAAAGATACTGGAATGGTTTACCATTTCCTTCTCCGGTACATTTTCCACATGAGGAAATGGAAGCAAACAGGATCCCACAGATACTAAGTATCTGAGGCAGGATTGAACTCAGGAACATGAGTTTTCCTGACTCTAGGCCCAGAACTCTCTACACATTGTATCAGCTCTGCCTCACTTAAATCCAATGCATGCAAGAGTCAAGATATCACCCTTGGGATGTTACGGTCCCCTTTCAGAATAAGAATAAAGGATTCTGCATGAGATCTCTACACAGAGGAAAGGACTTCCAGAACAGGTGTTGTGAGGTGAATGTTTGTCACACATATTTCTTACATGTATGCCTCACTGCTACTATGTCTAAGTTGACTCCTCTCATGGATGCTCTGTGCATTTGTGGGAAGGAGGAAACGAAGTTTTTAGGAAAATACTTTTTTCTATGAACTGTCTTTGTTATCTGAGAGTAGTTTGTAGCTGCCCTCTAGGGACCCAAAATGCCAATTCAAGTCAAAGTTGGGGGATGCTTCTGTTTTTCTCTCCTCTTCTTCTTCCTTTATCACATGTAGTCCGTCTCTCCACTTAGGGTCCCATATCCTTACACATGGGTCCTCTGTCCATCAGAATATAATTTTTGGTCACTTATACTTTTCAATATATTGCTGGAGTTTGGGGGTTCAAGTTTTTAAAAGATTATTATTTTCAAACAGCTGAAACAATTTACTTTTTGTCCTGTGAAATTTTTATTTATGATTTTTTGAAGCATAACTGAAAAAACAGTCTTTATAAAAACCTATTGTGTTTCAAATGGAGCTACCTGACTATGCTTTTAAACCTAAATCACTCTGCTTTTCCCTGGATGGCCAATAATGGTCCCCAGCCCAAACCTCTATAGCTCATTATTTAGATTTTTGTTGGCTTAAAATGAGTATAAACAGCAATTTTTTCCTGTTCTGGCCAGGGTCTTCCCCTCCCAGACTGTATTTTTGTGGTGGCAAATCCTTTGTCTCAATTCTTACCCACCCTTAGTCATCAAATGGGTGTGGCCTCAGATAAACTGAGACCTGAGAAAGACCTTAATTTAGAAAGGCCAAGGTTACCCACAGCATCCCCGGGGCCATCGCCAGTCCTCTTGACTGTTGTCTCACCACTGGACTTGGATGGCTCTGGAGGAGAGAGTGAGGTTGATGACTTTGCACAGCCCTGCCTCACTCAAATCCAGTTCCCGCGCAAGTTATCGCCCTCTCTGAGCAGGAGGGGACAACAACAACATTTCACCATCTGGATAATCTAAAAGTATTTAACTTGAAAATGGAAAACTTATCAAGTTCTCAATAAAGAGTGTAAACTGGTGATAATCACAAATAGAAAAGATGTCTTGGTTAGAAACCAAAATGGTTAAAATGCTCAAAATGAACTTTTCCCTAGTTTTCCCTAAAGAGGCAATGTAAAGACATACCTCTTTCCTTTTATTTGTCTAACGAAGTATCTGAGGCAGGATATGAACTCAAGAACATGAGTCTTCCTGACGCTAGGCCCAGCATTCTATATAGTGTACCAGCTCTGCCTCATTTAAATCCAGTGCATGCGGGAGTCCAGGGATCACCCTCGTGAGGTTACTGGTCCTCTTTGAGAATAAGAATGAAGGTGGGTGGGGAGGGCTATGGATGGGAAGCATTGTGTAAATTATAAGACTTAATGTGTTGGTTAGTTTTGCTGAACTTGATGTAGGAGATGAGAAGGGATGTATTCTGAAATGATATCCACAAAAAGTAAAAGTAAAAAAAAGAAAATTATATCTTAAGCATAGTCATGTTGACTATATATTGAGATAGCTATTTAATTAGTAAATTGTGTGTACTTAGAAGTGTATACAGTTAAAACTAGGTAAGATAGCTTCATACTTATGGAAAGACAAATGTCAGGCTTTATTATTCTCTTTGGACTTCAAAGACAATCCATTTCCTAGACCCAGGGGCATGAGTTCAGCATTACAAGGTCAGGCAATGACTCAGATGTACAGTCAAAATAATTTCCTGCTCTAAATATGAGACGGCGCTGGATCTTGCTTCACTTTTGCTCTGTGTTGAAACATAAAAGTCACCATCAATAACATTTCTGGGAACTTGCAAAGTACCTTTCTCCTGTAGCTCTTCCAGATATTCTGAGTACATTCGATAATTGGACACCACCCACTAAGATCAAAGGTCAGTTTTGAAAGCTGGAAGGATCAAGTTTAACTGCTAAAAGAAGGTCAACCGTCAAATCTTCTAGGAAAGAATCAGGAGGTTACAGTCACCAGACAAGAGTCCATATATCAAAATTCAGAATGATGAGGTTCAAAAAAAAAAAAAAAAGCTAGGGAATAAAAGACCATAGGTCAAAGATGGCAAAGATCTGGACTTAAGAAATCAAGGGCCAGAGAATAAAATGTTAAATGGCTATAAATGAAAGTTGAGTGGAAAGGTCAAAGGCTAAAAGTCACTGGCTTGGCCAGACTAAGTGATTTTCCAGGGTGGGGTGTCACTACTACCATCTCCTCAAGAATGATAAGAGTAGTTCATGTATTTTTAGTCTGGCAGATACTGGAATTAAAATTGGTAGGTAGTTTATCTATGTAAATCAAGAAGCAGGCATTGTGCCTAGGAAGCACTGGGCATACAAAGAAAGGGAAACAGTCCCTACCTTCAGGGAGGCTCCATTCTAATATTAGTAATACCAATGGTAGCCAGAATTTCTACAGCTCTTGAAAGTTTACAAAGTACTTTACAAATATTAGTTCATTTTATCTTCACTACAAGCCTGGAAGGTGCTATTATTTCTCCCACTTTATAGATGAGAAGACTGAAGCAAACAGAAATTAAATACTTTGTTCAAAGTTACACAGCTAGTAAATGCGGGAGGTTGAATCTGAACTCAGGTTCTCCTGATTCCATTTCCAGCCCTCTATCCATAGTGTATGTAGATAGATACATCCATGATTTATACAAAGTAGATAGAAACATGGAAGGGGAAGGTACTAGCTGCAAGGGAATTAGCAAAGTCTCCTCTAAAAAGTAGAATTTGAATTGAGTCTTGAAGGAAGCTAAGAATTCTAAGAGGTAGAAGTGAGGGACCAGAACATTGCAGGTATGGGCGTAGTTAATGGAGAAAGGAGATGGAATGTCATCTTCTTGACCAGGGACCAGAATCCCTAAAACCTAAGTTTGGACAATTATACCCTATTCCTCTCCACTAAGATAACCTTTTTAGTTCAAGACCCATGAATATGAACCTGGGAGAGACTGACCTCTAAAGAGAGGGATAAGACTCTCTTGTCTCTTTGTACCCTCATCCTGGAGCCCTGGGGAAAATTACTTAAAGTTTTGGTTTTATTTCATGTCTAGGGACTCTTCCATGTACATTGTAAATCAAGCAGAGGACAGTTATGTATTTTTTTCCACACAAAGGAAATCATTAAAAAGTAGGCTCACAGTCCATATTAACAGACTTACAATGCGATAGACTAACTTATAATTTCTGTTATACTATGCCTGGGGGTCAAAACTTAAACATTTAAGCATGAAGCAGTTTGCAAGACTGCTGAATAGGTATTTGACAACTCACTTTGGCTCTGTACTGCTCTGTACTTCTAGATTAATGTCTTACAGTAAGTCAGGCTGGGGGGTGAACTTGCCCTCTGACTTGCTGTTACCTTCCCCTTTAACATATATAATGGATACACAGAGGGCATCTCATACCAGCTAAGGACCCAGGATCTCTGGACCTCCCAAATGCAAAAGATGGCCTCTTAGGCTAGAAATAAATATCTCAGAATCATTGCTTGGTAAGTTGTCTCTAATCAGGAAAAAACACAAAGCAGAAGAGGCAGCTAGGACTCTGAAGTCTAGTTTCAGGTTCTCCCAGGCAGGACATATGTTTTAGCTTCCATGTGCTCACAACAACCAAGAAGCCAGGATGGGGGAGGGGGACTGGGAAAAGACAACCCTTTCTTCTTAACCATCATGGGAGAGTTTTTTGCCTTGCGTCTTGAAGAGTTAAAGAGCCTGACTATGTGGCTACTCAGAGTTTCTTGAGTACATTAGTTCAAGTAACAAAATACCCAGATTTGAACCATGTGAACCCAGAAGTTGCCCAAAGAGCTCAGCACACACACCCTATAGGGTGACCTTTATAGGACACCTATGTTTCATGCTTACACTTGCACCAGACCTAAATCTGCCTTTCCCTGACTTCTACCTACTTGCCCCAATTCTGACTTCTGGGGCCAAGCAGTCTCATAGGCACACTGGAAAACCTTCAGGTACTTTAAGGCATTTATCAGGGTCTTCCCCAGGCTATACACAATCAATTCCTTCGAATTATCTTTGTAGGGCATGATCAAGAAGCCCTTTATTATGCTGGCCACTCTTCTTTGCATACTCTCCAGGTTTTCATGTCCTTCTGAAAACATGCTGCTCAGAACTGAGCACATTTCCCAAAACATGGTAAAATCAGAATGGAATACAGAAGAATAATCACCTCCCTTGTTCCAAACACTGTCTTTCTTAAGGCAGCCTAGGATTACACTGGCCTTTCTGGCTGCCATAACCCATAATTAACTCGTATTGAACTTGTAGTACACTAAAACCCGAAGTTTCTCCATCTCCCTACTTGAAGAGGGGTATCTCAGAGATTTTAAAACCAGATTGCATCGCTTTGATTCCTCTTGGGGACGCTAAAATATTATCCAACCCTTTTCCAATGAGTCATGGAAAATCGTTGACATAAAAAAATGCCTTCAAGTTTCATCATGAGTCACAAACATCACTGTGAATTCTCTTTTCTCAGGTTAAATGCAAAGTTGATACTAAGGATTATGTGAAATATCTATCAAGAAGAATAATGCATCCCATTCCACTTAGAGTGAAAAGTATTTACAGTCAATTACTATTTGTACATTGTGCTAAATCACTCAGATGAAAAAGGAAGTATACAAACAAGCATGGTCACGAGCACTGTCATCCCATACAAGCTGTGGATGCAAACTATAAAGCTACTTATTGCATCACTGTGCCTAGACAGGGAGACAAGAGGCATGATGATTTTTGTTCTTAAATCTGAAAAACATCTCTCTTCTCTAACTTGGAACAAAATCCAATGGAGAAAAGGTCAGGCTTTTTTTTTTTTTTTCTATCAGAGGGATAATTGGGCACACAGCTGTATTTAGACACTGTCACTTCTGCAAAGAAGTTCATATAAGGAAATGAGAAATTCAACTTTGTTCTGCAGTCAAGAAACTAAGTTCTTTTGACCAAAAAATGATCTTTACGCTTTTCCAAACTCGCAATTTCGTCACATACCTCCATGCCTTTGTAGAGGTTGTCCTCTGTGCTTCTGCCTTCCAGAATCTTTAACTGACTCAAGACTCAATTAAGGGACAACTTCCTACAGGAAGGAAGCCTTCTCAATTCTCTCCCCTCCTCCTAGTGGTTAGCATGTTTTCCTTCCTCAAATTCTATTTGTTGTTCAGTTGTTTCAGTTATGTCAGACTCTTTGTAACCCCATTTGGGTTTTCTTGGCAAAGATATTGGAGTCCTTTGCTATTTCATTTTCCAGCTTCTTTTACAGTTGAGGAACTAAGGCAAACAGGATGAAGTGACTTGCCCAAGGTCACACAGCTAGTAATTGTCTGAGACCAGATTTGAACTCATGGAGATGAGTCTTCCTGATTCCAAGCTCAGAACTCTATCCCCCGTACCATCTAGCTGCCCCTATGCATTTTTATTTATTATACTTATTACATATTATATATTTAAGCATATGTTTATGTTCAAGTGCTGGAATACAAAGACAAGAAAGGAAACAGGGATTAGGAGCTTACTGTGATGTGTCAGGCTCTGTGCTTAGAGCTTTACAAATTGTTTTATTTGCTAATACAGTGGTAGAATTATTAGTTACTTGAGGTTCAGAACCATCTACTTTGCCATTGTACTCTAAGGATTCTAATAAAAACTTTCTTATTAATTCATTGCTTTTTTTATCTCCAGAACCTAGCTTTGTGGTTAGATTCAAACGAAATGAATTGAATTAGCTATTCACACTCCATGCAGAGCATGAAAGATAAGTTTTAAAGTGAATTTAAATACTATTACTGGCTAATGTAGAAGCAATAAAAGTGGATGTTATTATATATCTCATTGCCTTGCTTATCTTACAAAACACATCTGTGAAAGTAGAGCAAAGACCAAAGTGATAAAAAGAGAGAAAGAAAGGGGTAAAGGAAGAGAGAAAAAAATGAGAGTAAGAAAGAGAGGGAAGGAAGGAAGGAAGGAAGGAAGGAAGGAAGGAAGGAAGGAAGGGAGGAAGGAAGGAAGGAAGGAGGGAAGGAAGGAAGGTAGGAAAACATCAATATTTTAAAATACAAAGACGACAAGAAAAAGAAATTTAGGAGAAAAATAAACAGGGCAATTTTGTTACTGCAGCCTTGTTAAACTTAATATGCATTTAAAAAATAAACTATATGTGACAAGTTCATGGACTCATATGCAATTCTCTTTTTGGTTCTTTGTTTATTGAAGTATTTATTTGCTGAATATTGGCAAATTCACACACACACAAAAAAGATTCTTAAAAGACAAGATACCATACAGTTTTTATCTTCTCAGTTTGTACTCCCCACTCAACAATTCTCAAGAGACATATATTACAAAACTTAGGCACCAGTTTCCAGTATTATAATTTAACTGTGGTAAAAATTTTTGAATTGCTTTCTGAAACAAAAATATGCTGCCCTTTCCAGAACAACTCCAAAATAGCTGCACAGGTTTGGTTGAGGTTTCTTTAAAGAGATTTTCACTTTTGGGTCCTAATCAAATATTAAGAAATCCAGCCCTGGGGGAGGGGTGCAGTTTCAATTATTTATTTAGGACAAGTGAAAATGAGAGATTTGGACTTAAAGTCTGCAAGAGACTTCAACTGTTATGTCAGCCTTTAGAAACACCATAACATATGTCTATTTCTGACTGTAAACACAACTAATTATTTTTAGTCACAATATCTGTGACCTATGTATGCATTATTTGTCTCCACATAGATGAGTCCTGAGAGATTAGCTCTATTTGGAAAGCTTAAAAAAAGGAAGGAAAGAAGGAAGGAAGGAAGGAAGGAAAAGAAAAAAGATAGTAAAGCACCCAGGAGTTTTTCAAACCATTTTAGGACTGCTTTAAATAAGTCTGAAGACAAGTTTGCTCTGGACAGCATTAATATACCATCTGAGATTCCTGCCAGGAGAAGACTGTAGGGGCTGTCAAAGCAAGCAACAGGAGATTCTCAACAGAAAATTATTATTTTTAGGTAGGGAGCAGAGTAGCAGCATGGGGTATTTTGAAATCAACACTTGAGCATTTGGAGAGTAGGAGAAAGGCATTTGTATTTTCCCTTTTCCTGAGACCCTTTAGAGTAAAGGTACAGACCAGATTCTAGATTTCCATCCCTTCCTTCCCACATAGATACATCATTGACAGACTAGCCTGAAAGCACTGAGTTATGCTAACAGTTGAACTCGGCACTTGAATAGTTAACATTTGCATAGTGCTTTAAGGTTTACAAAGTGCTTTACATTATCTTATTTGATTCTTCATAATAATCCTATGGATACTGTGATCCCCATTTTATAGAAGAGGAAAACTGAGTCTCAGAAATGGGGAAATGATTTGTTACTATTTGCGATGCTAGTTTTTAGCAGAGGCAACATTTGAACTCAGGTCTTCCTAACTCCAAGTCCAGGACTTCTCTCCCTTAAAAGACTCTTCCTCTCAAGAAGTTCCCCTAGGCCCTTACACAGGTTATCTGTTTAACTGCCCAAAGCAATGACTGAATTACTTTCCTAACATTTATTAGCTATTTGAGACAAGTGATCTACTGTCTCTGACCCTTATTTTTTCATCTCTATGTAAGGAAATGGGCAGTTTGGTGTTACTGGAACTGGAATCAGGAAGAATCATTTTCTTGAGTTCAAATCTAACCTCAGTTTCTTTACCTGTGAAATGATCTGGAGAAGGAAATAGCAAAACGCTACAGAATGTCTGACAAAGAAACCCAAAATTGGAGAATAAAGAGTCAGAAATGACCAAACAACAAGATGTAAGGAAATAATGAGAATTTGTGCTGGCCAGAACAAAGCCCCCAAATCAAGGGCTTTGTTGCTGGTAAACAGATGTAGTGAAGGTAACAGGAAAATGGAAAGAAATGGACTTGCTTTCTTTATCTTTTGTCATTGTTAAATTTCAATGACATGCCAGTTAGAGAGGATCTTGGGAGCTAAGGGGCCTTCACAGCCCACAGCTCCTGTGGGGTTTGGGGCAGGACAGAATCACCAATTTGGGTTTTAGGGGAGCAAGGACCTTCTAAGGAGTTAGACAAGATTTACAAAGAATTTTTAGCCTTAAGTCAGATAGTTACCTGGGACCATGGACTTTAAATCAGCAATCAGACACAGGGAAGCAATAGAATAGATTTAATCTTAACTTGGAGCACTCTGGTTAACTGCTTTCAGCAGTGCTTAAAGGTTAGGTGTGATGGTTTATTGCTTTGACTATGAACTACGAAGGCTTGTAAGGGAAAGATTATGTAGTTACTGCACCATAACACTTGAGTGCTGAGAGCCAAGAAGAGAGACCCAAAGAGCTGAGGCACAGAAGATGGTAGCTGATAGAAGGTGACCATGAAATTAGTGGCAACACCCAGCAAACATGGGAAATGAGATGATCCAGCCAACAGAGGCAGAATGATGACATCACTAAGAGATATGGGCTGCCCTGAAGCAATGTGCATGTTTCCTCGCTCCCCCTACTTCCCCTGTGTGTCCTCCATGCATGTTCTATGGGTCACATTTTCTCTGTGTGTGCTCCTCTTCACTGGTGGTGTGGAAATTTCTGGAAAAGTGTGCCCCAAGTATAGATGGAGGGGTCTTATTACTTTAATTGCTATACCATTTGATTAATGTCTTCTTTTTGACCAATGCACTCTGGTTATCTGGTGGGAGTAACCACAGAGGTTGAGGTTTATGTTTTAAGTGAGGACTGATAGGGCAACTTTCTTGGGGGCCCATGTGTGAGGGCACATCCAGCTGCTACACATGGAACAGGTTGGTGAAAAAAGCATTTGGGGATCTTTCACGATTGAATTGTTTATTGTTGTTGGGTTGGGGAAAGACTAGCTGGGACAAGGAAGGAGTTTTTCTAGAGGGAACATCTGAGTTCTTCCAGGGATGCAAGGTTGATTCTAAAAGAGAGAGGGACATGTAAGAAAAGAAAGCTCTTAAAAGTTTTTCTTTTGCTCAGTTTCCCCTCTAGCAAACCTGAGGCATCTGAAACAGTCTGCTAACGCCAGAAGCAAAGGTTAGTCACTCCTCTGGCATTAGAAAACGAGCTTCCAGGGGATTTGGAGAGAAGCTGTCCTTCTAAGGGGGAGGGAGGGGGATTGGACTTGTTTATTTTTTCCTCCTTCATCTTCTCCTCTAACCTGTTTGGTACTAGGAAACAAAATAATTTTGGTGTGTAAGCTGTCGCCTGGGAGTGGAACAAGATTCTGTCTTATAAACAACAGTATGTGCCAGAGCCCCACAGCGAACCCAAGCCAGGGAACTCTGGCTTGGTTACAAAAATCTCTCTTCAGGCTGGGCAGTGATTACTGAGGAGCAGATTGTCATCCTGAGTGAGTCTGTGTGACAGAACAGAATTGCCTCTGGGGAGGGCCTTTCCCTGCCTTCTTTGTGGGTCAGCTTTTAAAACTCAAGCCCCTCACTATCCTCAGAAAACTAGTGAGTAAAGAGGAGCTCTCACTGAAAAGGACATAGAGCTCACCACTTTTATTTCTGGAGCAGCTTATCCCCAGGGCGATCAGCCTATTTCCCCCCTTGCAAAATCCTAGAGTATTTAAGGGAGCACCATCCCCTCCCCCCAAAATAACCCTACCAACCTAGCCCTTCTTAAACCTAGATCTAATCCTCCTTAAACCTCATCTGACCCAGGCTTCAGAAAGTGCTGCCAGTATTAAAGGCTCTGATATTTATTTGTCCCCAGTTCTTTCATGATGTCCTTGTGTCACAGAAATCAGAGGTGGAAGTTTCAGTTGACACCAACTCTGACTTGCTAAATAACAGGATTGTCAAGACCATGGGAGGCCCGGCATTTGGGGCCAATATGTTTGTATTAAGTACATAGCATCTAAAGAAAATAGGCTTTAGACATGATTGAATGTCAGGCCAAGTTGTTGATTGGCCAGTGGCAGATCTGTATTGCCTAGCCCCCTTTTCCCAGACACAGCAACTATTCAACACCATTTTGACCTGCCAACAACAACTTGTCCCAGAGGAAGTAACCAGGGGAAAGGTGCACAGCTGTCCTGCCCTGCCCATGTCGTAAGCAGGGCCTAATGGATTTAGTGCACAGCCACTCTCCATCGTTGATCCTTTTGACTTTCAGAGGTCATTTTCTATGTTTTTCTGGTTTGACTATAATTTTCCCTTTCATCCTGGTTCTGGATAACACGTATCCCTTATATTTATCTGGATTCCTGTTGTCATATCACTAAATCTTAGCATCTTAGGATCACAGTTTGAGAGGCAGCAGGAATCTAGAAGGCATCCAGTCCAGCACCCTATTTTAAAAACAAGGAATCTGAGGAACAGAGATTAAGTGACTCAGCCAAAATGCGATGGGCTGGATTTGAACTATATCTTCTGATTCCAAATTTAGTGTTTCATCCAATGAGTCACCTTTTCCATCATTAAAGAATAAATTTTAAATATTTTCTTTTTTTAATGGGGAAGAAAAAACAAGCAAATCAACTCTATCCAAATTTGTGATGAGGGGATACCTTTCTTGACAACAGCTCATGACAGGGAGAGGGGAAGTACCTACTTAAGGATATTAGTCAGCTAAAAATTCAACACAAGCCAACAGGCTGCCAAAAAGGCTAACGTAACCTTAGGCTGAATTAACAGAAGTGTGGTTTCATATTGTTGCAAAGGGCATCAGTAAGGCCAGTAGGAAGGAGATGATGATTACACTTTGTTATCCCTGATCTATTCTGGAAATCATTGCAGTGCAGACTTACAGAAGCACAAGATTTTGAGCTGCCAAGGGACAGACCTTAGAGATCATCTAGCCCAGCCTCTCATTTTTCAGAGGAAACTGAGTCCCAAAGAAGTGAAGAAGCTTGCGTAAGCTTACACCGGCAGGAAGTGCCAGAGCCAACATCAAACTATGCCCAAAGCTGGATCTTTTAACTCCAAATCCAAGGCTTTTTCAAGAACATGAATGAATGGCAGACGCTCAAAAACACCAAGGAACTCACAGAGGATAATACACTGTACTACGGAAACCCCTAACATACAGGCGTAACACAACAAAATCATCCTATGTTTTTTGCACTAGTAAGATTACATCTGGAGCTTTTGTTGTATTCTGGATATCAATTTTTTTTAGGATGAACACCGATAAATAAGAACATGTCCAGTGGAAGGCAACCAGTGTTGTGAAAGGTCTAGAAGCCATGGTATATGAAGAAAGGCTGAGGGAGTTGGGATTGCTGATGCTGGAGCAGGTGCACAAAGAGCTGTTCTGGAACATTTCATCATTCTTGTTGTTATCTTGATAACTATTCCCATATAATTGATTTCCTTAGTAATCCTATGCATTTTATTGTATACATTTAAAAACATTATTTTGAGAAGAGGTCCATAGACTTCACCAGACAGCTGAAATGGTCCAGACTCATTACTACTCTAGCCACAATACTAAAAATATGTGGAAGTTAGAAGAAGGCACAAAAGTCCCTTTTCAGTGTCTCTTCAGGGTATGGCTATGCCAGTGAAGTTCAAACTCTGGCTGATACTACCAACCTAGAAAAGCATTGACCTTGGGCCCAATTCAGGAAGCATTTATTAAGCACCTACTCTGTGCATGGGACTGTATTATCAATATAAAGCCAAAAATAAAACACTTCCTGCCTTCAAGGCACTTACATTCTATTGGGGAGGAAAATATGTATGTAAAGAGAATTATAAATACAAAATACAAATACAAAATACAAAATTCCTTGGGGGTTGTCTGCTATCTGAAGACTAGCCTAAGTAAGGAAATGCTCGGCAGAAGTCTAGTCATTTGGTGACTAACTTTTTTGGCTATAGGGACCTATGAAATAGGTTAAAAAGTCCTGCAGTCATAGGATCTCAGCATTAGAAACAACTTCAAAGGTCATCTAGCCAACCCATACTGAAAGACTCCTCTTTAAAAATATTCTCTTCAGGTAGAGTTGAATATGAAAGGATGATATTTTTAAAAAAAAAAGAGGAATATACTGGAGAAGGAGAAAGAGAGAAATAGAATGGGGTAAATTATCTCACATAAAAAAAGCCAAAAAAAGGTTTCACAATGGAGGTGGATGGGAGGGGCGGTAAAAGGGATGAGTGAACTTTACTCTCATCAGATTTGACTTAAGGAGGGAATAACATGCACACTCAGTTGAGTATCTTACCCTACAGGAAAGTAAGGGGGAAGGGGATGGGGGGGCAGGGAATGATAGAAGGGAGGGAAGATGGGGGCAGGGGAGAGAGAAGCAATCACTTTTGAAAAGGGACAGGGTCAAAGGAGAAAATAGAATAAGTGAGGGGTAGGATAGGATGGAGGGAAATACAGTCTTTCACAATAGGACTATTATGGAAGTGTTTTGCATAACTACACATATGTATAATCTATGTTGAATTGCTTGCCTTCTCAATGAGGGTGGATGGGGAAGGAAGAAGGGATAGAATTTGTAACTCAAAGTTTTAAAAACCAGTGTTAGAAATTGTTTTTACATGCAATTGGGAAATACAATATACAGGCAATGGGGCATAGAAATCTATCTTGCCCTACAAGAAAGTAAGGGAGAAGGGGATGGGGGGGGTGGTTAATAGAAAGGAGGGCAGACTGGGGGAAAGGGTAATCAGAATACAAGCCATCTGAGGTGGGAGAAGGGGAGAGATGGAGAAAAAATTTGGAACTCAAAATTTGTGGAAATCAATGTTGAAAACAAAAAATAAATTAATAAAAATAAAATATCCTCTTCAAACAAGAGTCATTCAATTCATTGATTACCTCCAGTGACAGAAATTCCATTACTTTAAAAAAGCATCCCATTTTAATTTTTAAATATATCTAATAGTAAGTACGTTTCCTCTTATAATCTCAAATCTGCTCCCATCCAGTTTCTACTTTCTGTTCCTAATTCTAGAGCCAAGAAGATCAAGTCTAACCTACTCCCACATAGAAGTCCTTAATATACTTACCCTGTTCTCTTCTCCAAAGTAAAAAAAAAAAACCCTTAGTTCAACTCAACTACAAATATTTATCGATCCTCTACTATACCATGTTATACAAAGGCAATTTCAACACAAAGACAAAAAGAAAGCAGTATCTGTTCTCAAGATGCTTACATTCTTTTCTTGGAGGCATATACCATGTACATGGACAATAAGGATAAGTAAGTAAAAAGTAATTGTTTGCCCCGCTTCTATTTCCATGATAAGAGTGGCAGAGGGAGTTAAGTATCACACAGTTCTTAGACTAGCTCCAAAGGTTCATGTAACTCTCAGTGCGCCAACTTTATAAAACTCTTGTTATACACTTCTAGAGAAATGAATCACGTTCTCATATTAACATTCTCACTACAAACAAAACCAGAAGACATGAAAAAGGCACAGCTATGTGGAAACATGGTTCACAGGTTCTCCTTAGGCAAAGGCAAATAAGGATCCAGAAAAATTGATTTCATCACATATCCAAAGGCAACAAGAAACACTATTTCATGGGACATTTAATCATCTTGTCTCACAGTGCTTGTAATCAGCATAGGTAAATCAACCACCTTGAAGATAAAAAGTAATTGGACCTTGTGCACCAGGGACTGTTTGGGGAGTGAGTACTTCACAAAGTTCTAAGAATAATTCAAGACACTCCAGCCTAAGTCTACAGTTATCCTCATCTAGAATGATAAGGGAATCCCTACATTTGGATTCTACCATCTCATTATCCACTGTACCATGTCAAGAGCTAATAATGGTATTTAAGGATTGATTCTCTATCTTTCTCAGTAAACATTAAAATCCATACTGGAAATGAAATTCTGAAGATACAGAGAGATCAATTTCCAAAACATCTTAAAGTGGGTAGGAGGGGGGAGGATGGAAAAGATCATGGGAGGCATCATTACCTAAAAAAGACAACTAAAAAGCCATTGATAACTATTGACCTATTTTGTCTATTGTCTCATCTCTATCAAATATTTATGAGAACGATCTACATACACACTGAGGCTATGTTTCATGGACACATGAAAAGAGAATAAACTGACTTCTGTGGACATTTTTTATACCAGACCACATCTTCATAGCCATACAACTCACTGAGAATTTGTCTAAAATAGGACTTCTATGGTGTCTATTGCTTATTGATTTCAAAAAAGCATTTCATTCAGAAGAATGAAATTCCACCTTAGAAGCTCTTCCCCAGAAAGGTGTATTCCATATATGTTAATATTATATAAGAGTCTATGACACATGCTATTACACAGATAACTTTGTTCAATAACCCTTTATTAACACACAGCATTTGGGAAATATTTCTGTACTCTTAATGATTCAAAGTTGCTGACTGCCACAAAATCCTACCTTTTCAATGCCATGATTCTCCCAATGGTGCTGACTGACTATGAATCATGGCATGTCCTGTTGAGAGAGTAATAAAACCTGCCTGTGATCCAAAGACCATAGACAGATGCACTGTGTGTTGATGGTGTTTGTCCTTCATTTCCAAGAGGACCAGTGACATCATGGGTGGTATCTTGATTTGCACATGAATCGGATTTAAGCTGGGGCACATTGCATAAAGCCATTAGCTTTGCTCTCTCTTCTAGAGTCATCAAAGCCCAGCGGCAGGACAAAAGCCAAGACAACTGACCATGACCCGGGATTCAGTGGATAGCCTTGGCATCTTCAATGCTTCACCAAGCTCTAAGCACTCCACAGTGCCTTCTTTAGGTACCTTCATGACCGCTGGAACAAACTGTCCTCATGCATTCATTCTGCCAGGGGTAGACATCCCTTAACTCATCAATGGGCTTGAGGTCTATTGGCTACGTTCAACCTGGTTTAGTCTGTCTGCTAAGAGAGTTTTACCTGGGCGAGGCCACTGTGCATTGTCCAGCTTCTTGGAGCCACAGGTGAGGGTTTGGTGGCAAGTATTTATCCAAAGGTGGGGAAGCAACAATGAAAAGGGCTCACACCAGAGGTGCTATTCTTCCTGAACACTCCATATGCCCTGCATGGTGTGTATTACTCATGAGGATCTATGCATAAAAATGACATAAAAGGCATCAGCAAGGACTATACAATTAGATAAAAGATATGGACAGGGCAGTGCCTGCAGTGAGAGGGAGTGGACACCTCTAATACTTGCTACCTGTTTCACTTTGGACAAGTGACTTAACCAACTTGAGCCTCAGTTTCCTCATCTATAGAATAAAGGAGTTGGACTTCATGGACTTTGAGATTCCTTCTAGGTGAAAATCCATAATCCTATGATCTTATTACATTGTCACTCTCAAAATGTGAAAAGAATAAGAAGGAGGTCTCATGCATATTTGGTAGATCCTTTTTGAAGGGTTTGTGGAAGGAAATGGACATGCATCAAATAGGATTATAAGTTTAGAGGAATTGTGATATCTACCGGGGACTGATTCATGCAAAGGTTACTCACATGGATGAGATCATGGATCTGTCAAAGTTTCTAAATAAGTCTAAGGATGAAGTTTCTAGCAACTGTGAGATAAACCAAAATGAATATGCTGTCTTGAAAATTAGTGAATCACTGGATTCTGGAAATCTTTAAATATAGGTTGTTGGGGTGTTATATAAGGAATTCCTTGAAGGACAGAAGATTGTACTGAAATATCTCCTTTTCTACTCAAAAATTTTATGATTCATTGCCAAGCACAGTACCATTGTAGTTCCTCATTTTTCTGTTTTCATGATTCTCCAGTTTTCTATATTCCAAGTTATTTACCAGCCCCAGTGTCAATCCTAGCTTACTTGACAGATACTGTAAGTTCTATATATATATGTACATATATAAATATAATATAATAATATGTATTATACATCATACAATATAATAATAAATAAATATAAAGATATTTTGAAAAGGGTTCAAAACATTTATATTGATCACTTATAATACAGAGAACTTAAAATGTTCACATACAAGACAAATCACTTAATTATTTCATGACATTATTGAGCATCTTTTGTGACATTAATGGATAATTTGATATCATTTGAATCCTTTGTGTCAATTAAAATAAAGAGGAAAGCCCTGGAAAACAGATGACATGTTTGTGAACCTGAACTCTTTTGTTTTGGTTTGGTTTCTTGTAAAGTTGCCATTGCCAAAAAAAACAAAAAGCAAAAAACCCCAAACCAACCAACCAAACCCAAAAAATCCCTGGTCAAACAAATCTATCACAAAAGAACATGATTACATAATGAAATTTCAAAGTATAGCACAGAAATAAAGGCTATGTGTATATGTATATGTATACATATATATGTATATATATATATATACATATATATATATATATATGTATATATATATATATATATATATACACACCTACCTCCATATTTATTTAGGAAGACTAATGCCTCAGGGAAATAAAACTTTTTTAAATAATAAAAACACCAACTTCTTTGGACCAGGAGAGAATTGGTTATGAACTGAAGATATGAAGTCTTCCTTCACTGTCAGGGACTCTTATCTGTTAAAGGAAGGATAGGGAAACATTGCAATTCAAAGAGGTAGAAGTTTATAATTGGTCATACAAGTCTTAGAACTGTAAGACTCTGCCAGTAGTGATTTCTGAAGCAGAAAACAAGGCTGATCATCCAGACGGCTGATTACAAAGATGAATAGATGCAACATAGCAGCCATCTCAAAGAGGCGGCCAAGTCAAAATCAGGAGCACCATCTCATTGGAAAGAGGCAGAGGACAGCAGAAAAAGATCAGCAGAAGGCAGCTATTTCAGAAGTTCAGGTATCAAAAGTTCATGTCTAGATGAGCCACAGTATGCCGTCTGACCAGGAAAATTGTCATGTCTTGCTGTCATATGCCCAAAGGCTCAAGTGAGATTTTGAAGCTCCTTCACAGTCTAGGCCAGGCTTCCAGCTTCCAGTGAATTCCCTTGAGCCGGGGAGCTCTTGCCTCCTCTGCTGATGTCCTTACCTTGGAGAGCAATCAAGCAACCTCTGGAGCAGTCACAGTTTTGTGTTCTCTTTGGGAATGGTCAGCTAAGCACTCAGATACAAACTCTGCAACTTTTCTGGAAATGCTAAATGAGAATAGTCTTTATCTATTGCAAAATATTGAATACCAGTTCCATGAGGACTTGGTTTTTAAGGTCTTTACTTTAGAAGTTCGTTAAAATCCTTTTGAAGGTCTAGGCAATCTTCAATAAGTTCTCACTTGTCAACATCTATATTGATCATTCCAAGAACTTGAATATATTAAGAATTTGTGAAGGTGTGTTTTTCTAAACAATATCCCTGATTAAAAAAAAATATATGTATGTATGTATATATATATATATATATATATATATATATGTATGTATATACATACATATATATATATATATATATATATATATATAGAGAGAGAGAGAGAGAGAGAGAGAGAGAGAGAGAGAGAGAGAGAGAGAGAATACTTTCTTGGCAATTTCATGACTTTCTAGATTGCATAGAACATGAAAAGTACAGTCATGTAGGCTTCCA
>CM053769.1:80760446-80785021 GCA_028658325.1 Potorous gilbertii
CTACATATATGGATGCACATATACACATATAAACATGTGCATACACAATTTACGTACACATTGTGGATGCATAAATACAATCAACGCAGGCCATAGTTTTCCAAGCTGCTACTTCGTCTCTGTTCAGTTTTATAGCCTCCAGTACCAGGATATCCCTATCACTAAATTAGTTTCCCTTTGGGTGTGTTTGTATAAGGAATTAAGCATCCTTAAGCTCGCTATAACTCTGTGATTTTTCAGCCAGGAGTCAGATTAAAAATGAATTGGCAAATCATTTTCAGGTCCACATTTAACCATCCAAAAGATTATTAATTTTCACTTTTGATCCCTTTAAAAGCAAAAAGATCAACAAATTATAATAGAAAACATTTTTCTTAGGTTTGTTTACCAGATTTTAAAAATCTTTGCTGTATTCTTCCTCCTCCCTCATTTATTTTGTAAGGTTTCTACAGAATCAAATTATCATTAATTAAAATATTGGTGACCATAAGTAGCACAAACAAAGCAGAATGGAAAGAAAACCATTAACTTATTACTTAATCAGGGCAGACTAGATTAAAAGGAAAGGTATTATAACATGAAGCTCAGCATGCTGAGGTTCTTTTGGCCGAGTAAGCACAAGGAAAGTCAAAGAGCATAGATTCTCCAGGGCAAATATCCTGTTTTTATTCTATCGAAGGGTTGATGTAGGCATTAATGGGAGATCATCTGTCACTGAAACCAGAAGTTTCCATGCTTTGTTTAAACAGAAATCCAGACAGAAACGTTGAGGACTACAAAGACTTTAGATTTACCAGTATTTTTCAACCAGCTTTTCTCTTAGTAATTGTGTGTTTTATCCTTCTCTTTTTGATAGCTGCTAAATGGTGAAGAATGGTACACAAGTGGGATATGGGTAAGGGATATGAGGGTTCCTTCTGTGGAGGTGGATGGGAATAAGGTTTGGAGAGAGAAGGTAAGTTGTGAAGTCGTTGCAACTAGAAATTGCAAAGAATTTGGACTCCAAAGATCTGATTCTGAATATTGCTCTAATACACAAAAGGCACTGGTTCTGGAGACATGGATGCTTGGTTCAAATGCTGTGCTTGTGACCTTGCACAAATCACTTGTGCAAGAACCTGGTTTTCAGAGTTGTCATCTACAAAATAAGGGACTTAAAGAGATGGTTTCTTCCTTCTAGCTGCTGCAGAGCACAGGGAACACTGGGCCCAGAGTCAGGAAGACCTGAGTTCAAATCCAGCCTCAGACATGTGCTAGCTGTGTGACGCTAATCATGTCACTTAGTGTGTGTTTGCCTCAGTTTCCTCAACTATAAACCAGGGATAACAGAGTCACCTCCCAGGATTGTTGTGAAGATTAAATGAGAAAATATTTGTACAGCAGATGGTACAATGGCTGCCACATATTAGGCTCTCTATAAATGATCATTCTATTTCCCTCTTTAGATTTCTGCTTCTGCCCAGAACCATAGCTAACTCAGGACACTGCCCAAGGGTGCCAAAATTTAGAAGAAGCTTACAGGTCCCAACGCACACTTCTTCACCTACTCACCCTTCACCACTTATGGCCACATCCCAGGTGATCAAGCACCCTTGATGATACATCCCAGGGCACACTTGCTTTGAGCAGGAGACACCCTCAGAGCCTCCAGGTCCCTCTCCCCCCAGTCCTATGGCAACATATAAACTTCAGGGGCCCAGGACATAATTCTTTGTGCTAAGGGGACACTACATGGTCTCATTCCTTACCCCAAGCACAAACATTCCTAAGCATGACTGTTACTATTTACTGCTTGCAAGACCTTGAGCAAGTCACACGTTTTCTGGGCTTCTGTTTTTCCTCTTTAAAATGAGAGATTAGGTCTAGGTTCGTTCCTATTCTATTATCCCAGAAATCAGTTAAATTGGCACTATGGATCCTCAAAAGGGAAATTTGTGAACTCTTATTTGATTAAGAACCAATCAATCAACAGTTATTTATATGTGATAGGCACTCTGTTAGGGTGTAACCAAAAACAAGGTGGGATTTTTTGTTGTTTTTGTTTTGAAAGTCAGTTTTGCAGCCTCAAGCTGTGTAAACATCTAAAGGATTAACTTTGGTAATCCACAGTTGTGACACATTAAGTGTTGAGGGTGTGGGCTCTCATGCCTTTGGGCTCTGAGTCAAGGAGATACCGAGTAAAACTGGAAGCTTGATATTGCCTTGGAATTCACTCACTGGAAGAATACTCCAGCTGTGAACTCTTGATGTCCTGGAAGAAGACTCTGGGTAGCTGTTGTTAAGTCACTCCCCAATAAGAATGTGAACCCAGAGGAAGAAGAGAAGCTTTGAGCATTGAGCTTAGAGTGTGAAGAAGAGGAAAAGGAGTGTGGGGAGAGCTGGCAGCAGCAGCGTGTGCTTGTCCATTTTTGAAGAAGACCACACCATCAGAGACATGATGACATGACTTGCACTGGACTTTGTTTTGAGTGAGGGAGGGCTGTGCGGGTCATCAGTCACTTCTCCTCCAGAGCCATCTGAATCCAGTGACCCGATCTTCATCAGGATGAGTGGAGGTGGCCCAGGATGCCCTGGGAGATCTTGGCCTTTTAGGCTACGGCCTTTAAGGTACTCACTTAAAGTGAGGTAACCTATTCAGGGAATAGGCTTCTTTAAATAGTAGTCAGGGAATGGCCCCTTTAAAGAGAAAAGGAAAATAAATAAATAAATAAATAAATAAATAAATCGAACTGGCAGGACTAGCAGCAGCTGAGACTTGCTGAAAGAGCCTCCCAGCTGTGAAAGTGAATTGAACTGAAGGGCAGAGACCTGCCTGCCTGCGGGAAGGAGGCTTAGCTTAAGCCCCCTTTAAGAGCTGTTTTCCTGGAGCCCTCAGAGCTATTAAAATGAGTTAAGATGGTGTGTATGTGTTCGTCCTTCGTGGCTGAAGAAGACCACGCCATCAACATGACTTGCACTTGACCTTGTTTTGAGTGAGGGAGGGCTGTGCAGGTCACCTGCCTCACTTCTCCAGAGCTATCTGGATCCAGTGACCAGATATTCATCAGGATGACTGGAGATGACCCAGGATGAGGCATTTGGGGTTAAGTGATTGCCCAAGGTCACACAGCTAGTTAGTGTCAAGTGTCTGAGGTGAGATTTGAGCTCAGGTCCTCCTGACTACTGTACTGGTGCTCTATCCACTACACCATGCAGCTTCCCCAATTATGATGGTAGTGCTGGGAAAGTGTGTAAATACTGTTATTGCCCTGTTAAGTTTTGTTTTCCCAGAGACAGAAGCTGGGGGCAGGAGCCCCTGGAGTCTGCTGTCAGGCAGGAGCAGGGAAAGCTTGGAGTAGAGCAGTCCCTTCCCCTGTGAGCTGAGACAAGGAACTGGAGCAGAAAGCTGCCTGCGTAGGAACCCAGGCAAGAGTCAGAGCAGGTCTGCCTACAGAGGAGGAGCCAAGGGACTCAGAAGTCAGCCTCAAGTCAAGAAGAAAAGAGACTTTACTTGGACACTATGTTTGGATTGAAAGGATTGTGACTTACTGTGACCTAGGGGTGGGTGGTGTGGCATTTTTTCTGCCTGCTAAGGATATATTGTGCTAGGGAAGACCTTGGCCTGGGACTCCCTGATTGTATAATCAAGTATTTGGAGGAATGCTATAAGATAGAAGGAATGCACTGATATATGCTATGTGCCATGTTGCATACTGAGGCTTATATTATACACTGGATGATATGTTTTGTTTAAGGTTATGTGACCACTTAGTAATAAGTTGTTATGAGTTGTGAATGCTTTAGTTTTCTGAATAAGGTTGAGTTCTGAATAGAGTGTTCATTATATCTTGCAATTAGACCCTTAAAATTATTCACAGCAGCATCCCTCACATGCGCTACTGTGATTGGTGTTACATAGGGTTACAAAAACAATCTACTTTCAAGGAGTTTATATTCCCATGGGAGGGACAAATATGTATGTGTGTGTAAATGTACATGCATTCATGTATATATATCATATAAAGAAAATATAATCAAAGTAGTTAAATTCAAAGTAGTTTAGGGGCAAGAGTGCTAGGTAATTGGGGAATCAGGAAAAGCTTCACATAGAAGGTAAGTAGTGTTTGAGCTGCATCTTGAAGAGAGGGGGTCTATGAGGCAGAGGGATTGCATTCCAGGCACTGGGGACATTGTAGTGCCCCAGAAAGAATATGACCTGCCCAAGGTCTTGCAAATAGTAAATGGAAAGAAAGCCATAACTAGGAATTTTTATACCTGGGGTAAAGAAGGAGACCACTTGGTATCCCCATGACAGAAATAATTGGATGTATAGAGACAAGAGATGGACAATTAGGAACAGAAAGAAGGCTAGTTTGGCTGGATCACAAAGTACAAGAGGGAGAGTAATATACAATGACACTGGAGACGTAGATTGAGGTAAGGCTGGCATGGGATTTAAAAAACAAAATGAATAAGTTACATTTTATCTTACAAGATGGCAGCCATGGAAATTTTCCCCACAAAACCCATAAGCTACCCTGAAGGGAGGTAGAACACAGCTGTGAACTGCTCTCTTTCTCCTTCCACTATCAGAAATTTGCAACCTCCAAATCCTAAGGCACCTGACTTTTCCCAAGAACAAACTGGAGACTTTCTAGGATAGATCAAGAGGGTGAAATGTGATGGATGTATATCTGCTAGATGTTATGGGAAAGAAACTGTATTGATAGAAGGAACTCAAGAGAAACAACTTTTTTGTTGTTGTTTTAGTTAAGAATGTCCAGAAGGGGTGGCATTAATTAAGAAGACAGAGGTAGAAAGGAACAGATTCCAAACAAAATTTCTCTGAACACATGCACTTAAATTGAACAAACATTTAATGAGTCCCTACATGAGTAAAGCTCCCTGGCCTCCTTGCCTCAATCACTGTTTATTTTCTACATGTGCCATATTTACTCAATTTCTACCTTCCCCTCACCATTTCTTCCTCCTCTGCCCTCCCATCAAAGTAAGCTCCTTGAAGGAAGGGACTGTCATATTTGCATCCCCAGCTTTTGGCACACAGTCTAGCATGTTAGATTCATAATCCCTGCCCTTAAGGAGTTTTCAGTCTAGGAAGAAAGATGAATTACATATATGAATAATTATGACAAAGTTACGAAAGAGATACAAACAAAGCAGTACTAAAGGAGTAGAGTGAGATTATATCTGGTCAGGGGACAAAACAAGTAGGGCTTCATGGAGGAAATGGGGTTTGAACTGGGCCCTAAATTATGGCTGGTGCTTTGAAAGAAAGCTTTACCAAGAAGGAAATAATATATCCATTGCTGGATTCAAATATGGATATTTCCACCTAAATATCCTCAGTTAATCTACTCTAACATTGTGTTTCCATGGTTAGATCGGTGCTTCTCATATTTTTCAGGTCACAGACCAACCAATTTATTGGGGCAGACAACTCCATGGACCATCTGTCAGCTCTGCCCAGCCAGTCCCATGACAAAAATCAAAAAGCATTCACAATCATTAATGGCAGGCATGGCATTGCTTTTAATGAGATAGAAATGGGAAATTCATAAAAAGACAAATTTATTTCCCAAATTAGAACATAGATATTATCATCTCATAACCCCAAATAACTAAGTATTACCATGGTAGAGTATGTAGAGATTTGACTGTGGAGCAAGAGAGATCTGGATTTAAGTCCTGCCTCTGATACATACTGGCTTATGGGACCCTGGATAGGTCATTTAATGTTTCAATGTCCCAAGAAACTATCTAAGACTATGACTTGCAGAGCAGGTGCTGATTTGCATTGGTAGAGTGAGTTTTTTTCCTAGAGGTTGACTACACAAATGAAATTACAAGTCCAGATTCCCAAACGAGCAAATAAATATCTCAGCACTTTGCCCACAGGTTACCTGCAGAACATACTTTGAGAGAACCAAGGTGTTGGAAAACGAGTTAGGAAAAACTAACCCAAGTTACCTCCCTGATCAGGATGAAGGACCTAGTACTTGGTTAAGTTAAGGCACCAAGTACTTGGACAAAATGACAAAGAACTTCATTAAACAAAGCAGAGTTCATTTGCCCAGGAGAATCTGATGCTACTTTTCTACTGACCTGGAGTATGGTCTGTCCTTTCACAGCCTCCATAACTGTTTCTCTTCTCTGATCCTGATCACCAAAGTCATAAACAAACAGCTGGGGAGATAAGGGGATGCAATATAAGTAAATAAATCAAGTATCAGATTTTAAAATATGATTAACAATATACAACCTTTTATTTTTAATGCAGTCGTTACTTGTTATTTATTTGTATGTTCAGATCTGCAATTTCATTGGTATATGGAAACTTCCTAGTATGGAAATTTCATCCACAGATGCAAATTGTCTGTAATTTAGTCTTAGTTGTTTGAGAGGCAGTGAGAGGTAAGGTGGATTGCCCATGGCCACACAATTAGGATGTATTAGAACATGACTTGAACCCGGGTCTTCTAGGATCCAAGGTTAGTCCTCTCTGCACTACATCACATTACCTTTAAATAGTCATATCCATATTGAATAAAAAGCTATTTTTTAAAAAAGTACTTCAAGAAGCATTTATTCGCTGCCTACTCTGTGTTAGGCACTGTGCTATGTTATGAAGACAGAAAGACAAGAACAAGACAATCTCTGCTCTCAGGCGGCTTACATTTTACTGAGGTTTTACAACACATGCACCAATATTGCCAGATAAATACAAAATAAACACAAAGATTTAGTGGGGGGTGGGGGGTGTGGAACTCAGGAAAAGCCTTTTATGGGAGATGATACTTGACCTCTGCCTTGAAGGGACCTAGGAATCCCAAGAAGCAGAGGTGAGGAGGGAGAGCATTCCAGGTAGAAGGAACACTCCATGCAAAGGCCCAGAGTAGTGAGATGAAACAACTTGTACATAAATAGCAATTAGACCAATTTGAATGGGCCATAGAGTTCATGATGAGGAATACTATGCAGTCATTCTGGCAAGTTAGGTTTTTAGCCACATTGTGAGAGGTTTTAAATGCCAACAGTTGAGTTTCTATTTTATCCTAGGATCAATATGGATCCTTTGAAACTTCTTAACCTGCTGAATAAAATGGTTAAATCTATACTTTAAGAAGATCAGTTTGACAGCTGTGGGGAGGATGGTTTGGACAGGGCAAGGGTAGAGTGAATACAAGTAGATCAATTATGATAGCTTTGCACTAGTTTTAGCAAGAGATGATGAGGGCCTGAATTTAGGGTAGTTGTGGCACAAATTTAAAAAAAAGGGGTTTGTGGGGGAATCAGATACAAGCAATATTGTGTAATTAGAATTTACAGGACTTGGTAAGTGATTAGATCTGAAAGAGGGGCAGGAAGTGAATGAGAGTGAAGAGTCAATTATGAATTTTAGATTGTAAACGTGGGTGATGGAAGATTGATGGGTCTCAAGACTCAAGTCACGGGAAAGATAATGAATTCTGTTTTGAGATTCTGATTCCTATGGGATCTGTAGCTCAAGATATCCAGCAAATTTTTGTGACTGAAAGAGACCTCAGATGCCAACCCCTTCATTAGAGAGTCTTTGAGAGACTCAGGGACTAGTTCAGGATCACCCAGATATGAAGTGTCAGAATGGAAATTTGAACTCAGATTTTGCTGCCTTCCAGTCCAGCATTCCATACATTACGTCACACTATCTATACACAATGACATGTTAACCTAAGAAGACACCAAAACATTACAAAGGAAATGAAGCTTAGTATGACAATATAACACTAAAAAAGATTAAGGGCAACAACTACATGAACAAAGTAGAAATTGTTTGAAGAGATATCCTTCTCACTGAGAGGTCAGCAATTTGAATTTGCTTCTAAGGTGTTTCAGCCCTCCTACCAACCTCCCCTGGGTTGACAATGATGGTATTATGACTCCGTATTATAGGGTTGGCTTGCTAATATTGGCCAAAGTTTCCTTTGCAGTCTTCATCTGTATTTGATCCCCAGTCTCCTAGGCTGCTATTGCAAATGAAGTAAATGCCAGTATTTCCAAGAGGAAACAGCAGGTCCTTTGCTTCTCACTGGAACCCAATCCTCCCTGGCTGGGATTTGGAGATGGGCAAAGTTGGATGTATGGGATCTGAAGGGCACAGAGAAGAGAAGTATCATCTGGCATTTGGAGGACAGTCATGTGGAAGAAGGATTATTAGACTTGTTCTACTTGGCCCCAAGGAGACATAAAAAGGACCAATGGGAAGAAAACACAAAGAAACAGATTTAGGTTCTAGGTAAAGAAAGAAAAGCCATCCTAATAATTAGCTGTTCAAAGACAGAACAGGCTACCTCAGGAAGTAGTGAGTTCTATATCACATAAAGTCATTGAAAGAAGATTGGATGCTCACTTTGCAGTTAGTTGTAGAGGGGGTTCTTGTTCAGGGAACAATTAGACAACTTCCAATGTCCCTTCCAACACTGACATACTATCATTGTACTTGAAATAAGTTTGTTTTCAAGTATATAAATCCCTTCATAATTTTTTTTCCTCACATGAATTCATTTGTCTGAGCCAAAACTTTCTTCCTCAAATTGCCTATATTGTATGTCTTGGTTGATTATTGGTTCATCAGATTAACTTTTTTCCCTTCTTTTATTATAATGGATGGCTTATGAGGTAGGAGAGGTGGGAGCAATATATTCATAAAAAGTGACATAAAAAATGTAATGTATCAGTATTTTTTTTAAATGGCATTAAAAAAAGCCCAACAACTTTCTTTGTATTATCAGACCATAATAATTTAGAGTCTGGGCTAATGGGTTTACCTGTATCCAAAAATCAGGTTTCCATTACAGGTAATATAAAAATGAGGTACTTTTATCAGTAACTGCCTTGGGTATTAAACATTTGGCCCTAGAATTTTAAAGTGCACATAAAACAAATTTCTTGCAATTAATTCATTGTTCCATATCACTGTACTATTCCTCCAAAGTTTCACTGTGCATCAGCATTTTTCTAAAACGCTTGTCAAAATTGTTACCGTTGTTCTTGAGGCTCGAATCATTTTTAGTTTGGTAAGTAAGCAAAGACACTGTTTTAGTGTCTTTGATTAGCAAATGTTCACAACTGTCCACAATCTTTTTCTCCTGTGTTTACATAGTCATTGTAGTTAAGATTTGTGGGCAACCCCACAAATTCTCCTTCTCCTGGTTGTCAATTGTATATTATATTTGTTAAGACTTTATATCCTGAATTCAATAGTATTTTACAGGTAAATAAAGATGATAGTCTTATCTCACACTAGAGACAGTTACTCTTTTAGTGACTAGGTAACAACAAATCTCCCTTTTCCTTTCAAAGTCATTGTTAAGTCTTTTTCCAGATGAAAGTTTGCTATATGTTATATATTAATGCAATCACAAATTGCAAATCACCCTGGGAAATGATCATGGAATAGTAAAATACACTATTTCTAAAACCTGGAAAGTAGGGAACACTGGAACACTAATTCACCATTGGTGGAATCGTGAACTGATTCAGTCATTCTGGAAAGCAATTTGACTAGAAAACTGTGCATACCCTTTGATCCAAGCAAGACCACTGCTATGTCTATAACCAAGTTTCTTTCTTTCAAAAGGGGTTGGGGGGAGGACCTATTTGTACAAAAATATTTATAGCAGCTCTTTCGGTAGCAGTTGAGAATTGGAAGCTGAAGGAACGCCCATCAGTTGGGGGATGCTGACCAAGCTGTGATGGAAGTATTACTATGCTATAAGAAACGACAAACAAGATGATTTCAGAAAACCCCAGAAATACTTACATGAACTGATGTACAATGAAGCAAGCAGAATCAGAACATTACTCAGTAACAGCGATATTGTATGATGAAGAACTGTGAATAACTTAGCTATTCTCAGCAATTCAGTGACCACAGACAATATCACAGGAATCACGATGAACCATGCCCTCTGCCTCCAGAAAAGAACCGATATTGTCTGCACATGAACTAAAACATACTATTTTTCCCTCCCTCCCTTCTTTTCTTTCTCTCCTTCTCTCTTTCCTTCCTTCCTTCCTTCCTTCCTTTTTTGAGTCTTTTTGAACAAATTAGTAATATGAAAATGTTTTACATGATTGCACATGTATGACTGTAACAGTAATCTAAATGGAAAGATCTTTCTCATTCATTAATAGACCATATGATCTGCTTAAACATGTGGTAGGAGGAGCATGCTGAAGAGGCAGAACAGGAAGTGTGGAGAGCAACTATGAGAAAGTGAGTGAGTGGGGCCAGGTCAGATGGGATAGAATGCAGGCCAACTGACACAGGCCAACTGACCCTGTGTGACAGTTGGGAGTGAGAAAACCCTGGCTTAGGGGGCAGATGTGAGAATGCTTTTGCTCCCTGCACTGATTGTGTTTAGTAACTTCTTGGTCACCATGATGATTTTGCTTTCTGGTGTTAAAATAAATGTTCTTCTTCTGCCTTCTATATGAAGAATCCTTATACTTGGCATATTCATAATCACCACCAGTGTGGTGAATATTGCCCTGTTGATACAATGACCTATATCAGATGGCTTACTATCTTAGGGAAGGGGCAGGGGAGGGAGAGGAGGGATAGAATTTGGAACTCAAAACTTTTTTAAAATGTTAAAAATTGTTTTTAACATGTAATTGGGGGGAAATAATTTTTTTTAAAAAACCTGGAATATATTTTTTTTCTCTAAAGTGTAAAATAAAATTGCCCACATCAGTGATTTTATCAATATAGGTAACTATAGGTGTAGAAACTTCTTCCCCTCTCTGGGAGATAGGGGGAGGAAAATTTGGGATGATGATTATGCAAGAAACAGATGACATGAATAAAAACAAAACAAAGAAGGAAGGAAGGAAAGAAAAGGGAGAGAAACAAAGAAGCTCTTTCTCCTGCTGTAGATTAAAAATTCATCTGCAATTTATTCTTAGGATGTTGCCTGAGTCCCAAAAAGTTTAAGTGACTCACCTATATCTCAGAGATAGTTCTTGACAACAAGGCCATCATTGATTCACTATGCTATACTGTCTTATAAAGTTTTATTAAATGAAAAATTGAATAGCTGCTTCTTGTAAACTTGGCTACAAAAGAAAAGATTTCTAGCTAGTTTGCATTCCAAGTAGTAGAAAGAATGACCAAATAATCAGACGACTCCTCAAAATATATGAAAGAATGGTGTAAAAGGATCTAAGAGCCTGTTCACTGCCTCAATAAGATGATTTTATGAATCTAGGATAAGAATCAAACCACAAGTAAATCACCCAAACCCTTCAGCATACAAAACTAGGTATTGAAAATTAAAGTTATTTTTCACAACTAAGAAGGAAAATTGTCTTGAAGGATCATCATGATTTTTTTTTAAAAATTTAAGACAGCAACTATTTTATAAGGATAAACATTTTATAGTCAATGAAGATTATTGTGTTATATGAAGAAAAATGCTTCATATATTGTATTGAGTTTGCTATTCTGTCAATTAAGCACAGTTTAGAAATTTCAGGCTAACTTGGATCATTTAAAACACTGTAATATTTACTCTGTGGTCTCCTAATACCTTTTTTCTCTCCATCCCTTTCCACCAGTAAAAGTAAGTTCCTTGAAAGCAAAGATTGAGTTCGCTTTGTTTCTGTATCCCTAGCACATGCTTGGACCACAGTAAGTGTTCAAATACTGATGTTGAACTGGATTAAATTGACATTATTTTTCTTCATCCTATTGCAGTGGTTTCATGACTCAGATCAGAAATATGGAAAAGAAGAAGAAAGCCCTCCCGTTCGTTGGGTGGATGACCTTAAGGAGTTGTCATCTGCTATCTCCCTACTACATTAAGTCACAGATAAAATTCCATATCCCTGAGTCTGTTCTTACCAACTTTACTCACAATGGTTATGGCCTTTTTTCAGAAGTAAAAGAAATATCAACCAAAAGTCTGTAGGCCTCTTGAAAAAAAAAGTGTATGCAACAAACAAGCCTCCCACACATCAGAGCATCATGTTCTTGCCTCAATGAGGCTAACAGTGATGACCTTCAGAAACACTAACACGTCGTAAGTATCAGTATTACAAACACCACATTCTATCCAGGACACATTTGTATCTGTTTATTCTCTGAAGTTCTGTGGAGAGGACAGGATCACCGACATTGGGCTGGACCTGTATGCCCCTAGAATGCTGATACAGTCTAAAGAGGGGACATTAGTAAATACTCCTTGGAAACTGTTCTGCATCCAGAAAACAAAAGTAAAAAACAAACAAAAAGGAAACAAAATAGTTCCTCATGACAGAGGCTGGTATCTGATGCCAAGCAAAACAGTTGTTTTGTGTTTGGGTTGAGATATCCAACTTGGAACTCCACCAGGCAGAAACCATTTCATGAGGAATTGCTGCTGCCAGCAAACCACTGCATATGTTCTGTGAAATCCAGCCAGAGAATAATACTGATAATTGCTTGCCTGCTTTGGGGACCACTCTTAGGAATGCATCTGTTTAAGTCTGGGAGTGTGTCATTTTCCTGGAACAGCAAAACTGTAGCCTTTTGGCAGCATGTTGTAGTTGGGAGAGCTGGCTTCCTAGGTAGGAAGACCTAGACCTAATTCCTATTATGGATATTAGTTATATGACCCTGGGCAAGTCCCATAAGCTCTCAGTGCTGAAAGCAACTCTTTAAGACTATAAGCTGAAGAAAATCCTCCACCTTCCCGCTCTGGGTAGGCGTTCCCTCTTCTGAGAGTTCCCTCCATCAATGAAATTGCAGGCCCAGGACCTATTCTCTATCTTCCACAGAGCATAACTACTAGGCTACAGTGTGAGCTAAGGAAATAGTATGGATGAAAGCACAATGATTTGAAGACAGAGGGTCCAGATTCAAATCCCTCCTCAGATGTCTGCTATTTGTGTCTTTAGGCAAGTCACAGCCATCTTGAGCTAAAGATAAGTTTCCTTATCTTTAGTATAAGAAGGTTGGACTACATGACTTTTGAGGTTTCTTTAGCTAAAATCTACGAAACTCTAGAGGTATGGACTCTAGCTGTTAGTGTTTTGTCAGGGTTTCATCACTGATCAACTTTCATTGAGAGGGCTAATGAGCTGCTGTTCTGACTGCAGTAAGACTAAGGAAAGGTGAAATTGAACTCAGGATCCCTGGGCATATATAGTTTTCTTGCTGTTATATCATGGTCAGTAACGAACACTTTTTAATAAGTGAAAAATGTTAAAATAGATTGGGCTAGTGTTTTAATGGGGCAGTTAGCTAGCTCAGTGGATAGACTGCTGGGCCAGGAGTCAGTCAGACCTTCAATTCAAATCTAGTCTCAGACACTTACCCTGGGTAAGTCACTTAACCTATGTTCATCTTAATCTACTGAAGAAGGAAATGGCAAACCACTCCAGTATCTTTGTCAAGAAAACTCCATGGACAGTACTGGTTTGCTATGGTCCACTGGGTCACAGAGAGTCAGAACAGCTTCAGTTTTTAACACATAGTGGCGATTCATTTAGTTTCTAAGCAAATTCTTCAGTCTTTACAAGCTGGCTCTAAGTCTGTCTTACCATCCTTATTAAACATTATCCTTCTTCCCATACTCATTGGTATAGCCAAACTGATCTTCAACTTCCTCACCCACATTTTTCCATGTGTTTGCTGAGGATGTCTAGTAATCCCTGGGTTTTTTTTCAAGTTCAGTTCAAATGCCACTTCCAAAATGAAGCCTTTCCTGATCCCTTAGCTGGTAATGCCTCCCTCCCACAAAATGACCTTGTTATCTTGTATACACTTATACATGTACATGTTTTTCCCATAAGTCTGTTTTCCCAGCTACTTAGTACAGTGGCTACCACATAGTAGGTATTTAAAAGTGATAAGCTTGAGTAAAAATAAACTTTGACAGGTTGGCTCAGATATGACCAGAAGAAAGTCAAATCTTGTTCATTTTTACGAATGAGGAGAAAGCATATTTGGAAAAATTGGTATTTCAAAATTTATTTGTAATTTTTTCATTGAAGGTATTTAGGGCACAAAGGGCCCAATTTACTTTGTAGAAGTGTTGGTAGAGATCTTACTGAGAAATTTGGGAAAACCTTTGTTGTCTAGTTATAGGGCACAGTGTCTCAAACAAGAGACAATTTATTGAAATCAACATGCAACAGGATGGCAATCTAATGGTATGCCAATCTGTAAAGGGGGCCAAAAAGTTACTTACAGTTTTAGGCCAAGGGATTGTCTCCTAAAGCAGCCTTCCACCTGTTGTATTGCTTGCCATCACCGTGGCTTATGGATTATCTTTATGTCTTCTGCTGGCATAACCTGCTTCTACAAAGCCTGCGATGCTTAACCAGTAATCAGGTATGTCTGCTTGCACTATGCCTTTTCACATCTTCCAGAGGTCTGTATCTTTCCTTAGATGCTTTTGGCATTTTCATACTCCAGAATTTCCCAGCCAATAATTGGATCTTTCTGCAAAATAAGTTATTGTTATATAAAGAACATAATCTTCCAGAGCTTATTCTTTACAATCCCTCCATGCCCAAAGGGGTGAAGTCAGCTCCATTTAGAGACTGGGAATCACAGGCAGCAAGATTCTTACATCTCTTCCACGCAACTTTTCTTCATTTCAATTTTGTTCTGATTTACCCATGGGACTGTTGTGGTCTCATACTTAGTTTGGTGATTCCAACTTTATTCCAGCTGTGGTGCTGTGGTGTCCTTTTGGCTTTCCTTGATAAACCGTAGGATATGTTCACCAAAAAATACAACCTAGGTCTCCAGATGCTACCAGATCACACTGACTGTTTCTTGTTTTCTTCTGAAGATGATGCGCCTGAGTTTTCTGACAAAGCAAAGTTGAATCACCAGATTGTCTGTTCCCCTCAACCTGCACCTATTGCTGCTTCTCCCTACCTCCAAACCCAGCTAGCAGAACCGGCTTTGTACTTTGACTTTCATAAATAAATGAATTCTGTAACTCAACCCAAGTGGCAGTCACACCAAAAAAAAGATAACAAGGTATTAGTGCAGCATTAGTACATTATTTGAGACATGCTTCCATTTGAGAAGGGGTCTGTGAAGTCATACATTTTCCCTCTTCTGACTGTTCCTACCTCAGACAATCTATGCTAAGAATAAGCAACTTTTTTTCTTTCTAAATAACAGGTGAACTAAAATTTCCCTCTCTTAAACCCTCTCTGGAGCATCGGAAGTAACCAAGGGTTTGAGTTGAGTGGGCTTCCTTTCTGGAAAAAGGACTAGAACTTAGAAGAGCAAATAGCAAGAATTTAGTAAAACTAATTTAAACGGCTGCCTCATCACCAGAGAGAACTGTCAACAAAGCAGGCTGGTAGAGAACTGCAGGTGCTGTCAATAAGCCTGAAAGTAAGATTTATTGAGCCTGATCCAAAACACAGATATCTATCAGATAGATAGTTAACCACTAGCAATAACTTTCCCCAGAACACTTAGCTTAATACACTCTGTATTTAATGTCTGCTTCCAAGATAATACCTGCTCTACTCCATCTAACAACATGATTAATTGTGATACCTATTGAAGGAAAAGTTTCCAGCTAAAATGTCAGTGAGCTACAGATTGATGATACTAGACTAATAATATAGAAATTAATGTGCCCCTCTGTCAATTATTCACCTGCCATTTCCGTAGTAGCAGTAGGGAAACATAGGATGAATGTAAGAGGATGCATCCTACTCTTCTTGTATTCTTGGATACCACTATTTCATGGGAGCTCACAGCGCAGACCAGGAAGGCTTAAAGTCTAGTAGTAGCAAGAGGCAGCTGGGTAGCGCAATGTAGAGATCACCAGGCTTGGAATCAGGAAGACTCGTCTTCATGTGTTCAAATCTGGTCTTAGACACTATCTATGTGATTCTGGGTAAGTCTCTCAAACCTGTTTACCTCAGTTCCCCATCTGTAAATTGGGCTGGAAAATGAAATGGCAAACTCCTTCAGCATCTTATCAAGAAAACTCCCAAATAGGGTGTTGTGCCAATGCGATATTCACAACACCTATGGCAACTATGAATATGTTGCCATAGCTCTCAGTTGCAGAGTAGAACAGACTCTCCATATACAAGGCAGAAGAAAAACATTTATTCAGACACCAGAAAGCCAAATCTGTCATAGCAACGAAGAAATCCATCATAGTAACCAACCAGTCTATACACATTATCAGGCCTTCCCACGGACTCCCCTAAGCAAAATGCCCTTCTCTCACTCACAGCCAACTGATTGCTTGCCTGCATCCTTCCCAGCTCTGACTAGTCTGACCAACTTCCTCTCACCTCTGCTTTAGCTCCACCTCTTTCTGCTCCACCCTTCCTATTCCACCTGTTCAGCCAGCTCCTACCAACATATGTGACAGGCTTCCATGTGATTTAAACAGGTCACATGGGCCTATTAATGAATGGAAAAGATCTTCCCATTTAAATTGCCATTACGTGGGGTCATGAAAAGTCTGAAATGACTGAGTAACAACGAGGGTTATAGGAGAGGCAGCTTGGCATAGTGAATAAAGAACTGGCCTTGGTATTAGGAAAGTTCACTCAAATTAGGTCTCTGAACTAAGTGACCATGGCAAATGACTTAAGCTCTTAGTGACCTAGGCTAACTTACAGGTGCAAGTCTGGGAGTAGCGGTTTCTGGGAGTAGCGGTCTCACATCTAACTCAGAACTTTTGCAGCCTGACCAGAAGCTGTCCCCCAAAATGGCAACTGCTGCCAAGGATCAGCTGATTGTGAATATCCTAAGGAAGACCATGTTCCCCATAACAAGATCACACTTGCTGGGGTTGATAGAGTTGGCATGGCATGTACCATCAGTATCTTAACAAAGGATTTGGTTGATGAACTTGCCATAGTTGATGCAATAGAAGACAAACTACAGGGAGAGATGATGAATGTCCAACATGGCAGCCTTTTCCTCAATATGCCAAAGATTGTTTCTGGCAAAGACTACGGTGTAACTGCAAATTCAAAACTGGTTGTTGTTATGACTGGGGCACATCAAGAGGAGGGAGAAATTTGTCTTCATTTGATCCAGCATAATGTGAATATCTTTAAATTCATCATTCCCAATATTGTTAAATACAGCCCTAATTACAAGCTGCTTGTTGTTTCCAATCCAGTAGATATTTTGACATATGTGGCCTAGAAGCTAAGTGGCTTTCCTAAAAACCGTGTTATTGAACGTGGTTGCAATCTGGATTCTGCCCGTTTGTTACTTAATGAGGGAGACACTTGGTGTCCACTCTTCAAGTTGTCATGGATGGGTCCTTGGAGACTCCAGTGTTCCTGTGTGGAATAGTGTGAATGTTATGGGGTCTCTCTGAAGAATCTTTATCCTAATTTGGGAACTGATGCTGATTCAAAGAATTGGAAAGATGTTCATGAAAGTGAAAGTGCTTATAAGGTGATCAAGGTGAAGGGATACTTCCTGGGCCACTGGTTTACCTGTGGCAGATAGGGTAGAAAGCATTAAGGAGAGAGTACATCCAGTTTTCACCATGTAAAAGCCTATATGATATTAATGAGAATATCTTCCTTAGTGTCCCATGTGTCTTGGGGCAGAATGGCATTTCAGATATAGTGAAGGTAAATCTCAATCTGGAGGAGAGCTGTTTAAAGAAAATGCAGGTACTCCTTGGGGAATCCAGAAGGAGCTACAATTTTAAAGCCTTTTCATGTGCTGCCATATTATTGTTGAGTGGTTAAGGGGTTATGTATGATATACTTTTCAAATAGGTCAAATCCTTCCTCGGATTAGTGATTGAATAACAGAAATGTAAAATCTGTGAATACACTCTAGTCTCTTCCTAAAGTTAGAAATGGGGAATGGTACCATGTGGCTATTATTTGTTAAGCTCTGTTGTTGTTTGCATATGATGCTGTATATGGTTTGTACAGTCTCAGTAGCTGTGTCAAGCAGAACCAGTGTCCCACAGCTATATAACTACTTGCTTTGTATGTGGGTTCCATGGGTTCCCATAGGTCCAGAAGACAACGTTCCTGGATACAAAACATCACACAGTAGTAACACTTTATTGATACATTATCTTTGTGCTCTCCTTCCATTAGGGTTTACAGCACAGCCCCATGTATCTATCACCTTTCCAGAGGACCTGATTTCACTAGTTGTAAATTTCCATATTATATAAAAGACCTGTATATGTACAATGATGAAATCAATTCCTCAAGTGTCATATTAACTCTAAATACAGAATAAATAACAAATAAAAAAAGACAACTTACAAATGAGATGCTGCGATTAGTGGAGGTTGTTTTCTATGCTAATGAAATCAGAACCAAAAAATAAAGATTATAGGTTGTGCTATCACCTTTAACGATAGCTCAATTATTTCTACTTCTAGAAAGTTTCGGGGGCTAAGACCACAAGAAAGAGTGAGAGATATATGACTGGTAATAATTTAGATCCGTCTCAACTAGAGGAACATGGGAACAAAGTTCATTAATGAGAAGCAATGTATGCAGTGAAGTGGCCTTAGGCAAATCAATTAACTTCTTTTGGACTCAGTTTCTTCATCAGTAAAATGAGAGAGAGTGCTTGAAGGTACTGAAGTTTCTTCTAGCTCTCTATCTTATGATCCTCAGTTGCAGGATAGTCTCCTAGGTCATCAGGGACTCTAGGTCTTTTGACCTCTAAGGTCCCTTTCAGAGGAAACTGGAACCCAAAAAGGTTGGAACTGGTCCCCAGTCACACAGAGAGTGTCAAAAACAGAATTTGAATTCTAAAAAGCCACTGCATTTTCTACTGCACTACCTATGACCCCGAAGACAGTTGAGCAGAACCAATACTTTGAACAGCCTGAGGGAAAATTCAAGCTTACCACTATCCTAAGTGGGAGCATACTTAGTGCAGCCTTCTAACATGAATGCTTTCCTGATATCCTCAATTACTAAGGCTCTTCCTTCCTAACTACCTTGTATTCAATAACTTGGTTTTTATCTGTATTTATTCAACCAATCAATCAACGAATATTTATTAAGAAATTATTTTGAACCAGGTATTGTGCTAAGCACTGAGGATACAAAGAAAAAAACGAAAAGTATCTACCCTCGAGGAGCTGACATTCTAATAGGGGAGATAAGTATAAATCGGTAAGTAAAGATTAAATGGTATACTTAACTAGATTTAGAGAAGGCACTAGCAATTTGGGGTGACCAGGAAAAGCTTCTTGGAAGAGGTGGCATTTCGGCTGAATCTTAAAGGAACTTTGGCAATCTCAGAGTTGGAGGATAGGAGATAGAATATTCCAAGGATGGGGAAAGACCAGTACAAATGCAGCATCATTTGTAAGGAATAACAAATTGGCCAGTACATTTTCTCTTTATATTTATTCTATATGAACTCTAAATATAATCTTCTTAAGAGAAAAGATTAAATTTTTTTTATTCTTTGTATTTGCAAAGCAAAGAGGTTGGCACATAGCAGGCAATTAATAAATGCTTGTTGATTGACAGGATCATAGGATTATAGATTTAGAGCTGGAATGGACTTTAGAAGCCGCCTAACTCAAGCCCCTTCATTTTGCATTTGTGAATATTGAGGTCCAATGAGACAAACAGATTTGCCAGTCACATAGCTACCAAGTAGAAAATGGGGAATTCAAGTCCAGGTCCTGTGGCTCTAAATTCAGCACTCTTTCAATTTTCTCAATATAGCTATGTTAGACCTGTAACATTCAATTCAAAAAGCATTTATTAAGAGCTTGTCCCCTATAAGGTACTGTTTTCAGATGATGGGGATGTAAAGACAAAATGAACAAGTACTTCTGACCCTTAAGGAGTTTACACATGTGGGCTTCACTTTTGTCTCTTTCCCATGACATCTATAACAACCCTTCCTTGATGTTTTTATCAATGAGATTGGGAAATGACCTGATTCCATCACTCCCCAATAGGCTATAGCCCACTTAAAAGGTTTCCAAGGCTAAGGAATCAATGCAATAAAGAACCATATATTGGTATGTCAAGCATATTTTTCAAGTATTCCTTCTTTGCAGGAGAATTGGGAAGGGCAGTAGAAAAGAATTATTACTCAGCTCTCTCTATAATTAATAACAATAACATTTAAATTTGTAGCAATCCTTCTTTCCTCTCCTAGTTTCTGTGATGGCTATTCCTGTAGGGTTTACTGAACCATTTTTCCTATTGTAATGGACCATATCTTAGTTTTAATAATTATTACTGTAGGTCAGGTTTGAATCAGGTGCTTCAGGTTTGCAATTATAATGAAAGCAGATATGTGTAGATCATCATCTAACAGCTAACAAAAAGAAGTTTACTTGGCCACACAATGAGAAGGCTAACTAACTGAGGATAAAGCTATAACAGGCTATCCTGAGGGAGGTAAGATATTCCTCATTCCCTGACTTTTCCCTGCTTCGATCACCAAGAAGCTTAAACCTAGAGTTCAAAGCCCAAACCTTAAACCTTGAATCTACTGGAAGATAGTTTCATTGCCCATTAAGGAAAAACTAACCTAGTCTACATGGGCAGATATTGCTCTGACCATGATAATAAATAGTTGACATCCACAGAGAGCTTTACGTATGATGTTGCCTCATTGGATCCTCATAGCCAGCCTGCGGAGGAGGGATGGATGATATTATCCCCATTATACAAATAAGGAATCTTGTCTCATTTGAATCCAGTCAGCCCTCTTTTGTGTGTATATGGGCTTAAAATGTGGTTCGTTCGGGAGACAACAAATTCATCAAAATAAAAACTCTTTCCACTATGCTATGCAACTTCCCTCTCTCCATCTGGAAGTGTTAATGATCTCAGAAACTAGCAAGATGCAGATTTAGGCTGCTACTGTGACTCAATCTCCCTAGCCTACTCAAACTCTTTTACCCTAAAGAAAGGTCAAACTCTACTGAAATGTCTCTCATTCTTAGGGGTGGGGTGCAGAGAGAGCTGGAGCAGGGCTCAGCCTCCTTTCCATCAAACCAAGTTCCCTGTTTATCACAATCAAGTATACTTTATCCAAAATTAGCTGAACTTCAAGGCCAGATAAGAGCCTGGCCTGCTGCAGGCCTGTGTCATAATACCTTATGTCAAAAGGTCTCCCTGGGTTGAGGGAAGGGGAAGAAAGGAAAGGGATGAGGCTGTACCTAAAACAGGGGCAAGACAGCGGAAAATTTTCTCTTTTCCATGACTTCTGAGGGTATTGGACTCATGTAAATCTCCAACATCTTGTAACAAGGAAACAATCATTCTGAAGTTAATTGATTTCTTTTTGATTTTCATTGTTCCAAGTCAATTTTGTTTATTCATTGAATGCTCAAACTAGAAGTACCCTAGTTGTTTAGGAGTTCTTGACCTGAAATCCATGGATAGATTTCAGGGGGTCTATGAACTTGGATGTGGAAAAAAATCTTTATTTTTGCTAATATCTAACTGAAATGTGTTGTTTGATTCAGTTTTCTTTTTAAATTCTGAGAAGGGGTTCATAGATTTTATCAAATTTCTAAGAGAGTCTATCTTGTCAAACTCCTTCATTTTATAGAAAAAGAAACCAGAATAATAAAATTTTGTGGTGCCAAAATCAAATAGAAACAGACCCCTATGGGCTGCATATTGATTTAGAAAATTACAAATTAGTATTACCTGTGTTGTATTGTTAAACATTTCCTGATTCTATTTTAACCTGGCTTGGGCTACCCTCAGGAGCTTTTCTGGCCCCACAGGAAGTTTTGAATGTAAGGGACATGGGATGTTTCAGTGGACATTTTATGGTTTGAAATTTTATGATTTATGAGATTTTATGGATCTCTTCTTAGAGATCATGTAATTTTTTTTTTTTTTGGTGAGGCAATCCAGGTTAAGTGACTTGCCCATGGTCACACAGCTAGTGTCAAGCGTATGAGGTCAAATTTGAACTCAGGTCCTCCCAACTCCAGGGCCAGCACTGTGCTAGTGGCCCTATAGTAATGTTTCTTTCACAGATAAGGAAACTAAAACTAAAGAGATTATTAAGTAACTTGCCCAAGATCTTCCAGCTAGTTAGCAGCAGGACAGGGACTAGAATTTAAATCAAACATTTGAAATTCCAAGCTTAGATAAGATGTCAATTCAGCCCAGGTCTTCTGGTTCTCCAATGAGACCAGTCTTTCCCCCCCATACTCAATCATACTAACAATTTCGTAATCAAAATATTCAACTCTTAGTTATTCAAAGGAGTATTTAGCTTTTGCCTAGAATGTCTTGGGGTTTCACCAGACTAAATGGGATCCATGACACAAAAAAATTTAAGAATTTATGCTCTGAAACAACTTCCCAATAACTCAAAGTGTATCAATCAGACTGGCTGTTTTTGTTGTAGAGTGCCAAAATAGTTGATTTGCTATACAGATTGTGAATTTTCATTGATTTCTGTATTAACATGATTTTACTATTTAACATGAAATGGTAAATTCTAAATACCTCTTTTGCACAATCTGATTCTGGATCATCTTGACAAGGTTTCCTTCTCTTTTTAAGCAATCTATCCCATGGGTCAACACAGCTAAAAATTCAGCAAGAAAAAGTCAACTTTTTCATATGGATCCTTGGAATGCTTAGCCAAGCTGGTCTTTTGGAGTTAATCACTAGATGTCTTCATAGCCTTTTCAGATACACAGTTCCTTGAAAAAAGTGGTGCTGTGCTGGTGTGGCCTTTGAAAACCCAGGGTCAGTTCTTAACTAACTAATTAGGAACCAGACTTTTATGGGTTAGGGTTCAGGTTCGGGGAGAAGTATGCATGGTCTTATTGCAACACGAAGTCCCAATTTGAGATACAACTACAAGAACGAATCAGAGATGCCCAAAACACAAAGTCAGAAGAGAATAACTATGGAATTGCAAGTGAAAACTCAAAGGAAAACACAGCTTAAGTACAAGTTCCACTAGAACTTGGGAACGATCCCACAGGAGAATCCCAGAGCTGGAAAGGAGCTCATCGGCCATCCGGTCCAGCTGGGCCAAAGTGGCTTCAATGAGAGGCAAATCTTCACCTCCTGAGGTGGTCCGCTCCACTTCTGATTCTGCTCTCTTGGGACAAACACAACAAGCCTAATCTCTCTCTCACATGAGAGCCCTACAAATTCTTGTTCTTCTTCTTTGAGCTAAACATTTCCAGTTCTTTCGACCAAAATTTCTTCAAAAATTATGGAATCTAAACCCTTCTCCATTGTGAGTGCTGTCTGGCTTGTCAACATGGCACCTGGTACTGAACACAATACTTCCTCTTCTTGGAAGTTGTATCTCTTTTGATGAAGCCCAAGAAAGAATTTGGCTGCTGTATCAGATTGCTGAGTCATATCACATCTATTGTCTATTAAAACTAACTGCTGTCTAACCTCATATCTTACCCATCCTGTACTTGTAAAACTGATTCATTTTTACCCAAATGTAAGATTTTTACATTTATCCCTATTGAATTGTCTTATTAAACCAAATTTTCTAGCCTATCAAGATCTTTTTGAATCTTAACTTTCATCTAATCAATAATCAATTAGTCACTTGTATTAGGTGCTGAGGATACAAGTGTAAAGAACGGAACAATTCTACTTGCAAGAGTCTTACATTCTGTTGGGGACAACTTATACATATAAAAGAAGATATAGAACAAATACAAGATACTTAGGGAGACTACACCAGCTTTTGGTAAAACAGGTTTCCTGTAGGAGGCAGTGCTTCATATGTAGACTGAATTGAGAGAGATTCTATGAAGCAGATATCAATCTTTAATAGTAGGTGTCCCTCCCCATTTTGCATTAGTTACTAGGTCAGGCACTAATTCATTAAGTATTTAATGTTATCTATGATAACATAGATGATGAAAAGACCAACAGTAAGGGTGGGAGGGAGCGGTCCCATCCTAACGACAAAGATATATAAGTATATGAAAAAACCATATACATACATCTACAACGTAAAAGGAAATCTCAGAGGAAAGGCATGGGGAGGGGGGAGGAGAGTGTGTACTATAGAATTGGAATTTGAGCTGTCTCAAAGGAAACCAGGAAAGGTGGAGACTAAGAGGTACATTCCATCTGTAAGGAATGCATTCAGGGAATGGGTGTACCTTCTGTTAAGAACAGCAAGTAAGCCAACAAGGCAGGATCCTGGGCCAGTGGAGAGGACACGTAGAAAGTGACATGGTGGTGAAAGGCTTCAAATGCCACTCACTAGTCCTGGGCTTTGGGTAAATCACTGGCAGCTCAATGAAGGGTGGGGGGAGTGGGGAGTGAATTTGATGAACACACTATGCATGTCTTTTATACAAGTTATTGATAAAAAATGTAAATAACAGAACAACACATAGATCCCTGGGACACTGCAACGGACACCCAGAGAAGGCAGTACTGAGTTTCACCTGGTCATTTAGGAAGATGACAGAGCAAGCACTCTGCATCTGGAAATCCCCTTCTGTTCATCCTAACTAGTTTCTACACTGCTGAGGTGTTGAAAAATAAAATATCATGTCACTGAGTCGTCTAGAATAACTGCCTAAATTGAGATCTGCCATGTCCCGTTGTTTTTTTTTTTT
>CM053769.1:80785521-80802558 GCA_028658325.1 Potorous gilbertii
TTGGGATCAGTTTTTCAGGGCTCTCTGGAATGGAAATCTCCTTCACCCTGTTGCTGTGCGGCTCCACTGTTCCAGAATTTGTTGGGAGTTCTTTTTATGGATAATTATGGGCTGTGGGTTCGGAGCTAGCATATGTGAGTCTTTCTACTACGCCATCTTGGCTCCACCCCCTGTTATGTTTTGTATTTAATTTTCCATGTACATTGTTGCCTCCCTTCCCTTCACCCAGAATGTAAAAGCTCCTTGGTAGGGATTGTATATATTGTGCCTTTATGTCCAAGACCTAGCACTGAGCCTTTTGCGTAGTGGATGTTCAATAAAATGACTGTTGAATTGAAGTAATCTAGATAATTTCCATAAGGAAGTCACAAATCTTCCAAAATGTGACTTTATTATCCAGTCTGTGAATTGTGAATGTCCAGCTCAGACAGGCACAAACACAATCAAATATCAGTACCCAAACATTTCAAAGTCTCATAGAAATGATTAATGGATTATCCATTCCTCAAAGATTGAAAACAGAAATTAACAAATATTAACAAGAATAAATGCTAAATATTTGGCAGTAATTGAGGTTCTATTCCCAATCAAATGCCTTCACTTTCCCATAGAACTAAATTCACTAATATCGGGTTTCTTTCTTGGCAAAGGACTTTTGACTTCAAATAAACACTACCTCAAGAGAATGTTTAGTTTATTAAAATATAAAATATACTACCTTAAAATGGGATTTAAAAGAAAAAGCCACCTACAAACACACCAAATACTCCTGCCTTTTAGGGAGAACTTGTCCATAGTATCCCTTGAACTCAGAAGTTAGCATTAAGTACCTGTATTGCTTTGAGAAAAATGTTTTGTAAACTGTGTGAACTCTATAGGAGTACTATAGAAACGATTTATTTTTATTTTGTGTTTCAGCTTGGAACATTTAAGCTCCTTTTCGGTTTTACAGGCCTCCACAAAAGTCCTAGTCTGATACTTCATCCAAGTGTTTGGAGGCCCCTGGGAGGTTACAACCTGATGGAAATCTATCAATCTAATCCAACACACGTTTGAGTAACACCTAGGCACAAAGCATCCATGTTAGTCTCTAGTATTTTAGGGGTAAATGGAGAAACAGTCCCTGCTCTTAAGAGTTTATATTCTCACCGTGGTGGGTACTATCCCATTGTCAGATTACGTTAGCTGTCTATGAACTAGCCTAGCTAAGTACGGAAAGCCTCATCGCAAGAAGATTGGTCACCAAATGATGAATTTTCCTTTTAGCTATGGCAACTCATAATCAAACTATTTTTTTTGGTTCTCAGTTTAAGATCACCTCCATGAATTAGATGTGCTGCATAATAGTGAAGTTACAAATTACGTTTTTTTCTGTACATGCAGTTTAAATAATGGTGAAATTAGATGAATAAAATTTAGCAATTACACAGCACAAACCACGTGCCAGGCAATATGCTAAATGCGTTAGTTATCTCATTTGAACTTCACAACAATACTGGGAAGTAGGTGATGTTATATTCATTTTATAGAAGAAATTATTTGCCAGGGTTGCACAGCTAGAAAGTGTCTGAACCTATATTTGAATTCAGTTCTTACTAACTCTAGGCTCTGTGCTCTATCCACTACACCACCTACCTGCCCCTATTAAAGTGTGTATAATGAATAAGTCTTCTCACTAGCCTGCCGCAGAAGAGCTGAAAAGATCTTGGAGGCCATATAGTCCAACTATATAATTTTATAGATGAAGATACTGAGGTCCAGAGAGGTTGTTGGACTGAAACTGGGGTGTTGACTCCAAATCTAACACTCTCCTATGCTGCTGCCTCTACTAACTTCTGTCCTTAAAAGCCTCTTCTTCTTTACTTTCAATATAGGGAAAAACAAAACAACCATTCCAAAAAAGGGCTGGATCACAGCTCATGGATTAAGTACGAATATATGTTCCTGTATAATGGCATTGCTTTAAGACACCCAAACATCTCATATTACATTATTTGTCCGATATATTCTAGGATCTAGTAAAACATGTTATGTTGCCCTGGATGTGGGAAAGTAGCTAATTTTCACGTCAAACAAATGGAGTTTCCTGTATGAGATATTGCAGCTGAAACTTCTATTTGCTGGAATAGTTTTAGCACACCCATAATTAGAGTGAAAGACTAAGCAACAATAGTGTAAAGCCTACTTTCTTATACTGAAAGCAGAATGTATTACTTAGCCATTGGTTTTTGTTGCAAGGAGTCATCAAAGAAGTCAACTTGATTGACCACATGACAATGTTCACATCTTAAGACTTTCCTCTAGCTCCCAGAGCATCCCAGCAGGATTGGTGCCTTGAACCTCGAAAACTTGCAGATATTCCAATGGAGATATCTACCCACCCTATGGAAAATTAGGGCAAGCACCATAAGCACTATTCGGGGTGGGAGTGGGGAAAGTACTCTGCCAGATGGAAAGTCTTAGTTCCCATCACTGATGAGCCACTCAGTATCACTTAAGATGTCAAAGGCACACTCTCCTTTTCAGGGACCCACATGAAACACACACAGAGTATTCTTTTCTTGGAAGAGGTACCAAATTAATTGAAGGTATAATTAACTATTCATTTTTTATGCTCATGGAAAAGCAAATATGGGACATGATAACAATGCTACTCAAAGAAAAAAATCAAGGCATTCTTACGGTTTAGTAGAGTTAAAACATATTAAATTCCAAGACTTTTACATAGGTTAATTTTTAAACTTGTATACTTTAACAGATACCAAACATGCATGTTTTAGAAAGGGAATAGTATATGTAAGAGAATATAAAGAAAACCAGCATGAGGAGATCTACCATGGATAACTCATGAGAATTACATGCTGAAAACAGTTGACTAACTTTGTATAAGCTTCCTCGTACGCACCAATATTGCAGTGTTATGGAAAATAATATTTATTCTACTTCATCTCATCTTTTTTCACATCCATTTCCTTATCTGATCACCTCTATGTAATGGAAGAGAAACAGTCAAAAATTTTTCAAAATTCCCCGCACAGCTAAATCATTCCGCATCTGCCACTTGCCAGCTATGCGACTTTGGACAAATGACTTCATCTCTCTGGGCTGCAGTTTCCTTTATTAAGCACTTACATGCCACGTACTGAAGTGGGTTCTAGAGACAAAGACAAAAATGAAACAGTTTCTATCCTTAAAGTATTTCTGTTCTATCCAGATGGACACATACAAGTACACATAAACATGTAATTTAATTTGAGGGTAAAGTGGAAGGAAATATTAGCAACTGGAAAGGAAGATTGCCTAGTTGGAGGTGACATTCAAATTAAACCCTGAGGAAAACCCAGAAAGATTATGCAATTTGAATAAGGCAGTTTCAGCTGAGAGATGAGGGGAGAAAGGCAAACTTTTAAGGGGCTGAAGTGAAATGGAGACATAGTTAGTAGAGGCAATAACCAGAGACAGCTTTTTCCAGCAGTATGACTGAGTGCAAGGAGAGGAACCGGTTGGAGAGATAGGCACTGTCAAATAAGATTTTCTTTCAGGATGAGACCTGAGCATATCTGTAGACAGCAGGGATTCAGAAGAAAAGGATTAAAGACTAAAGCGAAGACAATGGAGATGACATCAAGAGTACAAGTAGAGGGCTAGCCTTGGTGAGAAAGCCACTTCTTTATCAGGAACTGAAATAAGGGAAATGGGAATGATTTTAAGGGACTGAGCTGTAGAGAAGAGAGAGCTCCACCAAGTACTTATTAATTGCGATATGCTAGGTCATGGGGAAAGACAAAATTGAAATAGTTGCCTTCCTTCAAGAAATTTACATTTTATTAAAACCTGAGCTGTTTTTCTAATCAAGTAGGAGTAAAGGTGATCTGCTGAGAGTGGACAAGGCTTTGAGAAGTGTGCAACAGTTCAGCAACTGAGAGTAAATTAGATTACAGATAATCTTTAAAATTAAGGTACTGGATTAGAAATCAGCACTTCTTAAACTGTGGGTATATGAGGTCACAACCCACAGTTTTAAGAAGTACTGAAGGGTTACGAGTGGAAAAAGTCTAAGCCCTGGACTAGATGAACTCCTTATATCTCCTACCACTCAAACTATGATATATATTTAAAGGTCAAAAGTGCATGTCAACACTGTCACGTCTGACATTTAGCAACATGACTGCTTGTGCAAAAACAAAGTCAATTTTAGCAAGCATGAGAAATGGATTCAAATATCTGGAACACAAAATGACCAATTCTGAGTTTACTTTTGAAGACTTGAGATGGGGGAGACAAAACAGTCTTGTTTTCTGTGAAAGTCCAGTATTCCAGTAGCATGTTAATATCTAAAGTGTACATTCGCTTGATGTATATTTCTAAGTCACTTTTTAAAAGTAGCATACGCAAACCTGAATCAAACAGCTTTCTCAGGCTTCAGGTTAAAATGCTAACGTATTTTAATTAGCTCCCACTTTGTACACACCCCACACCTAAACAAGAATGTAATTTCTAGTTTACAAATTGTAAAAGATCACGCAATCACTCACGGTGAGATAGTGTTGGTACCCATGGTAGATATAAGCGGACTAGACCATACTCATCTTGTCACACTTGTGACTTACATCAGTCTAATATAGGATTAGCCTAAAATAGGATTAGATACGTATTAAAAAAATTCTACTTGGACATTCAAAGTCTTCATAATCTACCTCCCTGTTGAATTTTCTCCATTTTACACTTCACATACCCTTATTATCCAACACTGGCCTCCACGCAATTCCTCACACAAGAATCCACATTTCCCAACCCCCTACATTTTCATGGGTTGTCCTCCATGCCTAATTTTCTCCCATCTCTGCCTCCTAGTTTCCCACAAGAAGCCTTTTCCTGTCCTCTTTAATGCTGTCTTCCCTCTGATCTTTAATTTGTCCTGTAAAAAGCTCCTTTGTATGTACCTATTTTTATTATTTCTCCCACTCTATTGTGAGAGCCTTGAAAGCAGACTCCTGACTCTTTGTAACCCTAGCACTTAGCAGTGCCTGGCACAGTGTTTGATAAATGTTTACCGACTGCACTACATTTTACAAAGCACTTCACGTGTATTACCTCATTTGATGCTCATAATCTTATGGGGAAGGTGGTATCATAGAACCCATTTCACAGACAAGGAGGCAAGAGATTAAATGGCTTGTCCAGGGTCATAGTTATGTGAAACAGGGTTTGAACTCTGGTGTCTTGACTCCAAGTCTGGCTCTCTAGTCAGTAAAGTACCTACTGGCTGCCCTGATAGGACAGGGATTACCCAGTTCCTTATCGTGCAAACTCCAACCAATGTAGAATAGCAATTATTTCCCAAGTCTTGGAGCCTGGCAAGAAATTAGTGATTTAGTCAGGGTTAAGTCTCCAGTCATTACATCCCAACTCTAGCATTTATTATCCATAAAAAAACTTTCACACAAAGAAAGGACTCTAAAAGATAAAGATGCAAAGCCATGTATTTTTTTGTGGACCAAGCATGTAGCCAAACCCAGACAGCTCACGGCTGCACTAGCACCTAAGTAACGACTTCAGCACTTTGGCTGGACCCCTGTGGAAGGTTTATTTAAGGTCAAGGACAACCAAACAGTGTGGACGGGTAGCAATCTGCTCCACTGGAGGTGTGATCTGCACCACAAAAACAGTTTTGTAACTGACATCCATCATGTTTCAAAAAAAGCATAGACAGTAACACTATTCTTCTTGCCTGGAAATTACCTCAACTGGTCAGGAGCTACATTTAAGGTAAGATGCAGATGTCATCTAAAATGAAAGCTTACTTGAAAACAGCTGGAATCATTTTCAACAAAAAGCTAAGAACCATTTTGTCTACAAAAAGTATTTGTAAACAAAATCTAGAGAAGAAAAGGTTAGAGTCTGATACTGTACCTATGTATTCCAAGACAGGATGCTTTAAATCTTAGCCCAAAATTAACAGTATTTTTTCTTGTCTTGGTCTTATTTAATGCACTGCTGTTCAAATTCATTCAGATTTTATGAAGCATTGTATTTCTAAGACCCAGAATAATGCATCTAGCCTTTTTAGGACTTTAAAGATTGTGCTCTAATTTTTTATTTAAAACACTAATATGCTTGCTTACTTGAGACTTCATTTAACCAATTAACATAGTTAATTTAGGGGCCCTTTACAAAGACCACCAAACATTTTTTTTTAAACCCAGCAAACAAAAATCCTTAGAAATAGCAACTTTTCTTAAATAACTGGCACTCACAGCTTTTGATCATACAGACCTTCCCAAAATTGAAGTTGCATGGTCTCCAAGGGTTCTGATATCTTCCTGCAGAATTCTTCCTTTTTCACCATACATCTTTCTTCTACCAGTAGCTATCACATAGAATTTTCTAGCATCAGTTAGCTGGAGTTAGAGTAGGGGAATCAATTGAAACTTGTATATGGATAAGAGGGTATTTACTCCCCACACCCCCATGCTCTAGGAACTACGATTAACTAGACTTGAAGTTTGTAACATCATTCACATTTTTGCAGACACAGATCATCCCAACATGCATGTTTCCATCTGTACTTGTAAACTTCTTCTGCATCAGCCAGAAGTATGAAGCAGCAAAAACAAAACGAAATACCACAACCCATTATACGTTACAGGAAGCACTGGAGTACAGTGAACGGACTCCTTCCCACCCCTAAAATCCCACTGTGGGCAAGTTGGTGGTGTTATCCTTTGCCAACGTGACAGCTGCTGCCAAAGCTGGCTCAGGAATTGCACTGTTCCTTTCTCTCCTTTTGGACAGCACATCTGCTGTTTGAATTTTTTTCTTCTTTTAACAAAAATACTAAAACCCAAGACAGATCAAAATAGCGGTGGTGCACGTCTTTGGAAAATGAAGCATACTTGTGTCTTGCCCTGACAAATCCGAAAGGAGAGGAAAGAACCATAATCATATATAGACTAAGTTGAGAGTGAGGTAAAAGTTACGATCTTCACATATTTCCTTTTTACTTTGAGCTGTCCCCTAGAAAGTCTATCTTGGCATACTGATTGATAAAAGTCCAAGTTTTAAAAATTATATTCCATCTGTCATGCTTCTCAGTAGAATAAACCCTCCTCAGGGACTGACATGAAAAAAAGTGACATTCCAGATCTGCTGGGCCTATATACACAGCTAAAAAAACATATGAAGAAATAAATGAATGCCTTATATAATACAAGTATCAATTTTTCCCCTTCAAGGCTAATTCTGAAAGTAACCCATTGCTAAGAAGCCAATGAATGAGTGGAAATAATGCCCTCTGTACATGACTTTTATTATTTACATAATACAGTGTAGCATAAATGCTGAGGAGCATGATTATGTGCAATACATAAATATGAACTATCTGTACACATTGGCATATCTAACTTCAAACTAAAGTACATAAAATTTAAGCCAAAAATCTGATGCCTTAAGAGTGAAGAAAAACTAAGACTGAACACTGCAATTAAAAGGTCAAAAGTAGCGCCTTGTGTACATCCTTAACTATTTACAAATGAAAACAGGCATTACCACAACACTAGTCTAAACTGTACTCATTTATATGTAAAAAAACCACAAGTTTCATACATCACAAAAAAACCTTCCATTATAACACAGAAGTTATATTACCAGACAAGCATCAGTGAAGTATACTGCCTTTTCTAGAGTTGTTATTGTACAATGCTGTAGATAACGCAGCCCATGCAATACACCCAAGAACAACTATAGTCCTACACCCAAGTACAATTAAAATAATAAAAGCAGCCCTCTGAGAGTGGTTCTCAGCACCACGTAAGCCATGTTGGTTATGGGGTTTGTTTTTTTCCATGCAGAAGGGTGCACTTACACTGAAAACTTAAGTTTAAAAAAAAAAAAAAAACTTTAAACAACCTTCCTGGAACCGAAAACACATTCAACAGAAGATATACACAAGAAATCAAACTGTTCAAATCCCTTTTGTAAAGTAAGATTCGTCAGATGCACATAATTTGATTAAAGCTGCTGTATGTAAAACCATGTAGCGTTTATTTCTTCTTGTAAACAAACAAAAAACCTTACTACAGTATTGTGCTACACAACATTTTTAGCTACACAAGAGTAAAGCAGACAAATCTTCTGGTGCAGGCCAGCACGCCGTTTCAGAGACAGATCAGATCTGAGTCAGTTTGATGATTTACTCCCATATAACTTGCTTCAACGTTTTTACCCTTTGAGTCAGAATGTCTTCCTTTCACAGCATTTAGTAGACCATGGCTTATATATGGCAGGCACCAAAAACATTTGTTTCACTGAAAGGTCTGATCCTTTATATATAGCTTACTTTCTGCTTCAAAAGAATGAGTTGTAGAAATTAACAGGGCAAAGTTTAACTAGGGTAAAAGTAGACTGCCAGTCTTTTCTGGTGTACCATTTTTTTTATACAGGCACATAACACTAGCCAAAGTTATTATACCTCGATTACATTTCCAAAAGGCAGATATGCTGCAAACATGCAGGTTTTACATATTTGTTTGGCACATGTGAACTAAATAATCTTGTTTCCAATATCTGTGCATTTCCATTTATGGTGCAGGTTATCCAATTTTATTCAGAGGGAGGGCATATACATTTATAGGGCTGTATCTATCCAATTCTGCCTGTAACAAACACCCAAACATCCTAAAATATCAATTATAAGACAGACATGTTTAAAGTAAAACTCTGGAGAACATCAAAGGAAAATGCCATGCATCTGCTCTTTAATGTTTTCCTACGATATATTAAAATAAAAACAAAACAAAATTCAGTCTCTTCACAAGTAGTAATTTAGTTTATATTCTCTGGATTTTTTCAGCCACAACAACTGGATTCTCTTTCCTGATTTTTGCTGCAGCTTCTGCTTTATAATCATAGGGGCAGTTGTGCTTGTCAGAATAACGGTGAAGTCCACAAAACAAATTTCCACAGCGGCAGTCAAACCCTGCACAAAAACAAGAGGAAATAAGAGTCACTTGGGAACTCAGCTCTTAAGTACTGTAATTCATAGGTTTTTAATAACTGCAGAAGGGGAACTGAAGTTCAATACCTCTACAACATAGAAGAAAAATACTTTCACATTTCAGGAATACATATATTTTCATCTTATGTGTTTGTCATGTCAAAATTATTTAAGGTATATAGAAATAACTTTTAACGTTATATTTAACTCATCAAAAAAAATTCTGTATTTTCCTTTGGGCAACGGAACTGACAAAATGAAAAAACTATTTCTAATATCTATTTTATAGATGAGGAAACAAGTTCAATGTTCATGATTACAAAGTAGTATATATCAGAGGTGACTATAAATAGCATCTGTCTTCCTGACTCTTGGCCGAAGTTCTATATGCTATACATAACAGGTTAAAAACATTCTACACAAATGTGGACCTCCAAAACAAGCCTTTTTAGCATTCAGAAGACCTACCAATCAAGTGTAGGTGGAAACAGACTATGACTGGGCTAAAGAATACTCTATACCTTCCAAAAATAATTAAGAATTAGCCCTTAGATTGTTCATGTATATTAAAAAATTGTCCTTGGAATTTGCCAGGTGATTTTTTTCTTACCTTTACAGGGAGACTGAGGACAAAGGAAAAAAAATGGGAAAAATTAATTTTAAGACACACGAGTCAAGTTTTTATTGTTAGTTACGCCACAGTGGAATTATGGCACGTAGGGCACATTTCAGCTACACAGTTGAAAAAAGGATCTAAGAGATGATATACTCCTCCTTGCAGCTCAATTTACCTGTAAGGTTAAAAAAGACCTATTTGTTCAATTTTTTTTAAACAGAAATCTTAATTGGTGGAGGAATTTTTCCATATGATTGGTTTTAAATTTAACATTATGCCAGTCCCTCTAACTAGTCTTGAATATTAGTGGTATCGATCTCAGGCATACATGAGTTTAAAACAGTTGCAATACCTGTAAGGCCAACTTTCTTCCTGCACATGAAACATCTGTTCTTCTTTGGTTTAGGCAATTCTGGAGCCTTTTCTTCACTTCGAGAAGTACTAGGCTGAGAAACTGATGGACTTGGCTGAGTGACAACTGGAGAGTAAAGCCAAGAAATGGAAATTTGACAAAAGTTAACTGGCTGACAGTTTTGTGAAATAACTGGTGATCATATTCCCTCAAGTGATTCCACAAGGACTCTCATTCTACCCTCATTCTGTACAGCAGTGTTGCTAAAATACCCCAAATCCCCCAAACAGCTCTTTGACCAACATTTCTTAATAGTTAGGATTCTTAAAGACACAATGCTACCTTTGATATAAGCAGATTTAGAGTTTGCAAAAGAACATGACTTTGTACTGTACAGACCAACCTCTCATCTTCTAAATCATATCAACTTTTCTAAATAGGATGACAAGCAGCAGCAGAACCCAAATAAACTATAATGAAGAACAAATGTAAGCAGAACATAATTATTTTCACTTGGATGAACAAAAGCTTCATTTTTTAAAACTGGTAGGCATTGGTAAAAATAAATCAATTTGAAATATCACATGAATCCCAAACCATCTGAACACTTGAAGGGTTTTTAAAGAGTCCAAGCGTTCATTGTCACTCCTATGCATCCTGTGCCCACCAAATGGAGAATCTCTTCTGCCCAATCAGTTTTTAAAAAGTCATATGGTAGAAGTTACTCCAAGCACACTAGCATTATTTATACAATTAATGTTTGGTGACATTTAGCATTATGGAGACAAGACATATTATTCATGTCTTTATTAGAGAGTCATGTATTTCACTATCAGGTTTTACTCTTCTGCAAATCTAATTTTAAACAGGTGCCAAATAAAAGATACAACCAGTAAATTTATGAAGAGACTCCTAAAACACACTAATCAAATTCAGTCAAAACTTAAGAGTAAACAATTTCTTAAAGCACCAAATTTCCAATATAAAACCCTTAATAGAATATTCACAAAACTTGTACCATTCAATGTGTTATTACTAGTAGCCTTTCACAATTACTAGGCAATGCAGCAAGCCTGCCTTGTTGATCCAGGTACATTTTGTTTAAGGGTTGGTTTACAAGCATCAATACTTTCAGCATTAAGAGTGTAAACTTCGGGCTCAGAGACACTGATAACCTGCAGGGGTTCTGGGGAACAACTTCTTAGGGTCATTTCTGAAATACCACAATCAGAGAGCAATCACACTATTAAAAAGCCTAAAAACAGTTTTAGTGCTCTCGAACTCTCCCTGGTAAAAAACATTTTAACTCTTGCTAAAATTGGGACACCTATTAGCATAGAAAGAAATGAAACAATTCCTCTCCATGTTGTTTGTAGCCAAAAAAAAAAATCACCTGCAAAGTATTACAAAATAATTTACTTGGTAGAATCCAAGCAAGGCTCAACTGTATACTCAATGTTACAGCTGAAGGGAACCTTTAGAAGTAACATAGCCCAAATCTCTTCTTAAGAGGGAGTAAAACCAGGTCAGAAATTAAGTGACTTTCCCAAGGTCAAACTAATTATCAACTTAAGCAGATAATAGAAATTTATCTCCTCTTTTCATTAAACTGCCAGACAAACAACGCACCATCAGAAGGGGAAAAGGAATGGAGAGGGTGGTGTTGATGGAAAGGAAGGCTGGGAGATTTAGCCAGTCCTTAAAAGGAGGAAACTGACTTTTTCCAACATATAGAAAACTCTGATCTAAAGCAAAATAGAGAATTTCCTGGGTTAAGAACTCTGTAAATATAAACTACAATCTTGGCCATGGTATAAATAAGTAAATAGCTAAAGAGAGCTTCATTAATTTTCACCTAAACCATTTTCCTGTTAATTAAGTCACACACTGTTTATATTTGCAATTTGCAAGGAAATTATAGGATGGTCAAATGACCCATATACACAACACACTGACCACCCTGTGTTTTTCCAGCAGAGATATTCAGAAAATCTCTCTCCAGATGTTAGAACAATTCCCAAACTAGGACAAATGCATAACGTTACTATCCCATGAATCTGAAATGCTTTTGCATAGTCTTATTTCCCAGAAGGAGACAGTGTCATACCTATATCCCATTTTTCAGTTTGGAAACATGCTTCTGACATACTCCTAAAAATCTTTTGCATTGGTCAGTTTATTTAATTTTTACTGATGTGATCATTGGATAATCTTGAGAAAACAAGCAGTGTATTCTCATCCTTTCCAAACTTATCCACCATTACCTAAGTCCAGCAGACCATGCAGAGAAATTCCTGTAACATCTTAATTTACATTTTAACAACCAAAGAGGTTCTCAGTCCAGTCTAACAAAGCCTAGTTAAGGAAAATGAGACCAACACTAAGTCTGCTATACAACTGTTGAAATCCCTATTTTCTTGACAGTTCTCTGTCACCTCTTTCCCCAAGCAGGCCTTACATTTGATTTCTTGCTTGGGTGGATTCCTCAAAATAAGGTAATTCCTCTGAGGTTTACTTTGTTAAAGTATCTCAGCAGTTTATCTGAACATCTATATTTCTTCCAATTAATATTAAAATAAAATCTTACAGCACACTACCTATCCATGCAATATCTTCAGTGCTTATGAAAAGTTTTTACTGAATGAAAAGTATCTCTGAAAAATTAAGATTCTATTGTTTCTTTATAAGAAAATTTTTTTCACCTTGTTAAAATTTTTTTTTTCAAATAGTAAGTCTCACTATCTTCCTTGGGAAGGGGACAAAAGAAAAGTAAAAAATGAGAATCAGTCACAAGAGGACCCTAAAATATCTTCCTAAGTTCCTAAAATCTCCAAAAGCTTTAACCCATTATTTAAGATGTACTCCAGCTGGGCCTACTTTAGAAGAACAGGCAAGAACTACTTTGAAATTAGCAGCAGATATTTACATACACAAAGCTGAATTCCTTGAGGTTATTCTAAAGTAAGTTAACTACTACCATGAGAGACATATTTGTATTAATTGGTGTAGGAATTTCCTCTTCCTCAGACATTACAGTGGCAATCATCAGGAAGAACCAATTTGAATTATCACAATTTTCAAATTAGGAGCATCTTGAATTTAAAGTTTTACTACGGCATATACAGGAGAAAAAAATTAATTGATTTACCACATACTGTGTCTCCTGTGTGGGAAGATGCACAAATAACTTTACAGCTGTGTTAAGAAACTGAGCAGCTGTTCAGTCACTTCACAAGCTAACAGCAACTTATTAATACCTAAACCAAAGGAGTCACTGGAGGACCTAATTACCAAAAAATAGTACATGTAGATTTTTTTGGTAAAGACTGACTTTAAAGATCTCAAACTTGTCTGTTCACATCTGCTTCAAGTTCCACATTACTAAATGCTTTGTTACAAAAAAGGTGTATTGTTTTCCACATCAAGACTTATCAGTGGAAGGAAGATGCTTCTTGCAAGTAATCTTCTCTTTGGTTCTTCAGAGAACTGTAAGGACCCCCTATATAAACCCTTTCTTCAGAATTCAGAGGAGCACTCAGAAGGAATTAATGTTAAGCAACTAAAAGCATACCTGGCTCTGATGCCTCTGTTTTCGGTGTGGTTATTTTGTCCTCTCTTGAAATGCTCATTTCTGTCATTTGCTGTGTTACAGGCAAAGCGGCCACAGGCACATTTCTATTTGAATTCAGTAAAATTAATATTTTTAAGCGTATTAATAGCTTAACATTTTAAATACATGTATTTTCAAAATATTTTAGCTTCCTGGATCCTATTTTTAAGCTTAGGTTACCGAGGACACATGCAGGCATACTTTGGCCTCATAGCAATTTCAACTTTTGAAATACCTGTACATAGTCTAGTTTTAATGTTCATTTCCTAAGAGGAAGACGTCAGTTCTTCTACAAAGTAGGCATAACAATTTGTGAAATGGATTTATCTGTAATCTTTGACAACTCCTTTAAAATAAAGGGGTATGTAGTGTGTGGCTAAAGATCAAGCAACAAAAACTGTACTTCAAAATTCCAGGCCAGACTCTCCACTACAGCACTCTGGTTAGCTTTGTTCTCCCATCATCATAAGGGGCTTACTGAATGATAACTTACTGAACGACAACTTACTGAACGCTAAGCGTTCTTATTGGTTTATGCACTTCATCTGAGACTCTTCTTGATGGCTAGCCCCGAAGCTCACTGTGGGCAGGAATCATGCCTTGTTCATGTCTTCAGCCCACCAGTCTTTGGGATGGTGATCCCTGTTATCTTGCGCTGAACCAAAGGCTGAATGAGTAGTGCTCATCAAACACTACAATGTGCCAAGGTCACAAAATTATTACACTCCCAAAACTTGTCTATTTGATTTAATAACTCAGGTGCATTACTTGTTGACATCCTGCCCTCCTTTGACATTTAAAATGTACAGAGGCTCCAGTTATCTCCAACTCTAATTCCAAAGGAACAAAAATTGAGTAGAGCATCCTGAGTGTTTTCTTTACAGAAGTGTGTTGTAATGCTTATCTTTTCATTCTGACATCTACTACATATGCTTTTATATGTAATTGCTTGTAGAGCCTGATACATTTAAAGTATTGCCTTGTCAGGAAAAAGGAATATGGCACAATTATTTATGATGTGGCACAACTTTACTTGTTTATTCTTTACGTAATTTATGTAATTAATATAACACACAAAAATAACCAGAAAACAAAATCTTACCTTGATTTTTCAGATGTGCTGCCAGCAGCACCTTCACAGTTGTTTAAACTAGCTTCTGCTCTTTGAACTGATGCAGAGTCTGAGGTAGGACTGTTGGAACCACTAGCTGATCCTATAAAACAAAAACAGGAACAGCACATTGGGAGAAACGTCTAAAAATTAAGGAAGGAAAAATTTTCCAACCTACAATGATGTCCCAAGACACAAAGGGCCACCTGGTTAGATGAGCTCCCCATCACCACTGGAGAGCAGAAGCTACATGACCCCTTGTGTCAAGAATGCTGCCTTCCTGTTCAGGTACAAGTTGGACTAGATGACCTTTGATATTCCTTACATTTCTTGGTGATTTCAAAGAATTAGTCTACCATCAAGGACGTTTCCACAGTAACACGCACAACAGCCACCCCCCCACACCCGTTAGGTATGCTATTTTCCAATCCCCTTACTATGCTGGCAGAATCTTCTACTCATTTCTAAGATGATGGCTCAAACAAAATACAAAATTAAAATCTCATATCCAAGGCATTCTTGAGGCATGGAGTAAATTCTCAAATATAAAAATAAGAAGCTACATCACTGTGCAGTTTTCCCTCCTCTTTCCCCCCAAGTAAGATCCTTGAGGGCAGGGCCTTTGTCTTTTATCTCCAGCACCTTGTAAACTGCTTAATACAGGCTTGTGGAACTGTATTTTCTCAAGTGTTTTGCTGTTGCCTTTTGTTAAGTTCAGAAAATTTCTCCCCTCAGATTCCAGTAGATTTCAGTATAGGTTCCCAGCTTTGGCTCACATACTTGGTTCTAGGGTTCTTTCCACCACTTCTTCAAATATTTTTTTTCTTGGCAAAAACTTACCCATGGGGCTCATTCTGCCACTATTCTGCTGCCGTTGAAGATGTTCTTTGTAGCAAACTGAACACATGCCATTTGTCCTAGGATTTCCATAAAAGCCACATCCTGTGCTACACAGCATGGGCCCTGGGGTCTGGTTTGTCTCCTGAGCCATTTCTCCAGGCTGTAAATAAAACCAGAAAAAAAATGCATTAGAAACTGGCATATCACCAAAATCAATCACTGACTTGGTATGATATCATCAGTATCTTGCTTTTTCTAGAAACAAATGACATCAGCATTCTTAACAGAAGCAGTAACTATGTTCATAATGAGTTTCAGTAGAGCAGAAAATAATAGTTTTTTATCCCTTTTCTGAACCCAAGGCATACTGAAAACTTTTTATATTGAAAAATTCTAAAACTATACAGTCACCTTTCCCTCGTTATTAAATATTAATTTCCATTCAATCATTTCTCATCAATCAACAATCCTTTCAGGAAGAGAAACAAAGCAATGCGATTTTTCACAAGTTTTGAGGTTTGGTATCGTTTACTGTCATTTCATTTTGTTCCCTTATATGAGTAATTTCAAATACATTATTGAAATTATCTCCTCAGTAAATCATATGGATGAGTAAAGGAAAGAACCTACATAAGGCATTTCAGAGGAAATCTCAATGTGTCTTCTTTTAAAGCTTGAAAGATGTTTACAAAGTTACAGATAGAGTTAAATAAGGTTGTATTTGTCATCTGACCCAGCCTGTTAACTGGCAACAACATATGTGCATCTCCTTAAGTATCTCTGGGTCAACTACTTCCGGTGAAATCCTTCCTTGTACTCTTCACTTCAACAAAATTAGTTCTCCAAGAACTTCCAAAATAGCCTCGATCTGTTGATCATTTTGCTTTCTCCATTTTTAGACTCAGCCAAGGCCTCCAACTATGGTGATCGATTTAGAGTCAATGTTCCGTTGAGGAACGCTTCCAGCAGGTAACACAACTTTGCTGGTTGTGGGAACAGGGACGTGGAAAAGTGACGGCAACATAAATACCTCACCTTCGCCAGCGGTTAATCTCTGAGGCAAGGTTACCAGACGGAACTCAATATAGCAACCAAATCCTGGCGTTTCCAAGGGCACCGTTATAACTGGCATTCAGTGTGATCAGGATGATCAACTCATCTGCCACAAACCGAAGACGAATTAAGTTCCTTATTCCCATAAGAATTTTTAAAAATGGAAACTGCCAATTTCTTCAGGTCATTCTAAAATATTAGTATATTTGCCAGTAGCAAGTAACTTTTAAAAGCAGCCCTGCAGGCTTGGGGAGCGTTTTAATGCTTTCAAAAAGCCTGTCACCAAATCAGAGCTGAGAAGCTTCAGAATGGAAAGTGTGAACACCGGCTAAGTGCGCCAGAAGGGGCTGCAAGCCTGGGTGGGCCCGAAGGAGCCTTGGGAAGACTGAGGCTACAAAGGTGCTCGTCCCCGCAACCCTTCAGGCGGTCCCCGCCGCGCCCCACGTTCACTCCATCCTCC
>CM053769.1:80803058-80839120 GCA_028658325.1 Potorous gilbertii
GCCTCGCTCCCCCCTCCTCCCCGGCGGCCTCGCTCCCCCCTCCTCCCCGGCGGCCTCGCCCCCCGCTCCTCCCCAGGCCTCGCTCCCCCCTCCTCCCCGGCGGCCTCGCTCCCCGCTCCTCCCCAGGCCTCGCTCCCCCCTCCTCCCCGGCGGCCTCGCTCCCCCCTCCTCCCCGGCGGCCTCGCTCCCCCCTCCTCCCCAGGCCTCGCGCCCCTGGGCCTGCCCCCCTTCCGGCTCGGGCCCCGCACGGCCGCCCCTAGGCCCGGGTCCTCGAGCTCGTTCCAGGCCCCTCGGCGTCCTCGCCCCAAATAAGGAAGACCCTAAAGCGCTCTGCGGGCGGCGCACACCCCATCCCCCCAATAACCGCCGGCCCCCCTCCCCCACCCGGGGGCAGAGCCCCCCCAAAGCAGCGGAGGGGCGGCCCCCGCCCCCAACGCCTCACTTACGAGGTGGGCTCCCTCGGCGGACGGGAGGGAGGGGGAGCTGCAGGACACGAAGAGGGCGGCCGGCTCTGCCTCCGCGGCGGCGGGACAGGGAGGTGCGCGGCGGCTCCCGGGCCGGGCCGGCCGGGCGCGTGCGGCGGGGCAGGTCCCGGGCGGAGCTCGCGCCCAGCAGCGGGAGCCCAGGCGGCGGCGGCGGTAGCAGCGGCGCCTCCTCCTCAGGCGCCGTCCCCTCCCAGCGCCCGGGTGCCGTTGGCTGCGCCGGAACCGGGCGCGCGAGCGGGAGGAAGCCCGGGGGCCCGAGCTCGCGCGGCCGCCTCCGCTCCCCGGCTCCCCGGCTCCCCGGCTCCCTGGCTCCCTCCTTTGTTCCGGCGGCGCGGAGCGTGGCCGAGGCTCGCCGAGGGGCTCGGGAAATGGGAGGAGGGAGTGGGAGGGGGCCGAGCGCTGGAGGCGGAGGGAAGAGGCGGCGGCGCCGAGCGCGGGCCGCTTCCTCCCGGGGCCGGGCGGCGCCCCGCTCCCACGGCCGCTTTATAGGCTCTGGCTCGTCCTTCCTCCGCCGAGGCTCTCGCTCCCGCTCCCGCTCCCGCTCGCGCTCGCGCCGCCCCCGCCCGAGGCTGCCCGCAGCTAGCCCGGCGTCCTGGCCGCCCCGCCGCGCTGCGCTGCGCTCTCTGCCGGCTGCTCCCCGGGTCCCAGCCCCAAGTCTCGAGGCGGGAGGAGGCGGGGCGGGACGTCAGCGCCAGCCCCGGCGGCGGGGGGCGGGCCGTGTGCGGGCAGGCTCCGAGTCCGGCCCCTGCTGCCGCGGCGGCTCCGGCCTCGAGCGCGATGACGAGGATGACGGCGGGCTCTCGGTGACTCCGCCCCGGGCTCCGGGCTCCGGGCCGCTGGAGCCGAGCGGCGGCGGGCGGGGGAGGGGAGGGGAGGGTGCCGCTGTCACTCAGGCCTGGGCCGCGGGAGCTGCGGGGCCACCCCCGGGGGTGGGGCCGGGGACCGGAGGCTATTTTTAACCGGACTGACGCCCTCCCCTCCTCCGGGTTCTCACGCTTTGTCTCCAGCCCGGGGAGGACTCCTGTCCGGCTTAAGTTGGGAAATCTCTCCCTTCAGCCACGTTTCTTGCCCTGCCCTCGCAGCCGGGCGCGCTCGGGCCCCTTGGCATTGCTCCCTGTGCCACCTGGAGGCATCCGGAACACCCTTTACACACTAGCAGGGACTCGCCCAAGGTCGTGCCGCCTCCAAGTGGGGGGTCTGTTCTGGACCGACCCCCAGAGAGCGGCTCTTCCAGCGAAGCCACCGTGAATGGGGAGAAAGGACCTGAGGTTCCATCGAAGGAACACACTGGCAAAAATTGAGTGGGGGGCGGGGAGGGGCATGAGCCCATAAGGGGAAAGGCTCAGGATGGCACGAGGTGGGAGAGTGGCAGAAATCGGAGAGCATTAACCCAGGCTGACCCGCCAGTAGCGGGCAGACAAAAACAGCTGCCCAGATGCGGTACGCGCTAGGTAAAGGCCCGAGAGGTGGGCGATTTGTGGGTCTCGCCTCTCATTTGGAGGGGTAGAGGTCGGACCGGGGTGATTCTAGTTCGGGCCAGACCTCGGCCTCCCTGCTGCTGGAAGTCCCCTGAGCGTCCCTAACGTGACGGGCGATTAGTAACTGTGCGTAACAAGCTCGATACAAAGTATCGAGTTAGACGTGTGTGAAATGACTTAGAGAGACCCCCCTGCTGAGTGCTGGGGAGCAGAGGGAGAGATCCTTCAGAGTCTGGGCTGCCCCTCTGTCTCCTAGGCTCCTGAGTTTTCAGTGAGAGTTGGACCCATTATCCCGGGAAATCCGAGGGTAACCTGTTTACTGCCATAGCTTGACGAACACCATAGGTCAAATGTGTGGTCTAGCGATAAAGAACATGGACTTGGCCGTCAGGATCTGTGTTCCTTGCCTAGCATGGGGTGGGCCCTTAATAAATGCGTCTGGGCTTGATTTGGTTGGTGGGACCTAAGGTATGAACCCCTTAATTTCTCAAGAACTCGGCTTCTTGGCCTGTAAAATGAGAGAATTGGATTAGATGATTTCCAAGGTTCCTTTCAGTTCTTGATGGTATGATGCTATCCAAAAGCTTTTCATGGGCCGGCTTTAGGACATTTTTATTTGGAAAAACAGCATAATCATAAAATTTTGATACTAGAAATCATCTATTAGAACCCTTTCTATTAACAGTTTTAACACTGTGCTAAAGACCCCTAGCACTATCACAGACCTACTGATAGAATCCAAGGACCCTGTGTGAGCTGTATCAACTGACCCTCCAAAGTCATCTTAGGACTTATGGGCCTGTTTAATTGAAGGTAATGTATTGCCTATTAGAGGGAATTAATAGGGAGATTCAACCAAAGGTATATAGACTAGTTAACTACTCTACTTCTGACTGAGTGTGTATATACGGTCTCCTGAGTTCCAAACAACTGATTTAGAAATGAACTTTTAGAAAGCCACCCACTTGTAAGTTGGGGGCTACCTACATTTATTTTTGAACCTACCGTTGAAGCATGAGAATGTATAGGGACAATTTGGAGGAGGTCTAAAGGAGAACTCCCCCCCCCCCCGCAACCTGGAAAGAATTAATAAGTGGGAAGTAGTTCCTAAGGAAAAAAGTTAAGGTATCTAACTACAAAGAAACTCAGTAACATCTGTCACTTACTGACAATGGTTAGTTATCTAGGACCCACAAGTCTGACATCCTCAAATATCAAGGAGCACAGCAAACTTGTAAGTAAAAGAGAACCAGTGCTATTTGTATTTGTAGTTGTAAAAATGCAAATTTTCTTGAACATCAGTATTCTAAGTGTTCCCATTTTGAAATTTTTTCTCATGAAGATAGAGTATAAAATACAGCCACAGCATTGTCTTTTAGTATCAGTAACCACTTGAACCTTTTAGTTAGGAGGCCACTTACTCTACAATATATATTGAAATTCTTCAAATATTGTTTCATTTAGTATTTGTGCAGCTTTTTTCACTCCCTAAATTAATTAAATTACCGTTGAGTAATAAAAAGCCTTGAAGTTCTGTGGACATGTATAGTTATAATCAGAAATTCTGATATTTGAAGCAAATTTCTATTTTGTCTGAGGAATGGAGGTAGTTCAGAGGACATTCTGGCCCCAGTTAGTTACTATCACATTAAGAAACCCCAAGAACTCATAGAATCTCATAGATGACATCTCTTGATTTGATGCAGTTTTGCTGAACAATTCCTTCTAAAAGATGGGAGATGGAGAAGGATGCAGTAGATGAAAGAGTGTATTGGTAGGATGAGAAAGGAACAAGACTTCTATGGGAAGGAAATGCCTTACTTCTTCCCCCTCGTTGGCTTCCCTAATGCAAAACCTTTCAACTATTCCTTCTAGCCCTGCCATTTGAGAGGCAAAAGAAGTCTGGCGAATGTGACCTTTAAGTTATATGGTCTTAAAGATCTTTGAATTCAGTTTACTCAGAAACTACACACCAATTAGTCATAGGAGCCTAACATGGAAATTTTTATGGATCAGCCATCATCAGTTGAGATACCTGAGGTCTTATTGTATGTAGACTATTAAAAAAAAAAGATTCATCTGCAGAGCAAAATACTGCATTAAAGCTTTCCTCCAAAAAGGAATCTCATGTGTAAATTAAAATCATAAAAGATTTATTGAAAGATGGCATAATTTTGCTTGATAACTCCATGATTATCTAAGTGAAGCATAAAATAGGAAGATATATATGCTCACCAGAGGTGTTTGCCACTCTTCATGGAGGCTGGCCAGCAGAGTCCAGATGTAGAGAAATTTCTATTTGCTGGAATTCTCTTGTTTGTAGATTTCATCAAACCCTAAAATACTGAGGTTTTTAAATGAGATTCACAATCCCTCAAAAGAATTGGTTTACAAAAGAAATACAAGATGGATGATGGGCACTTAACAGTATTTTAGACACTTCAAATGGACAGTAAGCTAAACCCAAAATTAAGCAGGCCCAGAAGTCCTAAGATAACTTTGGAGGGACAGTGGATACAGCTCACAGGGTCCTTAGATTATATCAGTAGGTCTGTGATAGTGCTAGGGGTCTTTAGCATATAGAATTAAACCTGCCCAGTACTTGTGTAAGAAGGGAGTTAATTCCCCTGACACAAGCCTCTTCAAGGACAAAGGTTAGGATCCCTTCTGCTGGTGCTTAGGGGTGGGGTAAGGAGGAATGAGGACAGGGAACACTGTCAGTGGACCAGGGTGTTGGTGGGTGGGTGTTGATACAAGGAGAGTCTCGGTATGCATCTTACTCTCAGATCAAAATGTCTTGCAAGAGAGTAATTTACCTATTACATAAAATATCCCTGATTTGGGATGAGGGTTAGTAGCTAAGTCAGAGGTACCGTCTTCTCCCCTATTACCCTTACATTACTGGAACTGAAGCTGCTTATCATTTCTGTGTTACAAAAAAAGGCCCCTTGTGAACTGAAAAACCCCTACCCCATGGACCAGATCATCAAGCTCTGTGACCCAGTCATTCTAAAAGCTGGGTGCAAAGGCCAGGATTTCTCGTTTGCATTTTCTTCTATATTATGTAAGTTTTTGCGTGGGTTGAGACATGTTGTCTTTTTTGCTATCTTTCTGCTTTAGTTTTTTCCATTTCCTCCCCGTGTTATCTATACTGTGTTTTTCATGTCCCCAAGGTTCAGCTTCAATAATAGTCTTAAGGGCAGCCAAGTGGTATAATATCTTACAGATATGGAGAATCTGTGGCCTCCAAGGCACACGTGGCCTCAGGTCCTTGGGTGCAGCCTTTTGACAGTCCAAGTTTTATGGAACAAACCCTTTTATTAATAAGATTTGTTCTATAAAGTTTGGATTCAGTCAGGGAGACACACTTGAGGACCTACAGGGCTGCATGTGGTCTTGAGGTCACAGGTTCCCCACTCCTGTTCTAGAAGACCTTTAGGACATTGCCACCAATTGGTGATGTTGTAGGATCAACATCTAACCCATGCACACTAGGCTTGTTTTTCCTTAAACAGACTTGAAAATATCCTTAATTTTATTGGATAGGAGAGTGACCGTAATTTCTTGTACATTATTCTCAGTATGTAACTATGGAATCAATTCAGATGCATATGACAAGCTATATGACTGAATTGAAGCTGGAGATAGCATGGAACCTGCTTTCTAGAAAGAAAAAAAAGATAGATATCCAAAAATAAGTTCTTAAGACTTAGTTGATCTAGAAGATATCGCTTCCTGGAGGCCTAAGCATAAAAGCCAGTACATGAGGAAGCAGGCGGCTCCTTCCTCAGGCTTGGCATACATATTTGACTAAACTTCAGCATAGCTAACACACATGTAGAAGTTACATCCAGATGAGTCAACGTTGTGTCATCGCTGAATATTCTTGCCATGCTAAGTAAACTTTTAATTGTAAGATGAATTATAAGTGGTCCACGTCATTCCATTTAACCTGAAGCATCAATTGGCTTATAATACCAAATTCATGTAGATTGTAGGTGGCAAATCCAAGATTTGGACCCAGACCCTCTGATTTCAAACCCAATACTCCTGCTACTTAGGTTAAAAAAAAGTAACATTGTCATCTCATGCCTCTGGACAGGTTTTCAACTCCTTCCCCTTCCCCACCCCTTTCATCTTTTCAGATTTCCTTTACGTACTATCTTCCCCATTAGAATGTTAAGCTCCTTGAGGGCCAGGACTGTATTTCTATTTGCTTAGATTTGTAGTCTCAGCATTTAGCACAGTACCTTACCCATAGAAAGTGTGTAATACATGCTCGTTGGCTTTACTCGACATATTAATAGTCAGTCAGTCATAAGTTAATTGTACTCTTTATAGAATTATGGTTTTTGCTATGGTTCCTTTATTTTGTAATGCTGTAGGCATATTAAATAAAATGTTATGCTTATAAGATACTCAAGATTTTTTTTTGTGAATCCATTCTAAAACTAGTTTTGTGATTATTGAAATGATTTACGTGTAGTTATGTTTGTATACTCTGTTTCCAGCCGTCAGGGGCAGTTTGTAAGTTGGTACACACTATCCTAAGCACAGCCTCCAAAATGTATGGTGTTTTAAATATTACAGAAGGCTGAAGAATCCCAAGTGGTCACTGCTATGTTTTTAATTTGTGGTATTGTGACTCTGTAATAGGACGTTGGCCTTATTCTTTTCCTGATATAAAACAGAAATTTTCTGTCCAGTCGTCAGGGCTGTGCTGGTAAATGTTTTATAACAAGGGGGAAAATGTACTCACAACACACTTTTATTTTAATCTGCATTATTAACATTTTCTCCAGATAATCAACAAAACAATAAATTAAGCCTTGATGTGCAATTTTGGACTATTTCCGAGGTGCAAATGTTTATATCGAAAATCTAACAATTGGTTGGACTGACTCCAGCGCACCTCTGCCCACCGTGACAACCACTTGCTTGATGTTTTGTTCTTCCTACTTCCCTGGAATATCACTCCATTCTACTTTCTCTACTCGATTCTAATCTTCCCTTTCACCTCACTTCTACCTTTTCTACTCAGTTCTCACTTTTTTAACTGGAATCACTTCATAAGCCCTACCTGAAGGGTTGGGGGAACATATCAACAGCTTGTGTTATATCTTTCACAAGTTAATGTACTTGTTCTTTACATTGATTCTTTTACTAGAGTGAGCCAGATAGCATGACTAGTATAACCCATGAGGATGTGAGACGCTGATTCCTAATTATAGATTGGCATTGAGTCAGGAGTTAATTAGCTTAGCATCAAGTTAGCCTTGCTTGCTGATGCTGCTCAGACTTTGTGTCTTAATTCTAATAACGGTTCTTCCTCATTGCACCCCTATTGCCCATGTCTCTATTTTGTATCCCACTTGTCATGCCTGGTGCCATTTGTAAATGGAAGTCAGGGGTGAACTGTGTGATACAACGGAAAGAACATTGACTTTTGACTCAGAAGGCCTGGTTCAAATTTAGCCTTACTAGTTACTACCCTTGTGACCTTGGACAACTCACTTAAACTCTCTGGGCCTCAGTTTCCCCATCTGTAGAATGAAGGGGTTGGAAGGTAATTGACCTTAGAAGTTGTAAGCTCCTTGAGGGCAGGGGACTGACTGCTTCATTTTTGTATCCTCAATGCCTATTGCATAGTAAGGATATAGGCTAGATTTCCGATTTCATTAATACTTGGAATTCCTAGATGAGAAAACTTCCATAATAATACAAATTGGCACCTTCTCTGCAATTTCTAGTTTTAGAAGGTTGCCTGAACCAAAGGTGTCAGATAGGTGACTCTATCTTCTGCCTGAAACAGATTAAAATGTAATTGGGAGATATTTATTGAAATAAATAAAAATGCAACAAAACATAGATAATATTTCATTTTAAAACTGTCTATATGCAGTTGGCAAGGATCCTTATGTATGGTTTATTGACCTATTTCTATTTGAATTTGACACTATTGGGCAAGTACAGTGAGAGGTTAAGGGACTCTAGAGTCAGATGGTGTATATTTATTTATCAGAAGTGGATCTTGAACTCAGATCTTCTGGTCCAGTTTGGCTGCCCTTCAGCACACAGTATACACTTAGTAAATGCTTTGTGATGGATTCACTGTAGGAATGAATTATATTGTTTTTCTTGATCTCATTGCAAGCAGTGGCTTTTAACCTTTTCTTACCATGAACTGTATTCAATACTAATGAGGCTTTCTGACTCTAAGACCATTAAGAGAACTAAAATAAGTAGTACCTATTATTTTTTTATAAGGATGACATTAATGTAGAATAACTACATTTAGTCCTTAAATCACATATATTGTGTGTTTCATTTGGTTCACCAACATCTCCCTTTTTGAACATGAAGGAAGTTCACTTCCTGGCAACAGGCTGGGTCACCTCAGCAGAAGCCTTATACAGCTAGTGAATCTTTAATGTGTTATTGATGGTAGAGTTGGCAATGCTGCTACTGCTGTTATGATTTAAGAAAGTAACAAGGTAGATTAGAATTGTTATAAATGTGGTATTGTTCTGAAGCAGGCTTCTCTGCTCATCTGTCCCTTTCCCATTAAAATACCTCCCTGTGTCTTGATTCTTTTTTGTCTTTGATTAGAGTTTGGGGAAGTACTTGAAAAATTTATTGATGATTTTGGTTTCACATCACATTCCTTTCTCCATATTCTCCACTCCCTGCTATGAACTCTCCCTTATGACGTACAAGAAAGGGTTACTCTAACATTCGTTGCCGAAGAAGACCATGCCATCAGAGAAATGATGACATAACCTGCACTTGACTTTGTTTTGAGGGAGGGAGGGCTGCGTAGGTCACCAGCCTCACTTCTCCCCTCACTTCTCCTCCAGGGCTATCTGAATCCAGTGACCAGATATTCATCAAGATGACTGGAGATGACCCAGCAATCCAACATAGTAACCACATCTGACAGATATACAACATTCTGCATCTGTTGTCCTCCTACCTCTTTACCAATGGGAGAGGAATATGTTTCATCATCTGCATTCTAGGGCCAAGAGTGCTCTTTGAAATTAATCAATCTGGCTGCTTTTCAATATTGTTTTTGCTTACATTATGACAGTGAATGTTTATAATATTGGTCTTTTACTTCTCTTTACTTTGAAGGAGATAGCCTGGTCCAGTTGTGGAATCAGAGGACCTGAGTTTGAATTCTGACTCTATCACTTACTTCCTGTCACCTTGGGTACCCCTCTAGGCCTGAATTTCTTCATGTGTAAGAGGAAGCCTGGACTAGAAGATTCTTGAGGTCCTTTCATCTCTAAATCCCATATGCTATATCAAATCATGTAGATCTTCATATAAGAAGTATGATTTAATTTTTTTTTCCTTCCAAGAATTCATGCCTCATTGGTGCCCCTGATTTGCATTATGAACCAGGGTTGGGAACCAAAGTACTGTCAGTCAGTCAGTCAATAAACAATTATAGTGCCTACCATTTGCCAGACATTTTGTTAAGCTCTGGGGATACAAAAGAAGAAAAAATACAATCCCTACTCCCCAGAAGCTCACAGACTAATGGCAGAGGTAACACAAGCTATATATAGGATAAATTGTAAATTGTCAACATAGGGAAGGCACTAGCATTAAGAGAGAACAGAAAAGACTTTCTGTAGGAGGTAGAATTTTAGCTGGGACTTGAAGGAAGTCCGTAAAGCCAGGAGGGTGAGATGAGAAGTGAGAACACTGCAGGCATGGGGGACAGTCAGAGAAAGTTCAAGTTACAGAACTTGTTTTTTAAATTTTTATATGTATATATATATATATATATATATATATATATATATATATATATACACACACACGCATACATACTTACACACACATATCTATTTGTGTCTAATGGTAGCCATGGGGGGGGGAGGGAAGGAAAGAAAATAAATTTACCTGATAATTTCAAGTTATAGAATTTAAGTAACTACTCTAATATTCATTTATCATTGTTATAAAATAGTAACACTGAGGGCAATTATATAGCATAGATAGATAGATAGATAGACAGACAGACAAGTAGGTGTGCCTTGCAGAGGAGAGAGGAAAATTTGGGACAATAAAAAAGTGAGTGGAATACGATTATGGGCTCTCATTTACTTGAGTTCTTCAAATGAAGATTGGGTGAAAATTTATCCGATGTGTTGCAGAGATGGTTCTTATTTAGGTATATACTGAATAATTTGGCTTCTGGGGTCCCTTCCAAATCTGAAAGGCTGTGATTCTGTAAAATGAATTTTTAAAAGAGAATCAAATGAGTGACTGTACTCCTCAGTCTCGATGCATTCCTTCCGTGTAATGTTCGTTGTACTAGATGCTGCAGGGAAAAATAAAAACAATTTAGCCTTACCCTCAAGGAGTTTATAATCGAAAAGGAAGTGTACAAGGTAAGGTAAAAAATACTTCCGATTTACAAAGAAACATTATTTGTGAGCTCTGATGAATGTTGTACAATCGTAGTGACCAAGAGCCAAGGGCTGCCGAATGAATGACTGACGTGCCTTGGGCAGGGCGGACCAGGGAAGGCTTCAGGAGTAGCGATGATAGTAATTATATAATCATAGTAACTTCCTGACCCCATTTTTGAATTTTCTTGGCAAGGATCCTGGGGTGGGTCTCACCATTTCCTTCTCCAGCTCATTTTATAGATGAGGAACTGAGGTAGACAGGGTGAAGTGACTTGCCCAAGGGCACACATCTCCTAAGTATCTGAGACCAGATTTGAACTTATGAAGATGAGTTTTCCTGATTCCAAACTCAGAACTCAGTCCGCTGCACTGCCAAGCTGCCCCCTAATAACAGCACTAATGATACTGAAAGAATCTTGGAATACAGGTCAAATGTGTAAATAATGCACAACATTCTTGAGAGAAAACCCTAATAAAGCATCTCTTTACATCTGGAAAAGGACAATTCCAGTTGTTATAAACTTCATCCTGATAAAATTTGCCTCCTACAAAATCAGAATAGATGGTCCCTGAGTTCTCTTCCATCTCTAAGATTTGGATTTTGTCCTTGGAGCTACATATTTCTCTTTTTTGTGACAGACTTTGAAATACTTGACTACTTCTATCATCTTTCAGCTGAGTCTTCTCATTTCTAGTTTTATTCAGTGTTTTGCCCCATATGGTACAGTATACAGACTGTACCAAGATCTGTACCATCAGACCTTCTAAGTCACCTTCTGAATACTCTCTAGTGATCTTAAAATAATGCAACAAGAAATCAACTACTACTCCAAATGTGGTCTGATTAGTGCCAGAGTACAGCAGGCTAGGATCTACTTTGAATGTGTCTATGAAATACTTTTAAGGAAGCCTAAGACTGCGTTAATTTTGTTTTTGTTCGTAATCAGCTGGTATTTTATATTGTGCTAATAGGAAACAAAAGTTAATATAAAACAACAATCAAAAAACCCAACTCTTTTTCTCATGACCTGCTTGAAAACCAAGCTTCCCCCATACCATACTTTTGTAATTCCTTTTCCCCAGCAGCTAAAATGCTTGCTGAATTTGTGAACATTTATATCTGTTATCTAATATTGCTGGTTTCAACCCTTGGTTGCAGCCTGTTGAAATCACTTTAAGCTTTGACTTTAACATATATCATATTACCTTATTTCTTCCAGCTTTGTGTCACCTGCAAGCTGGATAAGTATATCTTTAATGTCTTCATCCAAGTTGTTCTTATTAATGTCGAACAGGATAGGGATGAAGAGACCGAGCACACAGCTAGAAACCTCCCACCTTTGCAGTATCGGCAATGATATAATAGGTGAAAAAAGATGACAGTAGTTAATGTTGGTGGGGTTATGGAAAGATAGGTACACTAATATACTATTGCCAAATCTGTGATGGTCATACTATTCCAGAAAAATTGAAATTATGCTAAAACAATAAAATATTAATACCCTTTTACTCAGAGATCCTAATCTGGAAGTACAGTCTTGGGAGATTAAAGCAAATATAAAAGTTCTTACATAGACCAAAATATTAATAGCAACTTTTCTTGTGGTAACAAAGAATAAGAAATGGGAAATGACTAAAATTGTAGTATGTGAATATAATAGAATATTATGAGAAATAATGAGTATTAAAAATTCAATATGGGGAGATAGAAACTGATAAAGTTTGATGCATAGGGAAGGAAGAGTCAGGCCACTGACTCTTTTAAAACCTAATGGAAGAACCCCCCCAAAAAAGGAAGAAAGAAACTAAATGATATATTTATAAAGACCAAGCTTGTCACCAAAGGAAAAATGAGAAAATGTACTGCCTTTCATTCTCTTTAGAGACAGGGAACATTGATGTAGAGCTTTGCATATCTTGACCAACTGTTGATCTGCAGGTCACTTTTGCTAACCTACTTTTCCTCTTTCTTTGTTACAAAGGATAACGCTGAATGAGGAAGGAGAAGGTGTTGGAAAAAACCAATGAATTAAAAAAAATTAAATTGTATCTTAGTTTATGTAGAGTCCTGCTTTGATCTCTAATATCTCTTTTCATTCTCACAACAACTCCTTGAGGCAGAACAGGTCTTATCCCCCCATTTAATAAAAGAAGAAACAAGAAATGATTTGCTAGGTCCCTTAGCTAGTTAGTGGCAGAACAAAAACTAGAATCCTTAACACCTGAGGTTGACTTCTGCTGTCTCTACTAATCCATAAAAGAAGCTATTTTATGTCTTTTCCTTCCTTTAAAATAGTAATAAGCAGTTAGCTTCTACCTAGAAGCTGCATATTGCAGTGAGAAAAACACTAGCATGAGAGTCAGGACTTGGATTTAAAAACTGACCCTGCTGTCTATTCACTATGTGAATTTTTGTGAGTTACTTATTCTTTCTTGGTATCAGTTTCCTTATTTGGAAAATGTTGGCTCTCTAAACTTTTAGCTGTAACTCTGATCCCATTCCAAACATTAATTCAATAATTGATCTCTATGTAAAGCACAATTACTCAATCCAACATCACTATTTATTATAAGTTAACATTTTATCTTTTTATTTTCTTTACGTCTTGGGACCTCCATGATTAATCAGCTGAGGTTTTTGCTTTCTTTTCAACTTGAAGTTTGTTTCTCTTGCTTTTTCTTAATATTATTGTTACCCAGAAAGCTTTTGCAATTTTTATAAGGTAGACAGAGTTAGGAAATATTTTTTTTAGAAGGGTGAGTCATTGAGCTGGGCTTGCTTGGAGCGTGAGCAAATGTTTGTGGGATGTCAGGTTTTGATAAACTGGGGGAGTCAGGGCAGGGATATGGGAAGACTGGTAGTTTTTTTTTCACCCTGAAATACCTAGTCTTTCCCATGACTCTTCTAAATTAGACTGTAATGCTTAACTCCTTGACTAGCCATTCCAATCCATCTTCCATTCCGTTGGCAAAGTAATTTTTTTAAGCAGAGACTGACCATGCCATTCCTCTTCTCTCCTCATCCTTATTCCCAGTCCATCAACTCCAGTAGCTCCCTATTGTCCCAGGATCAAATATGAAATCCTCTGGCAGTTAAAGCCCTTCATAGTCTTGCCCCTTCCTAACTTTCTAGTCTATTTACCCTTTACTTTTCTGCACATATTCTACCATCCCACAACATCAGCCTTGTTGATGTCCTCTCACATAACACTCTATCTACTGACTCTTGTCTTTTTTCACTAACTATCTCCCATACCAGAATGTTCTCCCTCTTTATCTCCAATTCCTGGCATCCTTGACTTTTTACAGACTTAGCACAAGTCCCGTATTCTGCAGTAGGCCTTTTCCAATACCCCCTCTATGATAGCCAATTACCTTCCTTTTGGGATTACCTTAATCCACTATGAGTGTATACATATATAAATATATACATATATGATGTTACATAATTGTATATTAGATGTGCGTATATGTGTACATACATATATTTGTAAATAGATGTATATACGTATCTTTTATATTGTAGCTGTTGCTCATCCTTGGATCTGGAGAAGGACCAAGGACATCATGAGGGTGATGACGTGCAAGTGAATTGGATTTAAGTGAGGCAAAACTTCACAAAGTCGTCAGCCTCACTGTCTCCTCCAAAGTCAGCAGAGTCCAGTGGCAAAACAGGAGTTAAGATGGCTGGCAATGATCCAGATCTTCTATGTCCATAGTTGTTTCTATGTTGTTTCCCTCATCATAATACCAACTCCTTGAGGGAGTTTTTGTCTTTCTTTATATCCCCAGCACTTAGCATGGGGCATTATACTTAGGGCTTTGTTAATACTTCTTGACTTGTCTGGCTAGCTGTCCTTTTGGACCAGCCTTATGGTTGGGAGCTGTAACGACTCTGATGCCAATGCCAAACACTGCTAAGGAGTCAGTCCAAGAAGCTATCAGAATGTCTCTTTCCTTCCTTCATCATGTCATGTGTTCTCCACATTGGAACACATAGCTACGTCTTTGATTTGTGACTTTTCCAAATCAATGACACTCCCAGGACACCTTAGGGCCCTTCTAATGGCCAAGACTTATATGGTTTTTCTTATTCAATTTGAAGACTACCTAGTTTCTGATAGGAAGGATTCATTCAATAGGCATTTATTAAGTACCTATCATGAGCTAGGCACTGGGCATCTAAAGACAAAAATAGTTCCATTGGAAGAAACAGCAGTTTCCTATGTAGATAAGAAAATATATACATATGTACATACACGTGTGTGTATAGTAGGAGTGATCAAGTAAACCTCCTGATTTGCTGAACTGGATGTTTGAACCTGCCATTGAGTTGTATATCTGTTCTGGTCTCTTGCTGAAGGAACTATGTCTTGCTGAGATGACACAGCATTGTTGGTGATATCTGTGACTGAGGGCATTTGTATCACAGATGATTGAACCTGAGTCAGGAAGAGTCATCCACTCTATGGGCTATAAGGTAGTGAGGAGAAACCAACCCTCACTTTTGGAATGTATCCAGTGCTTTCTCTCCCTTGAATTTCCAGCAACACAATGGGAGAACATTTCTCTTCCCTTCCCCCTCCAAGGGGCAATGGAGGCTGCATGCACATATTGGAGAAAACATTTGCTTACCCAAGTAAGCCTGAGTCCTTGGCTGCCTTCTGCTTTCTGTTTTCTTCCATGAGTAAATGTCAGCAACCAGTGAGTGATTTTGAGAAATGGATATTTCCAGCTTTGGTGACTGACTACATCCTGAATTCAGGAGTTCCTGTGTCCTTAAGTCAAGTACTGGCTGGGATGGGAGGTGATTCCAACCAACAGAATCATCCTGAAACTGAAAGGGATAAAGGCCTAGAGACCTGGACTTTGTGAGTTACTTAAGGCAGGTGGGAAGAAAATGCAAAATATTTGTTCAGTAATCTGTTAGCAGCAGCTGCTGCTTCCCCAACCCCAAATTGCAACCGCCTTGCTTCTCCGATTGTGGTATAAGAGCACAAGACCCACTTCCTGTCCGGTTGTGGGAGCAGTGACCATGCTTCTCTGCCTGCTTCCAGAGGGGAACAAGCTGATCCCTGCACAGATTGATCCTAGCTTATCATGCTGGGATATTGGTAGGGTCACATCTTCCCCCAAGTCTTTAGTTTCATGTAGATAAAGGCTTTTGTGGAAGATTCAATTAAATAAATACTTACTAAATGCCTACTATGCATCAGGCAATGTGCTAAGTAGTAAGGGTAAAAAAGAGACAAAAGACAGTCCCTGTCCTCAGGGAGTTTACAATCTAAAGATCTGAGGTGAAAGTTGTATGTCTGTTCAATAGTGTTACAAAGGGTCTTTACTCTTGTGGTGGGTTTACAGTGAGTATAAATGACTATTGGAAATGTTATCTTTATCAGTCCATGCTTGCAAATGTATCTTTGGTTCTTTTTGCCATTTTCTGTGATAGAAAAATTAAACTTTCATCCTGCAAATGCTATTCATGTTATATACTGTTTCTTTTCTAGCTACCTACTTTTGAGGGGAGACCCCAGACTGAAGCATAGGTAGGTAGTTGGTGAAGTGGATAGAGCCCTGGTCCTAGAGTTAGGGAGACCTGTGTTCAAGTCTATTTTCAGACACAATCTGTTTGACTCAGTTTTCTTATTTGTAAAATAAGGGTAACAAGTGCAGCTACCTCCCAGGATTGTTGTGAGGATTAAATGAGATATAAAGTGCTTAGCATGGTGTTTGGCACGTAATAAGCACTATATAAGTGTTAGCATTATTATACTAGCTTTGTTGTAGAGACTTTTTTTTCTGGAATTATACTTGGCTGCGTTGCATGAGGACTCAGTGACCTCTACAATCCCTTCTCCTTTCAGGTCAGGATGGATCTTTGTCTACATGAGTCCAGAACCTTTTGAAGGGGCCCAATACAAAGTTGTATATACAACGTATGTATGTCACTATTAACGAAATGGAGAACATGCACCATTAGGATTTAAGTATGTTGCCTAAGAGTGCTCTAGGCAGAATACTATTTAAGTATGATGAGCATGTGACCCATGTTTTCCTTGCCTCTTCTTTTTGTGATTTGCTGGTATCTCATCTCACCTGTCAAGATTTAGAGACCCCTGACAGGTGCTTCTGAGGGAATAAGAAAGCATTTGGAGAGTGTTGTCAGGGATGGAGAGTCATTCCTGGTCTTGTGATGTAGTCATCATCAACCAGTCCTCTGGTATTTTCTGTGCCCAAGACTTTGAGCAAATTATAGGACAGCACATAAGACTTCTCATTAGACTTCCTGTCAGACTTACAACACAGGGAAACGTAGTATAATTTGGGTATAACTCACCCATTTTTCAGTTACTTTAATGTTTCACAAAGAGGTAGGTCATACCTGGCTTTATTGTTTTCCCTCCTTCTAACATACAGGATTCCGTCTATTAGACCTACCTCAACAACAACCCCCAAGTTCTAGGTTTTCTTCTGCACTCTTAGTAGAATATAGGGTTAGTTTCCTCATTGGGTCTACTAATAGCTGATGCTACCTCCCTTTCCCCAAAGATCAACTCCTTCTTGCTTCTCTGATTGTGGTAACAAGACCTGTGCTTCTCTGTTCTCTGAAGGACAGAGTGACAGTGACCATATTTCTCTACTTGTCTCTGGAAGGGAATCAGCTAGCACCTGTCTGAATCTGTCTTTGCTTCCATTCAGGGGCACTTCAAAGTCTAGGTCTTCTCCCAAGTCTATGGTTCCACATGTGCTTTCAGGCTTTTATGATTTACCTCAATGTGTTCAGTAACCTTTATTTTTTCTTTCTGATCTCCTTTCTTCTGAAGAAGTAGAAAATACTAAGGCCAACTCTGATTATTCCCTCTGTCTCCTTTGCATCTTCAGGGCTTTTCAATAAGGAATAACCTATTAACTCCTTTATATTTTCTCAAGATAGGTTTATTCATCTCTCTAGCTTTAGGCACTGAACTGGGGTTTTGTACAAAGGTCAGGTTTTATCCCCTTATGGTCTTTTAGGTGGGGTGATCAACCTTGCTTGGTGTCACCCTGGATATCTGCAGTGACCTTTACCTTCTAGAGTTCCCTTCTCTTCCCCATTCTCACCTTTGAGATTCAGAGAGCTGGTTCTTTAGGACCTTTTATGGCATCTCAGGATAGATGCTAGAGACCTCACTGGGCCCCACTGGTACAACCATGCCCAAGAACTCCAAAGGGCTCTGCTGTGTCTTTAACCATCATGGGGCTTTCTTGAGGACCCCTCAACTCCTGCTGTCTCAAAACATAAAGATTTGTAGGCAATATGTAACTCTGGCCCTTCTCTAAAGACTTCTTGGCCTGTGCTGGCACTGGTTTTGAAAGCAGTCCCTTTTTCTTTTGCCCATGGACTTCTGTCTGTGTTTTTGTACAGTTCTAGACTGGAAGAAGTCACTTACTGTAGTTTCTCATTGAATTTCTTGGTCATGGTTTGTTCACATATGAACTTGAGGTGTTTACTAGAGTCACTGGAGGAGTGCTGGTCTGTCTGCTTCCCATTCAGAAAGCCATCAAAACCTCTCAATGCTGGATAAAGGCATATACTTGAAAAGTCTTGTCTTCTTAAAACTTCTAATCACCATTTATTAGTGGGGCAGTAAAAGGCCTCTCCCCTTCCTGTGCGGAGACATTTTCTCCTTGGGTGGAGATACTAGTGTAGGGAGATCCTACCTCCATTTCTTCTCCACTTGTGATTTTGAAAGAGAAACTTCTGGAGAAGCTTCCACAGTTAAAAGATGAGACCTAGAGGCTCATGGGAGACTGGCCACAAGTCTAGTAACTAGAGAGGTTATGACTGTCAGCGGTAGGGATCTGGAGCGGTGGAAGACCAAAGTGTTAAAAGAATTGCAGTGTCAGAAATAGCAATCTGGAGGACCGAACCCAGAGCTCTCTCCCCTTGGACAGAGCCCCATGCAGGCAATACTGTGCTATCTAACCTTCCCCTCTCTCCTGATCTGTGGCCATCACCATAGGCCTGCTAAACTTCTCTGCCTGGTTAGGCCATATGCAATCCTAACTCAATATGCCCAAAACAGAACTTATCTTCCTCCTCCCTAAACCCATTTTTTCCTAACTTCCCTATTTACTTTCATCAGGAATAGGTTCTCCCAGATTGGAATAGCTCTTTGTTGCTAGAATTCATTTAACAATCTACCAAAGTCTTTCCTTTCCATCTAAATTGACCATGGTATGTATTAGGTCCTACTTGCAATGGGGGATACCCCCTAAGTAATTCTAAAACTATTGATATTTCCTTAATATTGAGTTTCTCTCTTCCATAAGAGGAGCTTTTTGCCAATGAAAACCAAAGGTCTGCCCCTTGCCAGAGCTATAGAAAAGATCCATGCCTGAGTTTTTAAGGCTAGCTCACAGTGACCTGGACAAGACAGTGTCTCCTGCTGCCCCTAGAACAGACTTGCACAACTTGACAGTATGTAGGGGCCAAAATTAAAATAGGCTAAACTTCTCCATGCTGCAGATAGGGTTTTAGTGACTCATTTTCCAAGTAAAGGCATCATTAATGATTAAACTATTTTAAGAATAAACCATATTTTTTAAAAAGGGAAATTTCAATTAATATCAATTAAACTTATTGCTTAAGATTTTTGTTTATCTTGAAATCACTCCTCTCAGATGAGAGACAGACTGACAGTGGTTGATTGCCACAGGTTACGTGACTAACAGGACAGGGTGTTCAGTAGCACCCCACCTGCCAAATTACATGATGGACACAATAGAGACAAATGGAGAGCTGGTTAAGCAGGGCATAGACAAAACACTTGTTAAATCTTGACTTTCTTTTCTCCTGACTGGCTGAATCCTTTGTGGGACTGCAAGTGGCCCACAGGCTGTATGTTGTGCAGGCCTTTCCTAGAACATGAGACAGTTAAAAAAAAAAATGGCAGTCTCAGTAACAGTCTCACCACAGCAAGGAACAGTGATGTATGAGAAGCTCCTAATAAACCAGAAGTCTAGTAATCACCCTATAAAGTTCCTGTAGCTGTACCCTTAGCTTTTGGCTAACTAACCTGCTTCATGCCCTCCATGGTTGTGGACAAGAAGGGTAAACTCTTTAATGTTTCTGTTGAAGGTTCATAACTTTCTGGTACAGGTACATGAAGGGATTCAGCCACAAAGCCTTAAGGTGCAGGCAGAGGAGCATCAGAAAAACTGCATTTGACAAAAATGATTTTGCCACTTATTACCCGTCTGATCTTGGGCAGTCACTTTCTTTATCTATAAATACACATGTTGTATTAAATGATCTGTAAGGTTGCTTTCAGCTCTAAATCTAGTGTTGGCAAGGATGTAGTGCTTGCTGACCTTGTAACACAAAGTCAGTTATCTTTGTGTGGCTTTTTGGTATTCTTTGTGCCAAGACCTCAGGCAACTTGAATCATAGCCGTGTGACTTTCCCAGGGACATATACAATGCAAACACACAGAGAAATCCACCCAGTATTATCAGACTCCTGGAACTAAGCTGCCTTGCCACATGTTTGTTTCAAAAGTTGTATTTTCTTATATGATAATTTTGTATTTTCAAGGTCCTCCGCTAAAGTCCTATTCTGTGCCAATGAGGTGACCTTGGTTTCCTGAAAAGTATGCCAGTAGAGCAGCAGCCTTGGCAGATCCTGTCAGATTGGAAAGATTTCAGGTATAGGCCTGGAGACAAATTGAATCTCTTATCCAGTAAGTTTGGGGAAACTAATCACATGAAGTCTAACCACCAGGAAATGATTGGAGTGGGGGAAGGGGAGACCATAGTAATTCCTGCTAATGTGTATTATGGAAAGGTTTTTATCTCTTTCATTGGGAAAAATATCCACATTGGTGAAATCTCACACACACACAACACACACCCAAACTCTAGCATTTGTTGATATAGTATTTTTTACTTTCAAAGGGATCTCATTTAAAAGACATAGGCAATATTCTAATCAACATAGTTATGCCTATGAGAAGTCACATGGCATGGGGAAATAGATGGCATTGGAGTCAGAAAGAGCTTGATTCAAGTCAAAGTTTGACATGTACGTGTTATGTGACCCTGGCAAGTCACCTTTTAGTGCTCTGCGCAACTTCTATAAGTCACATAAAAAATTCAGGTCTGTATTAGTATAGGGAACTTCTTCATCTGGGAATGCAGCTAGGTGATTCAGTAGATACAGTGCCAGGCCTGCAGTGAGGAAGACTCCTCTTTCTGAGTTCAAATCCAGCCTCAGATACTTCCTGGATGACTCATTTAATCCAGTTTGCTCAGTTCCTCTGTAAAATGAGCTGGAGGAGGAAATGGCAAACCACTTTTACTGAGAAAACCTCCACTAGGGTCCTGAGGAGTCAGGCTGACAGAAAAGTGACTGAACATTCATTTATATTCCCTTATAGATGGCAGCACGCTAAGTAGAGTACCAGGGCAGAGTGAGGAAAACCCAAGTTCCATATACGCAGCCTCAGGCACTTACAATCTGTGGTGTCCCTGGGTGAGTCACTTACTTTGTTGGCTTTAGTTTCCTCATTTGTAAAAAGAGTTGGAGAAGGAAATGGCAAACTACTCCAGTATCTCTGCCAAATGGGTTAAGAACATTCTTAGAGGTCATACGCAGGCTCTGATACCTAATATGCAGCTGAATTTTAAACAAGTTACCTTACCTAGAATAATGACTTCTTTAGAGGCAGCTGGTGCCTCAGATAGAGCACTGCACCTAGAATCTGGAAGACTTGAGTCCAAATCCAGCTTCAGACACTTCCTAACTGTGTGACCCTGGGCAAGTCACTTAACCTCTAATTGCCTGACATAATGAATCCGCTGTATTCGGGGAAGAAAGAAATGACAAAACACTCCAGTGTCTTTGCAAAGAAAACTGCAAATGGGGGTGTCAATTGAAATTTCAACTGAAATGACTGAATGACAACAAAAACATACCACTAGTTATATGTCCAGTCCATGTGCTCTATAGGAGTAAATCCCTCCTTAAAATACCTCTCATAGATTTGTCATGAGGAAAAGGCATTCTAAATCACATTTTTTAACACTGCTCCATGTTCTCCACTAGTCTATTATAATGTGTAAAAACAAAAAAAGACTCCACCTTTAACCAGGAATTCTGTGGACCCTTTGGCAATGGGCTGAAAGAGCATTATGTTAATCTAACTCAATAAAACTGATACTACTCCACCAATTTCTTAACAATGACAATAATGCACATAATAGCTGCTATTTACATAGTGCATTAAAGTTTGATATGTCATCTCATGTGTACTTCACAAGGACACTGGCAAGGCAAGAATTGCATCTTACAATTGAGAAACCCAGGCAAACTGAGACTAAGCAATTTGTCTTCCATCACATAGTATGTATCAGAGGCAAGATCTGAACCTAGTTCTCGTTTGGCTCCAAATCTAGCCCTCTCTCTACAGTGAGTGAAATTAAAAAGGAGCTGTATTTAATGAGAAATGCAGATACTTTGGGGAGCACGGAGATTTTCTAGTTCAATATAAATATGCAAATCTTTACAGAATGACTACTAACAATTGATACTATAACTCATACAAATGCTCCTGCAAAGAAGATGAAATTTGAGTACTAATGAATACTTCTCCTATGACACTATTGAACTTAGTTGACATTAGATCAAATAGATATATGAAAGGAGAAAGAAGAATGAGAGGGAGACAGAGGCAGAAACAGAGAAATAAACAGAGACAAAGAGGTGGCTTCTAGCCTAGATCCATAGTGTGAGTGGATAGTACAGTCAAATGAAGGTGGGTTCTTGGCTTTGTATTTTTTTATGGGAGAAACTAAACTCTGTTTGTTGGCAGTGCTGAAGGAGCCAGTAGATAAGAAATTGGGGTTTAGAGATGGGATGATTTCAGAGGCAATCTGTCAGAGGAGAGGGGGAGGACATCATATCAAGGGTAGGAGTCCAGGAGTTTGTCTTGGCAAGGAGAGGGGATAACACTTTATAAGAGATTAAATAAAGGCAGAGAGAAAGAGAAATGTTAACAAGGGGTTTTAACTTGGAAAGTAGGAGTTCACAGGAACACCCTCTATTTTCTTAGTAAAATATAAGTCAAGGTCTTCTCCGGACAGGACGGGGGGAAGGGATAGTGTCTGAGACTTGAGGAGAGAAAAGAAAGTTTGAAATTGCCCTTGTAGGGGATGAAGTATAAAGTCAATTACCAAAAAGTAAAAGAATTACCTTGAGGGAAATGAGGGCCCAACTGAGATTAAATAACAGAAGTTTGTAATGGATCCAGTCAACACATATTCCTAACTTTTTCCTGTTAGGAATTGTATGTAAGAATGAGGGGTATATTGTGGGAGTAGTCTAAATTGGGATAAGGTAAGAGGACAAGGGATTATTGTTGAATAAGACTATGGTTTGTACTTGAACTGGTTAACTAGAAGATTAAGACTGGGAAGGAAAGAAAGAATAGCCCAAGCAAGGGTGGTGTTCTGGGAGATCCTGAGGGATGACGGAGAGAATGGAGGTTACCATGAGGACGAAGAATGGCTTTAGAAGGAAGAAACACACAATAGAGCAATGTTTATGGTCTTTGTTGTTGTTTAGTTATGTCTGACTCTTCATTTGGGTTTTTCTTGGCAAAGATCCTGGAGTGGTTTGCCGTTTCCTTTCCCAGCTCATTTTACAGATGAGGAAACTGAGCAAATCAGGTTAAATAACCTATTCAGGGTAAATGTCTGAGGTTGGATTTGAACTCAGGAATATGAGTCTTTTCAAATCCAGTTCCAGCACTCTATCCACTACACCACCTAACTGCCCAATGATCTTTGTTGGCATACAATAACCTTTTCTCCGTAAATATTTCTTGAGAACCTATTATATGTAAGGTGCAGTGCTAGACACTGTGGAGAGTGCAAGAAGGAATAGAACATGATGCCTACTTGCTAGGAGCTTACAAGAGGGAAGGAGAAAACCATTTAAATGATCTTTGGGGTGGGGGGGAACGTTTGAGAACCAGAAAGCTAGTCGATCAACTGCAGAAATCACCAGCTATGAGTTCTATCCTTGTCTGTCATTATTCCATTGTATAGCTTGGAGCAGGCTGCTGTTTCAAGTTACCAGGGCTTTTAAGATCTGTGGGAGCAATATATTAAACAACAGTTTTTGCTTCTGATGTCCCCCACTTCCTGCCCAACACTGCTTCTGCTTTCATTCCAGCTTGGTGACTTACACCAGGGTGGTCCCTACAATTCCAAGTTTAATACTGGCTGCTTCTTCTACTCTCATTTGTCCCTCTGCAGCATGGTGAAGTAGGAAAAATAGTTCTGGATTTAATCAGAAGACCAGTGTTTGAGTCTCGCCCTTGCCATTTCCTAGTTTAGGACAAAGTCATAGGACTTAGAACTGGAGGGGAATTGAACCTTGAACTGAATCTTAAAGATGCAGAAACTGAGGCTCAGAGAAGCGACTTGCCCTAAGATTTCACAGGTAGCAAGTAGCAGAGGTAGGGTTTGATTCCAAATTATCAAGTCAGAGCAAGTTAACAAGTACATATTAAAAGCCTCTTGTGTGCCAGGCACTGTTACTAAGCTCTGGGGATACAAAGAAAGACAAAGACAGTCACTGTCCACAAGGAACTCTTAATCTAAGGGAAGGGAACCAACATGCAAACACCTATAACCAAACAAAACGCATACAGGACAAATAGGAAATAGTCTCAGAGGAAGGCTTTAGGATTTAGGAGGATTGGGAAAGGCTTTTTATAGAAGGTAGGATTTTAGCTGGAATTTGAAGGAAGTCAAACAAACCAGGAGGCCGAGAAAAGGAGAGAATTTTAGGCGTAGGGGTCAATCAGGTAAAATATGCCTGAGTTAGAATTTGTAATATCATGTGTAAACAACAATAAAGAGGCCAGTGTTTCCAGACTGTAGATGTACATGGAAGAGAGTAAGTAATAAGAAAGGCTGGAAAGTTGAAAGGGGATCAGTTTATAAAGACAGCTTTAAAAGTCAAACAGAGAATTTTATATTTGATCCTAGAAGGTAATAGGGAGCCCCTGGAGTTTATTGAATGGGAGAGGGGGTGATAGGATCAGCTCTAGGAAGACCACTTTGAAAGCTGTGTGGAAGACAGGCTGGAGTGGAGAGAGACTTGAAGTAAGGAAGCCAATCAGTAGTGATTGTAGTAATCAAGATATGAAATAGAAAGGAAGGAAGCAAGAATTTATTAAGCACCTACCCACACTGGACACTGTGTAAATATTATCACATTGGAGGTGCTAAGGGGCAGCACCAGGGCTTTTATTTAGTGCCCTTTCTGCTGCACTAAGCTACTTGTCCTCTCTGAACTTCAGTTTCCTTATAATAAAACTGCTACTACCTAACTATGGTCAGGATCAAATGAATTGAAGGCCTACGAAAGCACTTTCCAAACTATGAAACATGGCATAAATGTCAGCTGTTTTTAAAATTTGTTATTTCAAACTGCACCCAGTCACATCATTTACTCCTCCCCTGAGATTCAATTGTGTGGAAGACCTAAAACAATGATGTCCCATTAAAAACAAAAACTTTTTTTAAAACATGAAACAAAGAAATGTAACAGGAATTTTGGCCCAAAATTTCAATTGTCTTCTTTGTTTATGTTAATTGTGTATTGACTTCACAAGCCCCTTCTAAAAAAACTTAATTAAGGTCACTTACTACAATTCTATTGAGATATAATATTGAAGGCATACATGTGTCTTTAATATTAGGATTTTAAAACTTGTTTATTTCATCATATCCTAAGCTAGGAGAAATTTAGCTTCAGAGGTTTATATCTTAGCTAAATGTTTGGAAAACTCCAGACCCGAGGAATGACTTGAATACCCTGCTCCCCTTGTCTTCTCTGTCCAAGTTTCGATTTAGCCTTAATTGTTAAGTTGGAAAGGAGATAAAAAAACAAAAACATAAAAAAAAAAAAACATAAGCACAAGGTTGCTAAAGGAAAATGCCATGGGTTTGTAATAATTAACAAATTTTATTTTTAAAAAAGCCTAATGGTTCAAACTCAATTGTGTAACAACTCTATTACTTTCTATTCAAGATCTAGTTAAGATCTAGTTTATCTATTGGGGACACTTAGTGTATTCAATTTTCAGTTGTCTATGAGTGAACTATTTGCTTCACAGTTCATCCACAATGGTTTGGGACCTTCTCTATGAAACCACATAAGCATCCTTGGGGCCCCAACAATATGACTGTTGTCTTGTTGAACTCTAATACCAAAATAACCTTGTAAGGATTATTTTGGTTTGTGCCCCTTCTTTTGCTAGGTCTCACTTGGACTTGTCTGGTAGTTTAGGTTTGAAATTGTGATGAAAGGAGATGCTGGTAGAACATCTAACAGTTAACAAAAAAGGCTTTCTTAGTCTTAGATGGGAAAGAATTGTGTTCGTCCTTCATTGCTGAAGAAGATCATGCCATCAGAGAAATGATGACATGACTTGACCTTGACTTTGTTGGGACTGTGAGGGGCACCAAATATTCAGCAAGGATTCAGTAGATTCAGTTGGGTATGGCTATACTGCTCTGCTGGTTAGAAACTGGAGGGAGGACCTGCAAATTCTCCTGTGCTGACTTTTTGTACTTAGGGTAACAGTAAGCTACATCATTGTCTTGAGGATGGTTTCATTACATTTTAAGGGAAAACTCAGCTAGTCTATATAGCAGTCATTGCTCCTGCCATACTTTCTAGTTCTTCCTGGTCCTTGAAATATTTGCTTTGAAAATAATGGTTGCTTTATTCTATTTAATTTGAATTCTGTTCAGGGGTTTTCATTTTGATGTACCTGGCATATTCTGCCAAGGTATTCTCTAATAGTAGGTACTCACAATCGGAGGAAGGAGTTTTAGAGGTTGAGGCATCTTTAGGGTGAGAGGGTTGTTGGGATACAGGTGGAAAGTCAAGAGAGTCAGGATCAGAGTAGGGTGACAGTTGGACATGTATGACCTGGGCAATTCTTTAAACAGGGGTCACTTCTCACTCAGCTCTGCTTCAGATTCTCTTGGCTTTTCTATATCCTTCCCAGCAGACTTTTCACTATAGAGATAGCTTTGCTCCTGTTGTCTCTTCCTCTGATTGACTGATAAATTCCTGCCCAGGATGGATGACCATGTTGAAAAACTGCCCTGTTCATCCCTGTTCATTTCTCACCTGACTCTGCTCTTGACTCCCTAGACTTTTCCACTTTACTCCCTCCCTTCTCCCTAGCTTCCCCCACCCCAGGTGTCAACGGGCAATCAAACTTCATGAAACATGTGAAAGCTAGTTTTATTGCAAGAGAAATGAGCATACGTGTGGAGCTCAAAGACTTCACAATCCATATAGAAGTTTGCATTTTTATAACAGAAGGACAAAGGAAGGATAGGATAGCAGAAATCTCCTCCTAAAGGGACATAGCATGGGAGAGGGAAAGATACTGTAAAGGTGGAAAAAGGACAAAGCCCTACCCCAATAAAATCTTTTCCTTTGGGAACTGCCAGACTATGAAGATAGGATGGTCTGCTTATCTACACAGGTCCCAGCTGCACAAGCAGTTTTTCAGCCTGCTGCAGACTGACTGGCACTTGTCTTGACTCCCAAGGATAAACAAGGAGTCCAATTTGGGAAGCAAACAACAAATTATGTCAGCTTAAGGGTGGGGATATAGAGAAGGGGGAAGGGGGACAGGTCCCTGTTTTTGACACATTCTGTGTCTCCTACGTGTTCTGCATCCAGTGTTTCTGGAAAACATGGCAACTAAAAAAGACAAGTTCAAGGGACAAAGTCCTTCCCTTTCTCCAGATTCCTTTTTTTTTGTTTTATGTATTATCTTGTGTGGATTCCTTTTTGGGGGGTGGGGTGGGGAAGAATGTGTATTTTTATTCCCAGAGTTTAGCACAGTACTATCCCAGAATAAGAGTTTAATAAATATTCTTCCTTCCTTCCTTCCTTCCTTTCTTCCTTCTTTCCATAGGACAATTTAAGCTTAGACCTTTCCCCATTCTATTTTTGGGTTTTGGTCTTTCAAATCTTTCTTTGTGTTTACTGTACCCATGAGCCTGAGCCACTTCTGAGTCGTCTGCCCTAAGAAGTCTTAGACTTCCTCTATGGACTAGTCTTTGCTGCCTTATATAAAAGACAAATAGAAAAGGTCTTATATTCTTCAGAGAAGTCTGATGTTGCCATCCTTATCAACAGAACATATTAAGGTTTTCATTTGACTTAATTAAACAAACATCAACAACTAAGTCCCCCCACCTTCTCTCATAATTAAACTGATGGGGAATCAGCAGACCTGGTTCTTGTTGGGGGCTGAACATGGAAAGACTTCAGGTCATGATTGGCCTTATGCCAGTACGTCATGTGAAGCCAGTAGCATATTGTGCACTGCCCAGGGCAGCAACATCCTGCAGAGGAGAAGAGGCTGTGTTCTCAATGATGGGATAGGGGTGTTTCGAAAAGTAATCAGTATTAGATATTAACTACTCGGATCATGCAATTGTTAGAATTTAATTTTTTGTTTAAAGAATTACACAGAAACTGAAAATGCCCTCTCACTGTTGGCTTTAGCTAAAAAATATTCCGCATAGTCCATTCCCTTGTGGAGCAGCCACAAACCTTTAGAAGGCAGGTCTATTAAAGTTTATAAAGTGGGGGAGTGGGAATCTATTTTATTCCTGCTCTACCCAGGGAGAGAGTGGTTCTCTGTACTGCCAATACATTTCTGCTCCCTGAAGGTCATGGAGTAAGCCTATATGTGTTTAGGGAATATGCTAATGAATTAGAGTGACAGGTTCTAATGCTATACTAATTCCCATGTGTGTAAGATTCTGAAAATAGCCACTAATTAGATTCGATTCATTTCCATTCAATTCCATTCAATTTATTTCAATAAGAATTTATTAAGTACTGACTCTATGCGAGGCATTGGGGGCAGACACTGCAGAAAACTAAACAAAGGAAACAATCCCTTCCCTCAAAGAGCTTATATTCAATTGAGGGGAAATGATAAGTACAAAAGACATTCAAAATAAATGCAAAGTCATTTTGAGAGATGTGGGGATGGGAGATAAGAAAAAAGAAGTGAAATGGTCATGGAGCTGAGTGTGGAGAGAGGATTCCAAGTAGTACAAATTTAGTGTTCTGATCCTGGGAGACAAACAGGAGAATGAAAAGCAAATAGACAGCAGATTTAGCTGAAATTTCTTTGAGTGTGTGCTGCAAAATGTGAAATCATTCTGGAAAGACAGAGAGCAGGCAGGTTGCAAGGGATATTGAGAATCAGAATAGTTTTTTCTGGAGACAATAGGGAGCAATATGGTCTGTCCTGTGTTTCACAATGTGAATGTGGCAGCTGCTTGGAGTATGGATAGGAGAGGGAAGAGACTGGAGGCAGCAGAACCATGGCTGAAGGCCATCTCTATACAGGCCTGATAAGAGGGATTTAAGGCATTTCCCTGTAAGGTCTTTTCCCTCTAAGGGGATACAAGGGAATGGATTCAGCCCATAGGTCAAGTAGGGACTCAATTCCAATGTAGATTCCAGGAAGGAACTTTCAATTTAATTCAGTCAATTCAACAACCCATTTAATAAGTTCCTACTGTGTGCAAAGAATAAACTAGGTCCTGAATCAAGTAAAGACAAAAGCAGAAAAGAACCATCATAAGATCATTGACTTTAGAACTGGAATTCTCCAAAGTAATTTGTTCCAACACATACAGTTTACAGAAAAGGACTTGGAGACCTGGAGCATTTTAACCACTTGTCAAAGGGCACAAAGGTAGTAAGTAAACAGCAGAAGAGGAATTTGAACTTGGGTCCTGGGACTCCAACTTCAGTGCTCCTTTTAGTGTACCAAACCCAGCGTTAGGTGAGGCTGCTTATAATTTCTTTTCATTTCAGTCTTAGGTTTATAAAACGTTTATAAAACTTCTTCCCCTACATTTCAGTTTTTAGTTCTTATACTTACAGTCTGAGCTAAGCAGTTGTTGAGGGGGAAAAAAAGGCAAAGAGATTTCAACAATAAAAAAAATGATTTGATCTCCCATTTGTCCAAAGTGAACAGCTGTGAGCTTTGTGCTCTTAGGCATCACATGGCACATATGTTCTTGGTGAATCTTAGAGCTACCCTTCGAACAAACACATCTTTGTCATGCTGGAAAAACCACCTACTCTCACCCTGCTAGAACGAGGTGATCACATGCTCATGACTGAGAAACTGAAACTGTTTAGAATCATTCATGGCTAGTGGAATATAGATTGTCCTTGTATTTACCATTAGATTTTGTGGAACTTAATAAACAGGGATAGCATTGTTTTTAAAAGGCTTCTTCTGAACACCAAGATGATGTAGATAAAATACTATTTTGGGAAAGTTCATATGAAAAATTCAAAGAAATGTGGGAAAACTTTATTTGAACTGATGCAGATTGATGTCAACTGAACGAGGAGAATGATATATATGACTACAATAGTCTAACTGAAGAGGAAATAAAACTAACTAAACATTATATAATTGTTGCAGTCATAAATGAGATTCTAAAGGGGTCAATATCTTGTTAACTCTTTTAGGAAATATTAAGAAATTATTTCATACAAACTAATGGAATTTGAGAGCAGCTAACTCTTGGCAGGTTAATATCATGTGCCTGGTGGTTCTTTAAAAAATGAGACCCTCTCTCTAGAGAAGTATTCACAGGAGACAGTTCTGAATGAGTTCCAATCCGATGAAAAGAGAGCTCACTTTGGCCATTGGGCTTTGAGCTACAGAGTGGAGCAGACTCGAGAAGACTAGGTGAGTGACCTCCCTAGTAGAGAAGCTGTTCCCAGGGAGTCACATGAGGATGCTATGGTAAAAGAAGGGACATCAGGCCTCATGTGCTAGAAGTACAAGTTGCTCGGACCACATTCCATATCTATGGACCTCTCTATTAGTGTTCCCTATGTTTTTGTCCATTTTTCTCACTGATGTTTGTAGCAGAATGTGTTCCTCATTTATGGTGGGGAGTGGAAGGTGGGGAAATGTTGGCTATTATTGTTTAGTAAATACCTTTCCTATAAGCTAATTGTACCAGCTGGCCAACTATTAAAGATAAACCCTCTGGCGATTGCTGAGTACCTTGAAACTGAGGGGTAACTGACATACAAGTGTGAACTGTGGGGAACACAGAGGGGATGCTGTGTTAAAATAACCAATATTGGTCACAGAGAAAAGATGAGGCAATGTATCACTTTCCTTGTGATGGATAATAGGTACAGAATGTTGCACGTTTGTGGTTCAGTCATTTCATTAGCCTCACTCTTTGTGACCCCATGTTACATATATACGTATGTGTATGTATATATACACACATGTGTGTCTCTGTGTGTGTTTATGTATATACATATATATGTGTGTGTATACATATATATATATATATATATATATATATATATATATATATACATATATATGTATTCAAAGATGGTCCCTGTATTGGTTGGTTTTGCTTAAGTGTTTTTCTTTGTTATAATGATAGGAAATGATAAGGAAACTAGATACATCCAGGGATGGGAAACCTGTAGCCTTGAGGCCACAGGTGACTTTCTAGGTCCTTGAGTACAGCCTTTGGATTAAGGCTAAGCTGTACAGAACAAATCCTTTTGTTAAGGGGATTTGTTCTGTGAAGTTTGGATTCAGTCAAAAGATTGCACTTGAGGACCTAGAGGGCCACATGTGGCCTTGAGGCTGCATTAGATCTTGATGGGCCGTTCTGACCTAGGTTCCCTTTCTCCCAGCTCTCTTAGAGGAAGGAACACAAGCCATTGTTGGCACAACTCATTTAGCTGGGGTGGGGTATAGCACTAATTTCCCTCATAGGAAGCAAAAATCAAGGAAGCAAGGAACACATATTTATCAAGTAACTTGCATGTGATAGGTTTTGTGTTAGGTGCTGGAGTTACAAAGAAAAAGTGATAAAAGCATGACAGCCCCTGCCCTCAAGGAGCTGCCATTCTACCACAGAGACAACATGTACAAATAAGAGTGTCCATACGGGTAGGGTAGGTGATTTGGGGGAAATGATGGTGAGTTTTCTATCAGACCTTTGGAATTTGAGACAACAGTGTAAAAATAGAAAAAGTAGAAATATCTTCCAAGTAGTTAGAGATGTGGACTTCAGTAGCATCTGAATAGTAATGAATGTCAAAGCCATGAGATTGAGTAAGATCTTGAGTGAGAAGAAAAACAGAAGAGAAATAGGGCCAAGAACTAAATTTTCAGCCTGTAAGTGAGCAAAACAACAAAGATAGAAAATGACAGTCCTTTGTCTCATGGCCAGATAGTCTAAAGGATGGCAGTGAGAAGTGGTGGAATTATATGATATATACATTAATAAGGATGATACAAGGTAGAATTAGGGTAAATAATAGATGTACATGAAGTATTTTAAAAAAATTTAAGGGAGGAAGGAAAGATCATCTCCAGCTAATAAGGCAGGAGAAGAGGAGATTCATGGAATTTTTTTTATAAAAGTTCTTTGAGAGGAGGGATTGTTTCATTTTTGTCTATGTACTTAAGTGCATGGTATGATGCTGGGCACATGAAGTATATAATAAATACTTGTTGCCTTATTGACTGGATACTGAGGGAAAATAAAGACTTCAGGAGTCAGAGATGAGCAGGAAGCATAGTCTACACAAACACAGGAGAGTCCTGAAGAAGGGTAGGGGTAGTTGTAGTTCAGGAGAGAATATGGTTAATTGAAGGAAGTTGGTTTGGGTTTTTTAAAAAATATAATAAGGGAAGAACTGATCATGGAGATTGAGAAAAAGTTTCAGGGGAAAGGAAGAATGTAAGAAATTTGTATACCTGTTTCATCTGTCTTAGTATATTTGAAGTTCCTTAAAGGCAAAGACCCTTTTTAATCATTTTTGTAAGTCTCTTAGTACTTAGCATAGTGCGTTGTATCATGTCAAGGATCTATGACTTTTTTTTTTTCAATGTGGGAACTACCTCCAACAACTGAGATTGGAACTTGTCTATAATTTATAATTTTAGAGAGTTGCCTGATGCTCAACAAAGTTAAGTGACCTGTCCAGGGTCACCACAAATATTAAGTGTCAGAGAGAGCTTTTGAACAGTTTTCTAAATCTAATGCTACCCTGGGCAAGTGATAATCTCCCTTGGCATCAATTTTTTCATCTATAAAATGAAGTGATTGGAATTAGTGAGCTCTACAATCCCTTCCAGCCTTAAATCTATGATTCTTTGATGCTCCGCAATGTTGCCTCTAGGTACTCAGTAAATACTTGCTGAATGAATTAACTCAGAATTTGAAAATGTTTTTCAGTATATCTTTGTTGAGGCTAATGGTTATGCTTGTGCACAATGGTCATACCCTGGTAAACCATCTCAGCAGATGGGCTAAATCAGGTCAAGGGTAATGAGAGACCTCAAACTTGTTGGTGAGTTAGAGGGATTTCTGCCACAAGTATGTGAAGATTTCACCTGGCAGAATGGGCAGATGAGAACAATTTATTCCAGCTGCCAAGAAGGTAGCTAAAATAGGTTCTGTTGAGAGGTTAAAGCTTGGTCAGATATCTAAGATGCCAGAATCAATTGCTGCATCCTGGAACATTGTCAGTCATCTTGACTTTAAGTCTGTCATTGGACTTCAGTGACTGGAGGAGAGAGTGAAGCTGATGACTTTTTGCTTTATTTTCACTTAAATCCATGTGAAAGTCAAGACGTTAATCTGGAGTGTCATCAGACCTATTAAAAAATAAGGGATAAACGACAGGTGAATTTTCAAAGTACCTCATCACTTGTGGATCCACAAAATCCCTTCTTATTTTCTTGTACTTTGTCTAATCTGACCCCAGCCATTTCTAACTGGGTTTTTCTCACTTGTTCCTTTCTCTGCATTGTTATTGACACACGTCTAGTTGAAAGAACATTTCTTGGATTTGCTAAGCATTCCCATTCTTCTCCTTTGTTACTACCCTTTCAACTGAATTTTTTCTAGGCAAGAATTGGACCAGAATGACTCATCAACCTTTTTCATTGTAGGTAGCTAACAGTAGTTGGAATTTTTGCAATTTGTGTAACACCAGTGAATGGAACAATGACGGTTTTTTGAGGTCAACCTGGGCAGGCATACTTATGTATTTGATGGAACAATGTAGAATTCTGATGATCTAGCCATGATTCTTTTGTTGTTTCTGGCTTTGGTTTGTCATCATTTTAAAGATTTGGCCTACGTTTATTTTTAAAGTATTCTGCTGGACTTTTCAAACTTTCCCTAAAATGCTCAGAGAATAACCATAGTATCAAAATGTCTTGGTTTATGATCCACAGAAGTAAACTTTGTGGACCTCTGTTCTCTTCACACCTGAAGGTACATGCCATCTGGAAGCCTATCTATCAATGTCCTTTTTATTCAGCATAGTAGTTCTCTTTTGTCTTTTCTAGCTGACTATAGCATATATAGTTCCAACATGTGTCCACTCTTTCATTACAACTAAAAACAAATAATAATAAGTAATAGTAACAGCAGTAGCTGCCATTTTTTTTTTTTAGTGTTTTAAGGTTGGCAAAATGCTTGACATCTATTAGTTCATTTTATGTGATTGCGTTGTCTCAACAATCTTGTGTAGTAGATGCTGTGGATGTTACTAAACACACACTCAGAGGTTAAATGACTTGCCCATATTTGTCTAGCCAAAAGATGGTGGAATCGAGATTCTTAAAAATTTCTTGCCTGACTTCAATTCCTCTTGCTTTTTCCAAGTTAATCTTATTAATGAGATTAGTGTCTATTTGTAGTATGGTTAATTGTACTTATTTAAACTATTTTTTTTTTTTGTGGGGGGAAGAAGGGAGAGAACAAGGAACAAACATATTGCCTTACCTAAGTTTTTTGTTTCTTAATTTAATGTACTTTCATTTCATAAATTTTATTCTTAAAAACCAAAAGTGAAATACGTTAAATAGACACTGATTCATGGACTCATGGTCTTGCTCTAGGAAGCACCTTAGAGATAATTCTGTTTAAGCTAATGGTGTTTGTTGTTGTTGTTGTGGTGGTGGTGGTCTCCTATTGCCCAGGCTGGAAGTGCTCCCCTTAGTGGCACCCCTAATCAACTTAATTCTCTACCATTCAGAAGTCCTGTGCTCAAGCAGTCAACCAACCTTAGTCTTCCCAACAGCAGGGATTATAAGCATATACTACCAAGCCTGGCCAAACCACTCCTTTTTAAAAGATGAAGGAACTGGGTCCGCCTTCTTTTCTGAGTGCATTGGAGCCTTGACAGTAACAAGGATCAAAACACTGTTTAGACTCAGTTGTAGCATGAACAAGAATCACTGAGGTACCCTCCTCCAGCTTCTGGCAGGTCAGATCACCTCTGCTCTCTGATTCAGCTTCTGGTTGATTTCATGCCAGTTTCTACGAATGCTTAAAGGATCCAGTCATTCTGAGGAGTCATGAAGTGATTTCACAACTGCTCTTTTCCAAATCTCTTATCTGTGTTGTCCAAATTGGTCCAATCTTTCCACTTCTGTAGAACAGTTGGATGAAGTTTGTACTGTTTAAGAAAATAGAAATGCATTTCAGGAATCCAAGTATTGATAAATAGCTAGTCAGGGACACAGAGGTTAGCCAATAGAACATTTTAAAGATCAGTGTTGACAAATAAACAACCAGTTACAGAGACTAAGTTTAGACTACTAGTGTGTCCTATAAATCAGGTGTGAGTCATCTGTTCTGTTTGTTTAGCACCTCTGTTTACAGTACATCTTTCGCCTTCTCCTGTAGCAATTGGTAAATATCTTACTATTATTCATGAGCATTAGAGAACAAAGAATAATCTACCTGATCTTGGGCGACAAAAGTTTTGGGCTTCACGAACAGTAAAGGACTGTTTTGGAAGGTCACATTCAATTATTCAAATTTCATTGTATGACCTGTGGGATGTGTGATGATTCATATTCGAAGAGGGTGTGTTTTCCTCTTTGAAAGAGCTGGCAGCCTTCCCACCCTCTCAGAAATGGGAAATTTCTTGAGTTAATTTGGACATGCAAGCTATGTTTTTGCTTACCACAAAGCTGGATATTTGGGCAGACACTCTTGCCAATTATCTGTGAATACTCCTATTCATGTAAGTCTTAGTCTAAAAAAAAAAAGCTTTAATTTTTCTAGCTTCTCTTGCATTTGATCTTTCAGGACAATTCTATATTAATGTTTCTCTGTAGAAAAGGAGGTTATTTTTCTTTTTCCCTTAAAAATGATAACTTGAAAAACTTCCCAGAAAAAAATATTATAGCTGCCATGTACTTTCTACAAGCTGGATTGTTTGGGGGCAAACTCAGGCTGGAATTCAAGAACCTGTAGGATCTAGTCCCAACTTTTCTTTAGGGGATAATAAGGGTTTGCCTAAACCACTTTTGTTGCCCCATTTTCTTTTTCTTTTTTTTTCTTAATTAAATTTATTTATTTAACTTTTTAGATTCATTTTCAAAAAATTTTGGGTTCCAAATTTTCTCCCCATTTGTCCCCTCCCCTCACCCCAATGCACCGAGCCTTCTAATTTCCCCTATCACCAATCTGCCCTCTCTTCTATCATCCTTCCCTTTCCTTGTCCCCATCTTCCCTTTTGTCCTGTAGGGCCA
>CM053769.1:80839620-80869958 GCA_028658325.1 Potorous gilbertii
GTTTCTCAGAAAGTCATTAGCCTCCATCTGTTCTATTCTTATTTTGAGAGAACTATTTTCTTCAGTGAGCTTTTGAACCTCCTTTTCCATTTGGCTAATTCTGCTTTTGAAAGCATTCTTTTCCTCATTGACTTTTTGAACCTCTTTTGCCAATTGAGTTAACCTATTTTTCAAGGTGTTATTTTATTCAGCATTTTTTGGGGTCTCCTTTAGCAGGGTATTGACCCGTTTTTCTTGCTTTTCTTGCATCTCTCTCATTTCTCTTCCTAGTTTTTCTTCCACCTGTCTAACTTGATTTTCAAAATCCTTTTTGAGCTCTTCCATGGCCTGAGCCCATTGGATATCTATTTCAGATGTTTGGGATACAGAGGCCCTGACTTCTATGTCTTTACCTGATGGTAAGCATTGTTCTTCCTCATCAGAAAGGAAGGGAGGAGATTCTGTTCACCAAGAAAGTAACCTTCTGTGGTCTTATTTTTTTTTCCCTTTTCTGGGCATTTTTCTAACAGTTACTTGACTTCTGAGATTCCTTTCCATACCCACCTAGCTTCCAGATCTGCCCAGCTAGTGCTTATGGTCTGAGATTCAAATGCTGCTTCCCAGCCTCAGGGTTTCAGCAGGGGCAGGGCTGCTATTCAGTATGAGATTAAGTTCAGGTGCTCAGGTGGGGGCAAGGCCACCTCACAGGGCTCAGTTCCCTCAGGGGGTTTATGTGGAAACTTTCAACAATGGATCTGAGCACTTGCCTGCTCTGGGAGCCCCTGTCCACTGCTGCCTCTGTTGCTGCCTCCTGAGAGGGCCTGAGTTATGGGGACACCCCGCTCCCCTCTTGGTGAGCCAAACAGACTCTCTCACTAACCTCTGGTTTCTGTGGGTGGATGGACCTGCCCGGCTGCTGGAGATTCCATCTGGAAGCCTGCTTGGATCTGGTCCTCTTGGTGCCATGCAGCCAAGGTAGGGCTGGGCTCTGCTCTGGGTCTGGTGCGTGATGGACCTTTGGTGTTGGTTTTTCAGGGCTCTCTGGAACAGAAATCTCCTCTACTCCATTGTTGTGTGGCTTTCGCTGCTCCAGAATTTGTTGGGAGTTCCTCCCCACAGGTATTTTATGGACTGTGGGTTCAGAGGTAGCATATGTGAATCTTTCTACTCTGCCATCTTCGTTCCTCCCCCCTTGATGCCCCATTTTCATTATATCTGTTCAATGGACATCACAGTACTTACAATTTGTAGTGTGGTTAATGTAAATTGTGTCAAAGGAGTCAGTGTGCTGCAAATCCTGCCTCTTTCTCAGAGGAAAGAAGAGAGGAGAACTTGGATAGGTCAATCATCATCTCAATCTCAATTTCTTCATCTGTAAAGTGGAATTAAAAATAACACTTGTCTCACCAATTGATGATCAGATGAGATAACATATGTAAAACACTTTGTGAAACTTAAAGTGCTACAACATGTTAGCTATCGTTATTTTCAAATAAATTTTTACTGATCTATTTTGTTTTTATTAGGTTATATTCCCCCATATCCCTCCTCCTCTCCACTTCTAGAGAACCATTCTATATAATAAAGATTAAAAGAAAGAGAAAGGAAAACACCAAAATGATCAATGCATCAAAAAAATCTAACAATATATGAAATATTCTACACCTATGGAGTCCTCTCTTTTCCTACCCCCATCTCTACAAAATAGTAGTGGGAAATATCTTCTCATATCTTTTCTTTAGGACCAAACTAGTTTTTTCTCATGATTTTGCTACATTAATTTTTTATCGTCTTGTGATTATTGTCCTTTCCATTTAATAACCAAAATAATAGCTATTACTTTTCTAGCATTTTAAAGTTTGCAAAGAACATTACACATATTTCATTTTATACCCACAATAACCCTGTAAAGTGGGTTCAATTGTCGTTCTCATTTTGTAGATATGGAAACTGACAGATTATGTGACCTTCCCAAGGTCACACAACTACTAAATGTCAGAGCTGACACTTAGTGACCCCAGGCCCAGTTATCCATCCACTGAATCACTTAATTGCCTCTATTTATAATATTTTTTTAGTCATTGTGTAGTTTGTTTCCCTGACTCTACTTCCTTCTACTTTACAGTATTCGTTTACATAAATCTTTCCATGCTTCTCTGGGTATTTATTGGTTGTGTGTGTGTGTGTGTGTGTGTGTGTGTGTGTGTGTGTGTTCATCCTTCACTGCTGAAGAAGACCACTCCATCAGAGAAATGATGACATGACTTGCACTTGACTTTGTTTTGAGTGAAGGAGGGCTGTGCAGGTCACCAGCCTCACTTCTCCTCCAGAGCCATCTGAATCCAGTGACCAGATATTCATCAGGATGACTGGAGATGACCCAGGATGAGGCAATTGGGGTTAAGTGACTTGCCCAAGGCCACACAGCTAGTGAGTGTCAAGTGTCTGAGGTGAGATTTGAACTCAGGTCCTCCTGACTCCTGCACTGGTGCTCTCTCCACTGCACCACCTAGCTGCCCCTGGTCTTCTTTGAAAAAAAAGGACAGAAAACCATCATTACCACCACCACCATATTCCTAGTTACATTCCACTTTTTAAAGCTGTTTCCCAATTGCTGCCACAAAAGTGCTAGCTTTTGTTATTAGTAATAAATCATCATCATCATCATCACCTTCATAGGAGAATGGAATAATAAAGCATAGGCTATAGCTTTGAAGATATGAAGCTACATGAACATCTATCTCTTTTATTTGAATGTGCCAAGCCATAACATTGACTTTAACTGTTGGTCTCACTGACTACCATGCTGCCTTTGTGGTGTTCAGACATCCTGCTGGAAGGTTAAGGATTGTAATGCCTAAGGCAGAATCCACAGCTTGCTTTTGAACTATGCCAGGAAGGACTAGTGAAAATTATATTATGTTTTCTAAAATGTGAACAAGGAAGTCAATAAACTTGTTTGGCTGGAACTACAGGTTTCAGGACTTACTTTCCTAGAAAAAGCAAGCAACCACTAAGAATAAAGAGGGAGGGTCTTTCTTGGCTAGTTCCAATACAATTCTTTATGGTGTCAAGGAAAGGGAGCTTTCTGGCATTTGGATTCTGGATGTTTTTATTAGCTCCACTATTACCTCAGTCCTCACCTAAAACCAGTCTTCAAAACAGATTGCCACAAAACAAATTTATATCTCATAACTTGTATTAGTTAGCTTACTTGGTGTAATTTACCAGTTAACTAATGCAATAATTAGAATTGCTCATTTGGATGGGTAGCCACAAAGTGTACAGTCTTATATGACCTCCCCTTGGATGTTTCTTGGCTTAAAAAGAAACATGGTATATTTGAAAGAGCACTGGACATGGAGACACTTGGTTTTAAACCCTGCCTCAGACACTTACTAGCTATGTGACCTTTGGCAAATAACTCTAAATTTCCACTTCCTCATTTTTAAAATGAGGACAGAATGAAGCTACCTACATAAGGTGCATTACAAACCTTAGAGCAAAGGTCAAACTCAGAACCTGAGCCAGCTGCAGCTGCAAAACTCCTGGTGGGCCAAACCAGATGAAAATGTAATGGAGAAAATGTATTGCCAAGGCAATATCACAGCACTGAGACAGACTATTCAGCATAGTTCTGAATCACAAAGTATCAGGATCTCCAGATAGAAAGCAGGAGAAAAACATTTATTCAGACACCAGAAAGTCAAATCCCAACACCAGAAAACCAAATCTGTCATAGTAACCAAGAAGTCAATACACATTAGCACTGCAGGGGACAAAGTCATTCCCAAGTCTCCCCTCAACCCCTGCCCCCAGGGCTTTCTACAAACAAGTTTATGTATTGTTTTTAGAGACCACAAAAATCCAACAACCTGATTTTATAGATGAGGAAACCGGGACACAGAAAATCTCAGTACCTTGCCTTAACTTTACACAGCTTGTAAAACTTCAACAGTATAGATGTATAGATGAGTGTCTTGGTCTAAGGCCCTTGGTTGCATAAGCCATTATTATAATAATTTTTTAAAAAAGACTTTAAATATTCTTACAGAATGCAGTTTAATACTATCTCAATAAACTAGATCTAGAAAATCTTTTAAGATCACACAGTACATTAATTTTCCTAGAAGAGGGGTATATAACCATGTGTGTGTGTGTGTGTGTGTGTGTGTGTATGTGTGTGTGATGGACCTTTTTGATAGTTTAGTTAAACCTATGGACACAAAGGCTACTGTAGTTTTTTGCCTAAATTCATAATTGAAGGAAATGCTAACTTCCATTTAGAGATGAACATAAAGATGCTATTTTTTTCCCATCCAAGTTCACAGAACCTCTGAAATCTCTATGTGGACCCCAGGAAAAAAGGAACAACTCTGCCCTGGAACCTAATTTATATGTTGGTTCTTAAGATCTTTCTCTTTTCTCTCCTTAATTGTATAACATTTCCAGTTGTTCATGTTTTCACTAATATTTGGCCACTCACTCTCTTGATGTCATTCCTGGGCTTTGACCTGTTCCATTTTCTACCTGGGTTGGTTCTCCTCTCTTTAGACTACCTGCTGGCCCTGCATTCCTGGGGGCTCATCATATTGGGGTTGGGCTTGGTGCAGGTAACATATTCAGCTTAGCCCACTGCAGCTCAGAACTCCAGAGCTCAAGCGATCTACCACTCTTGGCCTTTCTAGGCCCTTCCTATAGCAGGAACTATAGGTGTGCACCGTCATGCCTGAGAAGAGACTTCTTTTTTAAGCATTAGGGGACAGGTAGTGAAAATTCCCAGAACCAAAGAAACAACACAACTGATATATATGTTGGTTTGCCAAATAATCCTCTCTCTATTTCTCTGTCTTTTTGTCTCTCTGTCTCTGTCCCTCTTCCTCTCTCTCATTTATTATGAAGGTTGGTTCACTGCACAGGAGTGGGAAATTTTCTGACATGAAGATAAAGTAAAAAAATTAAAATTAAAAAAAGACTACAGCTGTTGGAGGCTTAAGAGAACACTGGTTCCCTTTGAGAATCTTGTTCACCTAGTCTGTTATGCTAGGGTGCATTTCTATGCAGATTTGTAAATGCTTTTACTGTGGCCAGGATCAAAATAACTGGTTTTAATAACTGAGCCTGAGCTACCATGAGCACATTCTTCTCTGAAAGCATATAACTTATTAGTACATGGAAAGGAGTTGCTATGTAACAAGTATACCTTTTCTCAATGGGATTGGTAACCATTTACAAGAACTATATAGTACTCCCTGGGGATGCAGCCATCCTATGTTTAGAGTGCACATATATGCACATACATATTAAAAAGTTCCTGCCTCTTTTTGTGTCTCCAATGTGTAGCATAGTGCCTGGCACATAGTAGGTGTTTAATAAATGTTTGTTGAGTGACTGACTTTGTGGGTCTTTCCTATAATCCTTTTCTTACAGTTTTGCCACAAGTTCTCCATAATTTACTGAAAGAAGTGCTACCTCGTGTAGTCACTGGGCTTCCTTTTCTGCCATGTAGAATTTCATATTCATTTCTAGCTTGCAAATTTGGGACCATTATTTCCCCATGAATGCTTTGTCTATTGCCGTTGTTCTGGTTTTATCTTGCCTATTAATGTTCCAGATGTCTGTGAATTCTAGATTTATTCTGAAAAAAATTGAATCTCTTTTTTAATAACAATAATTTTAACAGCATTAGTATACATTCAGAACTGTAATGTGTATCTCAGCAAGCTCAATTTCATCACTTTGTTGTTTATTTCCCCTTCCATCTGTTCTGAGCGTATCTCATAAATACATAAATAGTACATGTTCTCTCTCTAATTAGAATATAAGCTCTTGAAGGCAAGTGATGGGGGCCTACTCTATCTGAACACAATGTCCAGACCTCTTGACTAAATCAATCAAGGGATCAAGGAGAGAAAGGGACTTCTGCAAACCAGGAGATGAGATAACCCCTTTGCACATCTGTTTTCTAAGCTTGAAAACACTTTCCCCTGGAGTCTATATGTACTTGTGAAAGACAGTGCCCCATACTGGGATGAGGATGTTTTGTACCAAATGTTCTTGTGACCATCTAAGTTAATACCTGTTTCTAAAAGCTAATTAAGTATGTCTGGCTAAGAGATATCACCTGGATAATCAGTAGGGGACACACTAGTGGGGCATTGTGAGTGAAGCAATCATATTCAAGAAACTGTATCCAACCCCTCAGAATTACCCCTGGAACTCTCCAGGGAGCTATCTTCTAAGAAGCTTACCAGCCAGTGTGAGTAGGGACTGGAAAAGTGAGCCAAAGACTATTTTTGCTTTTTTGGGGGTAGGGGAAGTATATTTAGCATTTTGTTTGGTGCATAGTAGGTACTTAAAAACTTCTTGATTAATTTATTGACTAATTGATGAAGGTAGTCATAAAAGCAGATGTTAAACACAACACAGTGGCACTCTACTATCTGCCTCTTCACATAAAGAAATTTGATCAATGTCTGTGACCAAAATAAAAGCTTCTTAAAGACAGGGACTATGCCTTATATTTAATACTTCAGGTATTCAACAAATGTTTTTGGAATGAATATACATATAAATGAATAGGTGCATTTCTCAGTCCTCTTTAGTCAGAACTTTAATCACTATAGAGAACTTAGAGTGTGAAAATGCCCTTCCCTGAAGCAGATCAACTACTCATCTGTAACTTGTAGTCTTAAAGAGCTGACTGGGATGCAGAGAAGTTACATGACATGCCCAGGATTGTACAGATGGTGTTCCTCAGAATCAGGACTGGAATCCATGTCTGTCTGACTTCAAGTTAAATAAAGGAGCTTTATTTAATTTCTTAATACTTAGTTTATTTGATTATACCAGGAGGTATTCAGGAGGACACTATTTTGTATCCTCATACATATGGAGGGGAAGTCATATCATTTCCTTTTTTCTTTTTTCATTTTTTTATAGGAAAGAAGACTCTTTTGGTAATGACGACTTAAGGGCTCAGAACCACAAAGAACTGGGTTCAGATTCTGACTCTGATATATAGGTTGTATGGTCATAGACAAGTCACTTAACTTTCTAGTGACCTTGAGCAAATCTCTAAAACTATAAAATTACAGAGAATTTCCTGGAATTTCCTCACTGGGAGTCCTTGACACCCGTAAAATCATAGATCCAGACCAAAAAAAAAAGATTGAAATGCTGTCATTCTTTCAAGTATTTATTAAATGCATTCTATGTGCAAATCAGTGTTCTATATGCTATGACTACAAAAATAAAAAAAGAGAGAGTCCTTACCATCAAGTATTTTACATTTTACTAGAGGGTTGTGATATCTACGTAGAAAAATAAATAAATTGTAGCATAGATTAATTTTTATTAATGACTCACATTTACATAGCACTTTAAGGCTGATCAAGTGCTTTCTTTGGAACAGTGAGGGTTTTTACTGAAAATATTATAATCCTTATTTTTACAGATGAGGAAACAGATTTGATAAAGTTAAATGATTTACCTATAATCACAATGAGTAACTATCAATACCTGGATCTAAAACCACATTTGGATGAAGTAAAAATCCAATGTTCTTTTCATTATACCATGCCTTCCTTTTTATAGACCTAGGAGCTTGTTTTCTGTTATTACTAAAAACTTTAAGGTTATGTGTACATGAACCCAAGATATTAATTAAGTCTGGTCATAGGCCTATAGATCTAGAGATAGAAGGAAACTTAGAGGCAATTTGATTCAAGATTTTCATTTTACAAATGGAGAAACTGAGGCCCAGACAAGTTAAAAGGCTTTGGTCAAGTTCACACTAGTTGTGTCAGAGATGAGATTTGAACCTCTACCTCCAGAGCCAGGGATTATACCATGATACCATACTGAGATTCCATTTTAAAAATCAAAATTTAAGTTGACTATTTGGAACAGATTAGACAAATTATTGGGGCAGGTAAGTGGGGCCTGGTAGAGTGCCTGGTCTGGAATCAGGAAGACCTGAGTTCAAATCTGACCTCAGACACACACTAGCTGTATGATCACTTAACCACGTTTGCCTCAGTTTCCTCATCTGCAAAATGAGCTGGAAAAGGAACTGGCAAACTGCTCCATTATCTTTGCCAAGAAAACCCCAAATGGAGTCACATAGCTGAAAAATGACTAAACAACAAAGAATAAATTGTTGGATTGGTCGACTAAATTGTTGTTTTAAACCTACTATGAATGAAGTTGGTGTAATAGAGCGCTGGAATTGTAGTCATCTAGGCTTGGATTCAAAGTCTACTTTGGACACTTATAAGCTATGTGACCCTAGACAACCTCTCCCAACCTGTTTTCTCATCTATAAAATGGAGGCATTTATAACATCTTATAGAATTACTGTGATGATAAAAAAGAAATCACATATGCAATTCAAATGTGATAATGTATGCAAAGTATTTTGCAAACCTTAAAGTGCTACATAAATGTCAGTTATTATTATGTAGTGTATATTATGTTTGAATATAGCATGGTATACAGTGATTTCCTATATAAGCTTATTTAGAATATTAATCTCCTTTTGAACTGTTAAGTGTTTTTGAGGATTTAACATGTGAAACAATAACAAAGAATGATTATGCATATCTCAAAAATTTAAAGAAAAGAAGTTAAAGACTTTTCAAGTCATTCTTTGTGTCTCATTTGAAAAGAATACCAAATTTTGCTGGGCTTTTGAAGTCTGAAAAGTCATTTGCAATCTTTGTGAACCAGTTTTAAAAAGGAGGGTTTTGTTGGATTAGTTTACAAATGTTATAGAAATCTACAAAATGAGTATATGAAAATATTCAACAGACAATTCTTTTCTTATGTGAAAGGCAACATTGTATAGGGGAGAAAATACTGGACCTTCAGAAAAATCATGAGTCTGGTAAGTCCTTTAACCTATCTGAGCTTCAGTTTATTCATTAGGAAAATGAAATTAATAATCCTTGCATTCACCTGCTTCAGAGTATTATTGTGAATTCAAGTTCCCTAGAGGAATCCTGCTTTTGCATTTTCTTTACATTCTTCAGCATTTAGTATAATTCCTGGTGTACATTAAACACAATTCATTCTCTAGTTGATTGTGAGGAAACCATTTTGTAAACTGTAGAGCGTAACATTAAAATGAACTAGTATTATAGCTATTATGATGATTGTATTTCATTTAATATGAACAAGGGATACATAAAAATTTTATTTTATCTCATTTTCTGTATGCCAGTTTTTATTTATTATATCTATTCTATGTCTATAATAATGGGAAATATATATGTATATAGATCGTAAAGTAAAAATGGTACAAATGCTCTAATAATTGAGCCTTAAGTGTCAAATAATGGGAATATAATTTGCAATTTGGATGTTCCACTGCTAATTCAAACTCAATATGTCTAAAAGTAGTCATTTTCTTCAAATGTGGTCCCAATTCTGAATTCTTTATTTTGTTATTGGAACTGCTATTCTTTCAGTTACTCGGGTTTGAAATAAGTAATTTTTTGTTACTTTTCTATTGCCTTCTATTAGTCACTGTCTCATTAGTTCTTTTTAAAATATCCCTTCCATTTATTTCTTTCCTTTTCCACTGATACCATCTTAGTTTTGGTGTGGATATCTTATAGCCTTAATATTACAATAGTATCTTAACTGTCATCTTAACTATTTCTCACTCCTATACATTCTGTACATCATCTATCCCATTTAAAATCTTATTGCCTATAGGATAATCAATCTATCAGTTCATCAAAAAGCAAGCATTTGCCAAATGCCTGCTATGTACCAGGCACTGGGGCTAGGAATTGAGGATGCAAAAGAATTGTTCCTGCCATCAAGGAACAAATTTCATAGCTGGAAGATCTTTCATAATCTGTTTCAAAACTATTTTTCCAATTTTATAGCTCAGTATTCTTCTGTAGTAATCATATTCTGCAGCAGTCAGCATGGTCTACTCACTCTCCACCAAACCAGCTTCACACAGCCCCACCTTGCCACCTTTGTTAAAACATACCCCTTTGCCAGGAATGTTTGTACTCACTTTATTACTATTCTGTCCTTTAAAGTTCAGCCCAAGTTCCGTCTCCTCAATAATGCCTTCCCTGAACATAGCGATCTTGCTCTATTGCCTGAAACACTTAACCAGCAATGTAAGGAAGACAATTTTTTTATGTGTATTTGCCTTAACTTCCCAGGGTGATAATAAATTTCTTGAGGTCAGGGGCTGTATTTTATACTTTTTAACATTTTCCACAGTGCCTGGCACAGCATTTTGTACATAATAACTGCAAATGGGCACCTCTAAGGGTAACTGATGTCAAGAATTTTCCCCCCATATGCAGTATTAAAGTTGTGTATCTGTTTCCCATCAACCACACAGAATGCCCTAGTATTTTTTGTATGACTTAAATGTCTACTTTTCTGATTCTGTGAATGATTAGAGACTAAAAATATTTCAAGTGTCTTTTTGTTACTTCCAAGATAACTGTGCACTGTGGACACCTGGCAAGGCAGCATAGTGCAGTACATGGGTACTGGACTTGGAATCAGGGAGTCCTGGTTTCAAATCCTGTTTCAGACACTTACTAGCTGTGTTACCCTGGTCATGTCACTTAACTCTTCTCATCCTTTGTTTCTTCATCTATAAAAATGAGGAGGTTGGACTCAATGGCCTTTAAGGTGTCTTTCAGGTCTTCTGTGATCCTATGAATCCAAAGATACTGGGAAAGGTTAGATTTGGGGATATTGAGGCAACCAATGAGAATGTATAGAACGTAGCAGAGGAGTGAGAAAGACAAGTTTTACATTCTTTCTGTTAGTCACAAAATGACATTCATACAGCATGCTAGAATATCTGATGGCAGAAAAATTCTAATCAGTTGTACTTCTAGCTAAATTTGGCTGTTTGGCACTATGATGACATCCCTTGATGAGACCAATTTTGTGGTCAAGGTGCCCCATGACTAACTGAACTGACCATACTTGTTTACTCTTTTTCGTTTCTAATTTTATAGATTTAGCCTAAGCCAACTCAGCCCAATTCCGAATTTAAACAATTCCATTCAAACACACAGGGCAGAAGTGATCTGGGCTAGTTATCTTAAGCAAACAGTTATGAAACAAGTCAGTAAACATCTATTCTCACGGGTCCCTAATGTAGAAATCTGGCATGTTGCTAATCAGATTATACATGAAATGAATCAAATTGTGATCTGCAGCTGGGTAGTCCATCACATGAGGTAGTTATTTTCCAGGAGGGCAGGATGTTTCATTTAATTCTTGTAACTGAAAATTCTTTTCAAGGTATTAAGGGTGAGAACTTAATATATATACATATGCACCCCCCCACATATATACATATACATACATACATATATACATGTGTGTATTATAACCTCCAACTGAAATGTTTCCAGACATTCTGCTCAAAACACTCCCCATGGCCATAAGAAAACATATTTGCTTCTCATTTCAGTGAATATCAAGATATGTTGTCATACAAGGCAAATATTGATCTTTGTTTCCTGAAGTCAATACTTTGCTCTTGAGTCAACAAATTCTAATAGTGGTTTTAACTTGTTAGTGAGTACAGTTTTTTAGGACTTGTGCTGAGTGGAAAACTACAAATGGCAAAAATGACTACAAAGCGAAACTCAACATTTGAAAATCTAACCCCTATTAAGGTCTTCTTCTGATGACTCATCTTGTTCTTGAGGTGATCTCAGATTTTTGAAGATTATGCCAGTAGGACAGAAGCTCTGAAAGGTATTGCCAAGCTGGAAAAGCTTTGAGTACTGGCTTGGTGGCTGATTGTATGTCCATTGTTTGAGGGCATTTGTAGATCAATGAGGACAGGTTAATCACTCAACAGCTACAAAATCATGAACTTTGCAGTGACAGGGAATTCTCAAAGAACAATCTATCTCAATCAATAGATCAATTAACAAGCATTTATTAAGCAAGTAGTGATACAAAAATGAAATCTCTTCCCTCAAGAAGCTTTCTATTAGAGAAAACAGTATTTACCTATGTAAGTACAAGAATGGTACAGTTTCTTGGAGCCACACAGACAAGTCAAGACAGGGTGTTGTGATGTCATTGGTCTTATTCCAAAACAAAGGATGAACATTAACAGGAAAAACAATAAGAATATATACAAAATACATATGAGATAATTTTGGGATGAAGGATAACTAGGTGGGGCAATGGATAGAGCACTGGTTCTAGAGTCAGCAAGATTCACATTCAGCCTCAGACTTCCTGGCTGTGTAACTCTGGACAATTTACTTAGTCACTGTTTGCCTCAGTTTCATCAACTGTAAAATGGGGATGATACTAATAGTGCCTACTTTCCAGGATTGTTATGAAAGTTAAACAAGATAATATTTGCAAAATGCTTAGTACAGTTCCTGGCACATAGTAGATAACCTAAAGAATATTCATTCCTTTCTCCTTTCCCCAACAATTGAAGGGATTAGGAAAGTTTTAGGATAGAAAGTGTTACCTGAGTTGTCTTTTTTTTTTGTAAATCGTATTTTTTTTCAAATTACATGTAAAGATATATACATTTTAATAAGATTTTTGAGTTCCACAATTTTATGCTTCCCCTCCTTCTTCCTCAAGACAGCAAGCAATCTGATATAGGTTATACATATGCAATCATGTCAAACATTTCCACGTTAGTCATATTATGAAAGAAGAATCTGAAAAAAAGAAAAAAGCATAGTAAGAAAAAAACCTAAAACTAAAATAAAAGTGAAAATAGTATGCTTTGATCTGCATTCAGAATCCATAGTTCTTTTTCTGAATGTGGATAGCATTTTCCAATTGTCTTGGATCATTGTATTGCTGAGAAGAGCTAAATCATAGCTGATCATCACTCAATGTTACTGTCACTGTGTACAATGTTCTGACTCAGCATCACTTCATGTGAGTCTTCCCAGGATTTTCTGAAATTTACTTGTTGAGCTGAGTCTTGAAAGAAACAAGGGATTCTAAAAGGTAAAAATGAAAAGGGACCATGGGGAACAGGCAGTGCAAAAGCTACTTCTGTAGAGAGGAGACCCATTTCTCTGGTCTTTAAAGTGTTAACACGCTAAAAATGCCAATGGAATCAAACATTATGAGATGATCATCTGAAAATTTGACATGAGAATGAATTAATATAATGCTTTGAACTTCAGTGATACCACAGTGAATTTATTACCTTAAAAGTGAGCAAACATCTGAACCAGCCGAACTAGTCATTTAAGCAAATTTAATAAGCTATCTGGATAGTCACAGAATTGATTTTTCTGCATAATATCTATAGAGATCCAGTAGACTTATTATAGTGAACTGAATTCACCAATCTGATTATAATAAAGTTCAATTACAAGATTGTATGAACAGAGCTATATCTAGAAATTTTGGTTCCTAATAGAAAATGTCCTGTAGGATGAAGCAGCATAAGGTGTTCCCTCTGAAATTAGGACACTGGACCATAGGAGGAGAGAGCCAAGACATCTCCCTAGAGGGACTTCCTGAGCTCAGAGGCACTGCAGGAGAGAAGGAACACAGTGCCCTTGGGCAAAAAGGAGCACACCTTAGATGAAGATTGTACTGGGAGAAAGCAAGCAATCTGGAGTTTCCTTTTTTTTAAACTAGTTATTCTTAAGTGCTAAACTTTGTGGTTTCTACTTGATAAATGCTGTCAATATTCCCAGAATTTTAGCACTTGGGGACAAAATCTCAAATACTCCCATCCCTAGTTACAGTTCTACATATGAACAGAATCTCAAAGCAAACAGGAATGGAAAGATAGGTGAACATGCTCTGCTAGTGAATAAACCATTTCCTAGAGAAAGAATGTAGGGTACATTAGGGTGCTTTTCAGGTAGATAGGGCATGATTTATGGCTAAAGAAGCGTACTAGAAAGTGATTACATTGTCCATACCCTTTAACCCAGAGTTCTTGTTGCTAGGTATCTACCCCAGGTGTCAACAACAGGAACAAAGATTTCGTCATCAGTTCAAGTTAATAAGCTTTTATTTAGCACTTACTTTGTGTCAGGTACTTTCCTAATTGCTAGGGATACAAAGAAAGGCTAATAATCCTTGCCCTCAAGTAGCTTATAGTCTACCAAAATATTCATAGCATCATTTTTTGGGGGTAGCAGCAAAGGAACTAGAAAGAAAATAGATGCCCATTGATTGAAAAATAGTTAAGCAAATTATAGTATTATAAATGTAATGGAATATATTGAGCTATAAGAAATAATGAATATTGTAAATGCAGAGAAACATAGGAAGATATATGATCTAATTTAAAGTGAAGTTAGTAAAACCAATAAAAATACGTATAGGGACTACAATAATGTAAATGAAAAGAACCCTGTCATAGGGTAAATGTTTTGTTGTTCAGTTTTGTCTGACTCTTCATGACTACATTTGAGTTTTTCTTGGCAAAGATACTGGAGTGGTTTGCTATTTCCTTCTCCAGGTCATTTTGTAGCTGAGAAAATTGAGGCAAACAGGGTTAAGTGACTTGCCTAGTGTCACACAGCTAATAAGTCTGAGGTCACATTTGAACTCAAGGTGAAGAGTCTTAGACTTAGCATATCCGCTGTGGCATCTAGTTACCTATAGTAGATGCCTAATAAATGTTTATTGATTGATTGAAATTGATTATTGTATAATGATGATGGTTAAGCATGGCTTCAGAGAAGAATTAAAGAAATATACCTTGATTTTTGCCAAGGTGTGTGTGTGTGTGTGTGTGTGTGTGTGTGTGTGTGTGTGTGTGTGTGTGTACTATGGGAATTACATATACACTAAATGTAATAATAGTAAATATATGATTAAATATACAGCCAGACACAGCCGATGTGTTGGTTTTGCTCAAACTGCTATTCTTCTCATTCTTTAAAAAAAATCTTTGTTACAAGAGGTAGCTCACTGGGGAGGGGGGAGGGAGGAAAGAAGCAATATATTCTGAAATGAAGGTGAAGGAAAAGCAAAGATTGTCAATAAAAACAATGTTTAAAAATTTAAAATAATATACCAGAAAGAGAGATAATTATGTCTAGCCTAGCTTTTGTTATATGTATAAAAGCACAAAAGTAACAAGAATTTCCTATTTTCCTTTTCCTCAATCTTCCTAAAATGAGAATATTTTGTATGGGAACAATTGACATCAAACATATCAGTACAGTAGAATCGATAATATTTGTATTGTTTCAGAGAAGAGTAGTCTGGAGTTATGAATATCCAGATAATATGGATTTTTTTCCTATGCTCTCTTTCCTTATGATAGAAGAAATACTGTAGGACTAAAGAAGGGCAAGTATACTCATTTTCAAAAAAAAGAGCAAGGGAAGAGCTCCATTTCAGCTCTTGACAAAATTCTAGAATATTATTAAAAAGATGGCTAGTGAATAGCTGAAAAAGGAAGCAGTGATGAGAGAAATAATTATTAATTACCAATAATTTGGGGAGATCCAGAGTTCTCCCCTTCTTTTAAAATCCTGATTTAAAAAAAATTCAGTCTCTTGAGGAACAATTGCTGATAATGAGATTGGATACAATTTCTTGCTCAAGACCCTCTCCTGGTAGAGTAGCCATTGTCTTCCACTCAGGCTTGGGGGAGGGATACATTTCCCAAGGCTGGGGGAGGTTGGGTGTAGAGATGAATGTCTCTGTCCAACGATGACATGAAGTCACTCTCAGATCCTCATTGAATGCCTACTCTTGTAAGAGTAGGTAAACCGTGAACACACTGCCATGACTGTCTTTGGTCTAAGAGAGAGATGGCCAAAAGGCCATCCTTTTCTTAATAATGTGATGGCCTTATTAATAAAATTATTAAATCACCCACAAACTGTGTCTCCAATGAACCTTTTTAATGGGTACAGTGAACAAAAAGGGTCATCAAGAGTAAGCTATGTCAAATTAACCTTATTTCCTCTTTTGAAAGGGTAGATAAAAGGATTACAGTAGATATATTTCTTTTTCTTTTGTCCAGACCTGTGATCTCATCAATATGGGGAACTATGCATATACAAATGAATTAATAAGGTAAGTACTTTGCAGACCTTAAGATGTGATGTAAATGTCCCTTCTTCTCATTCTTAGACAAGAAACTACTCTGCCACTCAGAGCCTTAGAAAGTTGTCTAGCAGAATGAGAGGTTAAATATGACATTCTCCTACAGTGGTGGTGATAGTGACCATAGTGAACCCAGTTATCCCCTCCCAACACTGACATTCTTCCTGACCCTGACTTCAACCTTTGTCCAGAGCAAGTGAATTACTTCTTGGGATATTGTGTGCCAAGCATTGTTCTAAATTTTGGGAATATAAAGAAAAATTCCCGAAACAAAAACAAGACAAAATGCAACAGAGTTCACAGTATAATGGAGAAGATAACATGCAAATAACTACATACTAACAAGACATATACAGAATAATTTGTAGATAATCAACAGATAGTATAGATGCAGACCAGGAGAAACTTGTAAAAGGTGGATTTTAGTTGGGAATGGAAGGAAACCAACTAAGTCAATATAGTATTCTCCTTTAACCAGCAAATTCAGTCAGTTGCCAAATACTTTCATTTGTATTTTGACAACATCTCTTGTACACTTTCCCTTCTCTATTTACATAGCAACTACACTAGTTCTGGACCTTACCATTTTTCACCTCAACTAATGCAACAGCCTCCCAAATGTTCAAGTCTCTTTTCACATCAAGTTATTCATTACACATCTGATAAAATGATTTTCCTAATCACTGCTAATCATTTTCTAATCATTTCTAATCATCTAATTGCCAATCATTTCTTAATCATTTTCCTAATCAGGTTGACCATATTATCTCCCTACTTAATAAACTCCAGTGCTCCTTATGATTTTTAAGATTATAGATGAATTCCTCTGTTTGGTGCTTCTCAACTCAACCTTTTCCTATGTTTCCTATCTTTTAACACATTGCTGTTCTGCATGTTGCGGTCTGGCCATTTTGACGTACTTGCTAGCACTCAAACACGACACTCTCTTCTGTCTCTTTAGCGCTGGCTATCCTCCTGTACTCTCTTGATACCTTCATCTTACTATGCTTATTGTTTAATTGATTGATTATTTTTGTGGAAAAGATGGAGAAATATGGGCTAGATAATAGTAAAGTTAGGTGGATTTAGAACAAGGTGCATGACTAGATCCAAAAAGTTGTCCATAATTCAGTGTTAACTTGGAAGGAATTTTCCACTGGAGTATCCAAAGGATTAGTTCTTAGCTCTGTGCAGTTTAACATATTTTATCAATGATTTAGATAAAGGCCAAAGCAGATTCAGAGTTAGAGTGCAAGGATATGTCTCTCTGTGTCTCTTGATATGTATATGTGCATATATGTAGATGTATGATGTGTACATGGATGTACATATACACATTACCATATGGTACTACATATACAAAAGTACCATATTTCATATACATATATATGCACACAGACACATACATATGCATGTGTATATATGTGTGTATGTGCAGACATGTATGTAAATAGGTGTGTATATATGTGTGTGTATACATGAACTACCCCCCATCATATTACAGGTGCAGGGTAAAGGAATGTATGGTTACAAGATAGAGTTGAATGGGATCTCCATCATAGCAAATCCTCGTTTGCTCTTGTTCATTCAGAATTCTTGGGTTCCTTTCTTCTTTACTCACGAACATTATCTTTGTCTCAAACTGGTGCCTCTTATCTGGAGCCCAGAAAATTGGTTTGTATTTATTACCCCCTTGGTGTATAACTGCCTACAGTTATAGTGGTAATAGAGGATTAAAACAAAGTAGACAAATAAACTTGTGTGGGAGATACACGAAGGCTCATAACGCGTCATATCAATAGTATCTTGCAATTTGAGGTCACTCTACAGTTTCAGAATACCTAAATTCAGTCCTCAAAAGTCATCCTTTGAGGCAGGCAGAGCTGGTGTTATGGGCCCTCCTTTTAAAGGTCATAGAATCCCATCATTGGGAAGAAATTAACCTGGAGTCTGTGTTGTTATTTTTTAGTATTTTGATAACCATATTTCAATATAATTGGTTTCCTTTGTAATCCTATCTATTGTTATTTTATGCATTTAAAAATATTATTCTGAGAAGTCAGTTAGGCAATAAGCATTTATCAAGCATCTACTGTATGCCAGGCACCGTGCCAAGCACTGAGGTCAGTAGATTTCATCAGGCTTCCAGAGGTGACCATGACACAAAAATGGTTAAGAATTTCCCGGTTAGGAAAGGGGTTTAAGAATCCCTTAAATTTACAGATCTGGAAACTGAAGCTCAGAGAGCATCAGATCACTTAGCCAGTAAACGGTGGAATAGATTAAAATCCATGAGATCTGACTCAGTCTAGTATTCCTTCCACTCTTGCCCACTGCATCTTTCACTATAATCTCTGTGCCTGCTGTCAACTCTCTTCAATTAAAGAAAACATTTCCTGAGCTAAAAAGCAGCTATAGATACTGAATTTGTGCACTGAATGATCAAAATTTCAACAGTGAGTGCAGATGACATCTATGCTTATCTTTGGAGCTTCTGCCCTAGGGCCAACCTCAGCTGGTTGTTGACTGACTGAGTTTAAACTGGCCCACTTAGCTCTCTATAGCTATGGTCTGATCTCAGGCACCAGATTTCATCTCTGCATCCCATCTAGCTGTCTTGCTATCTGTTTGCCACCACAGGCACCCTACCCATAGACCACCCCACCCTTCTCTACCTTGCTTTTCACCTCTTGTTCCAGACACAAAGCAATCAGTAGTAGCATTGCATCATGCTGCCTCTCATTTTCAAAAATTAAGTTTATTTATTTATTTTAGTTTTCAATATTCACTTTCATAAGATTTTGAGTTCCCAATTTTCTCCCCATCTCTCCCTTCTCCCCAAGGTGGCATGTAATTTTATATATACTATACATATACATTCATATTAAACCTATTTTCATATTAGTCATGTTGTAAACAAGAATCAGAACCAATGGAAGCAACCATGAGAAAGAAGAAACAAACATAAAGAATGAGAGCAAATAATCTGCTTCCATCTGCATTCAGACTCTATAGTTCTTTTTCTGGCTATGGACAGCACTTTCCATCATGAGTCTTTTGGAGTTGTTTGAGATCCTTACATTGCTAAGAAGAGATAAGTCTGTCAAAGTCAGTCATCACACACTGTGGCTGCTACTGTGCACAATGTTCTCCTGGTTCTGCCCACTTTACTCAGCATTAGTTCATGTAAGTCTTTTCAGGTTTTTCTGAAGTCCACCTGATCACCATTTCTTATTGCACAATAGTATTCCATTATATTCACATGCTACAACTTGTTCAGCCATCCCTCAACTGATGGGCATTCCCTTCATTTCCAATTCTTTGTCACCACAAAAAGACCTGCTATAAATATTTTTGTACATGTGGGTCCTTTTCCCATTTGTATGATCTCTTTGGGATATAGAACTAGAAGTGGTATTGTTGGATCAAAGGGCTGCCTCTCATTTTTTTCAGCCAACATCTCAGGTATTCCCCCCAGTTTAATGTCACCTCCAAATTTAATCAGCATGCAATCTATGCTTCCATCCAAGTCACTGTTCTTTAGCACAAGCCCATGGGCAGATCCCTGGAGCACTCTACCAGTACTCCCCATCCAAGGTGATTTTGGTTCACAAATAACCATCTGAATCTTTTCATTGAACCAGGTTGGAAACCACCTAACTGTACTATCCATCTAGATTACTCTCCATCTTTTTACATATGAATAATTTGAATGATTTTTGGGGCATTTATAAATGAGTAAACTGATGCTTGTCTCTCTCAACCAAGAAGCTATAGGGAGAACTGAGAAACTAACAGAAGAGTCTCACTCTAATACTGTCCATTCAAACTGCTACCTTGAGAAGAAATGAGGACAAAGTCTTGAACGCTTGAGGAAACTTTAACAGCCTCATCAGGATCTCAAAGTAGATTAAACAGACCTAATTTCCCTCCCCATGATATGCTTATAGTTCTAGAACTGGAAGAGGTATCTTAGCAGCTCACTAGTCCAACCCTGCCTCGTTTTTGCTAATGACATACTAGTAAATGGATTTGTCAAATCTCACACAGGGGATAAGCATCTGAAGCAGGATTTGAACCTAGGTTCTCTAAATTGGGAGTCAGTGCACTTTCACTTGTACTAGACTGCCTCCCACCTCTTGGAATCCCTAACTTCCTTCCAGGAAGGAAGTTATCTCCCATAGAAAGACTTTCTTTATACTTCCAGATGTCAACGTTTGGTCTCCCCCAACAAATTACTTTGCATTTATTTTATACCTTTGTATTCATGATTATTTTGTATCCTGCTCCCCTTCCTTCCTTTCTTCTCTCCTTCCAGTAGAATATAAGCTCCTTGAGGACAGAGACTGTCTTGTTTGTCTCTTTATTCCCAGGGTCTGGCAAATAGTGGGCTTTTAAATACCTGGTTAGTTCAACTGAATGAAGATACACTGAAAAGACTAATGGGTTTCAAAAATACTTAATGACTCAAAAATCTAAATTTACATTCCCGAGAGCCATAATACATAAAAATTTACCAAAGTGAATCCAAATTGGTGTAAAGATGCTAAGTTTTTCTCTACCAAGCAGGAAAATGAGATGCATAGAGTAGTGTTGAGAAGGAGGAAAGGGTATTAAATACAGAAGTAGCAGATGGGATTTTCCTTGTATTGACCTCAATAACACAGAAAGAACATGTTAGCAAGATCTTATTGTTTAGTCACTGTTGATTGGGTACATGGTTCTCTGCAATATGAAAACTGAAATGACAAGGGCTCTTCCCTGAGGAGCTTAACAGTTCAAATTAGACATAAGCTCAGCTGAACAAAATGAGACAGCATAACAGTAGGCCCCGTAATTGAGTCGATGTGATGGGAGAGGTCAGTCCTAGAACTGCACACTGAAAAAGTCTTAAAGGAGACTTGAAATAAGAGATTTCTGAGCAAGAAAAGCCTTGAGGGAGGACGGCTGCCCTGCATCTCCACCCCATGATAGCAGGTGACATACTAAATGAAGGAAAAAGGAAAAGGAAATGAGAACAAGATGAAAGGGAGGTATTTTATAGGATATTAGGCCTGGAATCTTATAGATGATTATAGCTCTAGCTATTAGGAAAGCTTAGCAATTAGAACTGTCAAAAAGTACAATGTGCCTGGACACAACTCTTCACTCTAGGTCTTCTGGCAGAGGTTATGTGTCCATTTGTATGCTATGGGTTGGATCAGATTATTGTTGAGGTCCACTCCAACTTTCAAATTATGTGATCTCTTCCACACCCCCATTCTAATGTCAGTTTAATTCAACAAATGAGTGAATTGTCTTCTATGGTCAAGGCACTGGGCTAGGTGCAGGAGATAGGAAGAAAGACTGGATATGCGCTTTGCTCCCAAGGAATATACAGTCTTATAGGAGGTTAAAAAACGTACACAGAAAACTCTGACATAAGGGAATGAGATGACTGTAAAGGAAAGATCTGGAGAAAATGCTTTGATAACTCTAGTAATGGAAAGATGATAAATTTGATAGAGCCTTATACAGCATTCATTCAGTTCTTTTTCAGTCATGTCTGAATTTTCATGACCCCATTTGGGGTTTTTTTGGCAAAGATACTGGAATGGTTTGTCATTTTCTTCTCCATATCATTTTTACAGATGAGGAAACTGGGGCAAACAGTGTTAAGTGACCTTCCCAAGGTCATACAGCTAGTATCTGAGGCCAGATTTGAATTCAGGAGCTTCCTGACTCCAGGCCTGGCACTCTATCTGTTGTGTCAAAATAGCTGCCCTTTACATAACATGGGTATTTGGTAAATTCTGAATGATTTTATTTGAGTTGTTTTGTCTTTGGCTGCTGCGAGAGGCCTTTAGAATAGTGCTTCTTAACCTATTTTGTGTGTTACGGACCCCATTGGCTATCTGGTGAAACCAATGAATCCTTTCTCAGAATGTTTTTAAGTGTACAAAATAAAATATGTGGGATTACAGAAGAAACTAATTATGTTGAGATAAATTCTAAAGTAGTTTTTTAAGAAAACCCACCAAGTTCCCTGACCAATGCCAGGATTTATATGATGATATAAATGATGATAGGGCTCAAAGGTACCTCAGAAACTATCTAGTCCGACTCCCTCATTTTCTTGTTGAAGAATCTGAGACTCGTGGAGTTAAAGGGATTTGATCTATGTAATACAGATAATAAGATTTGAAGAATTTCAACTCAGGTCTTCTGTTTTCAGAGTTCATGCTTTCTTTCCTACATAGTATTTCCTAAATATCACATTTGATCACGTCATTCCTTTTGATCTCTTTTCCTTGAGTTTATGGTCAAGGTATGAAGGAAACAATAACAAATGTTGCATCCGCCTGGTATCCTTTGATCTGATGAGAAAATGGAAAAACAACTGGTGAGAGGGAAATGAAAATTATTCTGTTTATTCTAACTATTTAATCTGTAATAGTGGTAACTACCATATCTCCACACACTGATCAGTTAAGACTGGAAGGGTATGTGTTTCCCCTTTCTATTCATTCCACTATTCTGTGTTTTGTTCTTTGACATTCTCAATAGGCATAGAGCCAGAGTACTTATCAAGGAGTGTCCCTCTCAATATGACTTTGACTCATTTCCCATCATCCCACTTTCACAAAATCACAGAATGTCAGACTTGGAAGGGGCTGCATACCATCAAGTCCAACCCATATCTAAACCTGATGCACTGTTGGTGGAACTTTGAATGGGTACCACCATTTTGGAAAGCAATTTAGAATTGTATACAAAAAAATTACTTAACGATATATAGTCTTTGACTCAACTATACCACTGCTATGCCAAAAATGAATCAAAGAAATAAGAAAAGGTCTTATATATACAAAAATATTTATAGTAGCTCTTTTTATGGTGTCAAAAAACCCCCAAAACCCTGGAAACTAAGATGATGTCTAACAATTAAGTAACTGACTGAATAAGTTGTGGTATGTGAATGGAATGGAATACTATCGTGCTGTAAGAAATGAGAAAAAGATGATTTTAAAAAGACAGGGAAAGATGTGTAGACTGATGCAGGATAAAACAAGCAGAATCAAAATAAAAATTTGTACAATAATAGTACTGTAAAAACAAGCAATTTTGAGAGTCATATTATAAGAACTATGATCTAGTGGAGGGTAGAGAGTGACAAGCTCCTCCTGGTACCTCCCTTTAAAGAAGGTGTCTAGGCCAGCTATCCATTTCTTGTCTCAGAAACATCCTCATCTTCAAGATTACTTCAGCCATAAAACTCAGGTCTCCTTAGCACCCACTCTTCCTGAGATACCTCTCTTCCTTCCTCTGATTTTGTATCCCTTTTGTATATGATGCTTACTTTTTGTTTTACGTAGATACTTTCTATGGTATTAAAAAAGGTCCCTCTATGCCTATACTTGGTATAAATGAGTATTATATTCTAGGAAATGCTTTTTCTGCAACTGTTGAAATGATCACATTATTTTGGACTTTTTGGTTTTTAATATAGTTAATTATATTGATTGTTTTATTAATATTGAATAATCCTTATATCCTTGGTATAAATTCCACTTGGTCATAATGAATGATTTCTTGGATAAATCACTGAAGTTTGTTTGATTGGATTGACCTGAAGTTTTCTTTCTGTGCTTTATCTTTCCCTGGTTTAGGTATTAGGATTATATATCTCATAAGAGAATTCTGGTAGACTGTTTTCTTTGTCATTATTTGAGACTAATTTGTAAAGTATGAGTACTAACTGTTCTTGAAAAGTTTGATAAAATTCTCCTGAGAATCCATCAATATCAAGAGTCTTTTTCTTTGGTAGTTCCTTTATAGACAGATCTATTTATTTTTCTGAGATTGAGTTATTTCGCATCTCTATCTGGTCTTCTAATAGTTCAGGTATTTTACATTTTTGAAGGTATCCCTCTATTTCTTCTAGCATCTCAGTTTTGTTACCATGTAATTGTGCATAATATGTTCTATTTATTCTTTTTATTTTTTCTGGTTTTACTGTGATTTCACCTTTCGGTTATTTTTCAGTCATGTCTGACTCTTTGTGACCCTATTTGGGGTTTTCTTGGCAAAGATACTGGGGTGATTTGCCATTTCCTTCTCCAGCACATCTTCCAGATGAGGAAACTGAGGCAAACAAGGTTAAGTGACTTGCCCCAGGTCACACAGCTTTAAGTGACTGAACACAGATTTGAATTCATGGACATGAGTCTTCCTGACTCCAGGGCTGTCACTTCATCTACCATACTACCTAGCTACCCGATTTTACCTTGCTCATTTCCTATTTTATTGATGTTTTTTCTACTGTCTTCTTTTTAATTAGGTTAGTTAAGCATTTTTTAATTTTATTAGTCTTTTCAAAGAATCAGCTTTTAGTTTTTTTAATCATTTCTATGGTTTTTTGTTTCCAATTTAGCTCCTCTCATGTTTTTTTCAGGTATGTCAACTTTCTCATTTTTTAAAATGTATATCCAACTCATCAATCCTGTTTCTAGAATATGTATTTTACCATGTTTCTAGGGATATGATTTTTTCCCAAGGACTAATTTCACTGCATCTCAGTTTTGGTATACTATTTTATCAGAACTATTTTCTTTTACAGAGTTGTTAACTGTTTCTATGGTTTGTTCTTTGATCCACTCATTATTTTAGAGTTCATTGTTAAGACTTCATTTGGGTTTGTATTTTTCATTTGTGATCCCTGGTCCAGTTGGTCCTTGGGTCTGCTAGTGCAGCCCCACTGCAGGTTGCATGGGAGGTAGGGGAGGGTTGTTGGATAAGCATTAGTTCATGGATTTTGATGTTTGTTTGTTTGGATTCTGGGTATCTTAGATGATGGAGACAACTGAAGTTGCTTTATATTTGGTACAAAATTCCTATTTTGAAAAGGCTTGAGAGATCATGAGAATTAGAGAAAATATCTAGTTTTCCATTTTGTTGCTTATATGATCTGGAGTTCAGCTGTGCATATTTGTTACAAAGAATTAGCTTCTGTTTTCTCTCTCTTTTCTTTCTCTCTCTCTCTCTTTCTCTGTGCAGTGGGGTAGGGATGGGAAGGAAATCTATAAAATAGATTTTATGCTCATTAAAAAAACACACTTACAAAAGAGGTTGGTGGCCTATTGGGACAAAATGTTGCAATAGCACTTCACTGTATTATTAGTTTTGCTTAATTGTTATACTCTATTATAAGACAGCTATTTCTGGGTGGGGATAATCTGGAAATGTTTGTACTGTAAAAACAAAACAATAAACCAGAAAAAGAAAGCAAAGACAGCCCCATGCCTCATGAAGCTTATATTCTAATACAGGAAATAATGAACCCCTTTGTATATGCTCAAGCCTGTTAATGGACCTATTTTCTTGAACTCTTGGCTATCAGTAGACTCCCTTTGCCCCTTAAGTTTTAATGCCACTGCACAGCTGATCTACATTTTTGAATCTTGGACAAACCTCTTGCCTCTGGCCTTTTCTTGCTCATTAGCTCACATTAACTGCTTTGTTAGTGGAACCCATTGCCTTAAATGACCCATTTTTTTCCCTTGTGGACCCTCCTTAGTGGAGTCATTTCTGATGCAGATAGTTCTGTTTATCCTACCATTCTATTGGCACTGGAATTTGTGCTGCAAAGTGCTCTTGGTTACAACCTCTGACTGGCTCTGTGCCTGACCTCATTCCTGGGTGGTACAGAACATGTCTCAAATGAAACTTGACCAAAGACCCAGGATTCCAATGTCTACACTGTGTTTTAGCAATCTATTGCTGCCAGAGAAGAGGCAACCAGGGTACCTCTGAGTTACTGGCCTAAGGGTCTTCTAATGAACCTCAGAGAAACTTCTGCTAAACACAGTTTTTCCTTTCCTTTCTCCCTAGTTGACCCCAGAAATTTTTGGTTTGGCAGTATTAAAATTATAGCTATTACATCATTTATGTGAATTGCTTACCATTTATGCTTAATTGCCATGCAGAAAAATAATGTTTATGACTATCATTAAATGTGTGTCAGGTCAACTTTGTTGTAAGCTCTATTTGATTACAACTATCCAGGCACAGGATCATGCAGACAGAAGGGGTACAGGCTTGTGGACCCTCTCAGAATAAAAAGTTATTCAGTAAGACAAACACAGAAATGCCAGGCAAATCAAACTACGTGCTTGCCAGCCACTTCTCTCAGTACCTCTTTGCTTCAGTCCCCATGTATTCTCTCCTTCTTCAACACCTGTCCTGCACAGATTGACTTCCTTCCTGAATGAACTGTACACCAACGTTTGATAACTACCCCTTTGCACTCCAGTGATAATAAATTGCCCATCCATTTGATTATATTCAGAAGGAACTGTGCTTTGAACTTCAACATCTACCTGTATATCCTATAGGTTGCCCATCTGTTTGGTTATCCAGACCAATATATTCTTTGAACACTAATTTAGTTTCCTATTAACCTCAGTGTCCAAATTACCAGTTTCCTGGACTTGGCTTCACCCTCTATGACCCAGGATCTAGTAACACTAAACTGTCCATTGTATCTCAATATTCACAACTGGTTGTCACTAGTGTGTGCTCCTCTATTTATGACTTTAAAATAATCAGAGAACAGTGAAAGGGATGGGTTAGGGAACTGAGAATCTGGATAGTCTTTAGAATAATAGTGATACATGATTCCATTTTGGGTTTGGGTTTGAAGATACTTAGGAAGTAGCGCAAAGGACTTCCAGGTCCACCTTCGCCAAGCCAGAATCCGAAGACAGACAGTTTCTAAGCTACTCTTTACTTGTTTAATGCTGCCCAACATCAGGGAATATCGAGACAGAAGGAGGTGGAAAGAGTGTCAGCAGCTTTGGGGCCTGCTAAAGTCTCTTCAGCTTGAGATGAGTCTTTTCTTGCATGCTGTGCTCTGAAATTAATGCGGCTTCTGCCTGCCATGTGCTGACATAGACTGTTACTGTAGAGCTATTTAAGGCGCAGCATTTACCCTCCACAATTAGACTTTGCACTGCTCTCCCATTATCAGATCAAACAAAGTGATGCCCTGTTCCCATCTTTGAAAGCTGTGCACAGACTCCAGTTAGCCACAATATGCCCCTTCTTCTGCGAGAATACTACTAGGCAATAGAGCATTTTTATAGCTTAACACTGTGTGTCCAACATATCCTTATGTCTCTTTAGAAAATATATGCAATATAGAAAACATATAATTGGAATAAAAGAGAAAGTGTTCGTGAATTCCATATACTTCATTAAGATAATCTGATTTCATTTTTATCATTATATCAAGTCTGGACACATCATATAATTCAGATCTGGAATGGTCCTTGGGCATCATCTAATCTAAGCTCCTTATTTTTGTAGATGAGGAAACAGAGGGTCATCGAAATGAAATGACTTGATTAAGGTCATTCAGATAACAAGTAACAGAATCCAGGGTTTGAATCCAGATTCTGTGGGTTTTTTAACCTTTTCTGGAGCCATGCATCCTATGGTAGCCTGGTGAAGCTTAACCCTTCTCAGAATGATACTATTAAATCTATTTATCTAGCACTTTAAGGTTTGCAAAGCACTTTGTACATTTGGCTCTCACATTAACCTCATGATATAGATGCTAATACTACCACCATTTTACAGAGGAGTAAACTGAGTCTGAGAAAGTTTAAGTGACTTGGTCAGGGCCACACAGGTAGTGTTTAAGGCAAAATTTGAACCTGTCTTCCCAACTCTAAATCTAGTGCTCTATTCATTATATTACCTACCTGCCTTAAATAAAAATAAAGCACACAAGAATCCAAAGAAAATAATTATATTGAAATAGTTAACAAAATACATATTATAAAAAGTCTATGGACTCTTGGTTAGAAACCCTTGCACTATATCATGTTGCACTTTCCCTTTAAAAATATTTTTATTGATGACCTTTGTTTTTATATGACATTAATTGTTTTTAAATAAATTTATTTTCAAATATCTCTTTTCCCTTTCTCTTACCCAGTGAGTTATCACTTACAACAAATAATTTTTTAGAAAAGAAAGATAAAAAAACAGCTCAGCAAAACTAACAGAATATGACATCATCTGCAATATTCTATACCTATAGCATTTTTTTCATCATTTCTCTAGGGTGAAATTTCTTGATTGTTATAGTTATACATGGCATTCAGTTTAATTTTTTTGGTCTTTCCATTTATATTGCTCCAATTATTGTGAACATTATTTTCCTCCTTCTGTTTACTTCACTCTGCATTTGTCAATGTCTTTCATATTAATTTCTTACAGTAAAGTGCTATTTTATTGTGTTATTTGTTTAGCCTTTCCCTAATTGATTGCTTGTTTTCTCCTGTTGACTACTATATATACACACACATATATATTTATACATACATATATAAACTTCTAAACATCTAATTCAGAGAATATAATTTGTAGGCTCTTTTATCATACAGATGAGAAAGGCAAGAGAAGGAATAAGCTGGTAAATATTGTCATTTCCTTATTGGAAAGGAAGGAGGTAAAATTTCAAACAAAATATGGGATCCAACTTCTTTTGTCCTAGCATTTGAGGTAGTTACCCAGCCTAATTGTTAACCAGCTGGGCTTTTTCAATGATGGTTCAATTTTCTTCTCAAACAATTGGATAGTCATGAAGGAAGGAGATAGGACCGTGAAAACAGTTCTTTAGGCAATGTGGATACAGTTGTCTGAAGACCACGTTATAAGTGGTCTTCTACATTGCCTAAAGCACTACTATTCACTGCCCTATTTTAAACTTTCAGCTAAAGTAAGAATTTATCTCAGAGTCAGGGCTTTATTATTTCAGGGCTATATTATTAACCCCAAATAGTTCCTGGTCTGGCACTTTGATTGGATGGATAAATCATATTGATGAGAAGAAGGAGTTAGCAATGTAGTCATGTGCCAGAATGCAGGGAAATACAATTAAGAACATATTTTAATATTATTTTTTGAAAATACACATTTTAAAGCCATAAAATTCCATTCCCTTGAGCATGTACATATTTATTTTATGTGTTAAGTCAAATCTCTTATGTCACTTGATTTCTTTGTGTCTTTGGATACTATAAATCACCTTCTGGACACTGTTTTCTCCCATGACTTCTATGACAAAACTTCCTTTGGTTCTCTTTCCTGCTTGGCTAGTACATTTTAGTCTTCTTTGACGAATTATTATTGCCTTCCACCTACTATGAGTTGGTGTCTTCCAAGGCTTTGTCCTTGACTTTCTAATATCATTTAGAAAGACCTAAATGATATTATTAGTTTCCATGAGTTCAATTATCATTGCTATGACGATGATTCCCAAATCTGTATGTTCAGTCTCCATCACTCATCTGAACTCGACCCTTGGGTTGCCAGCTGCCTGATGGACATCTTTGTTTGGATGTCCTATCCCCATCTCTAACTCAACATAACCAAAACAGAGTTGCATCTTCCTTGCCAAACCTACCTACATGTCAACTTCTCTGTTTCTATTAAAGATGTTACCAAGCTTCCAGTCATTTAGTTTTACAACCTTATAGTCATTTTCAAGTCTTATTTCTTCCTAACCTTTCTAAATCCAATCAGAATTTTTAGAAATAGAATGAATGGAACCAGGAAAACTACATAATAACTACAACAATGTAAGTGCAAAGATAACAGCAAAGAAACTGAATGTTCTCTAATTATAATAACTGAATGTTATCTAATTATCTAAATATAATTACATTATAAATAATTATAATCCCCAAGAAGAGATGAAAACATGCTTTTTGATTCCTTAACTGAAGAGGTTGGGGAAGTATGGGTGTGAAATATTGTGTACACTGTCAGATTCAGGTGTACTGGCAAGTTTTGCTTAACTGCTTTTTTCTTCTTCTTTTTAAAAAAAATTCTTTTGTTCAATGGGATAAATCTCTATTAGGAAACAGGGGAAGGCTATCTTTGGAAATGAAGGTGATATAAACAAGATAGCAATAATTTTTTTATTTAATAAAAAAATAGTGCTATAAGAATGAAAAGTTTTCAACATTTCTTTTCTGTTAAAGTCCTTTCCTATTTAATTGTAGCTGAAAAACATGTTAGCTTTGATTACCTGAGGACCATCTCAAAATCATGGAAGCATAAGGACTGCAAATAGTGTTTTTTTAAAATTTAAATGATTATGAAGTTCTTTTGCTAAGTTCTTTGGGAGATGGATGTAGTGAGAGGAAAGTCTAGGTGGTATAATACAAGGACTCGAAAGTCCCTTCTGATAGGAGGAACTGTGGGTAATTTTGGAGATTTCACAAAACTCT
>CM053769.1:80870058-80906133 GCA_028658325.1 Potorous gilbertii
TAATAAATAAATAATAATAAATTGATACATAATATTTATAATAAATAATAACAAAACATAAAATAATAATAAAATTAATAAATAATTTAAATAAATAAATTAAATTAAATATTTACCATTTGACAAGTATTATTCAATATTCTGTCGATATAAATACCAAAATGAAATAGTCTATGTCCCCAAGGAACTTCTATTGAGAGAAACAATGTATCCAGATAGAGGGTGTCCCAAAAGTCTTATCATAGTTTTAAGTTATGAAAATTTAATTCCCCCTCCAAAGCTTTCCCACTAATATGACTTATCCATGTGGCAATTTTAATGGTTAAATATTAAGTATAATTTAAGCCATAAAAGCTTTAAACTGCACTAAAACTTTTGGGAAACCTTGTATAAGTATTTACAAAATATATGAAAAATAAATTCAAGCCTTTAGGGAGTTGGGGAGAGGGCACTAGTTACTGTGGGAATCAGGAAAGACTCTGTAAAAAGTGGACTTGAGATGAATTTTGAAGGAAACAAGGAATTTTAAGAGACATTCTTTCCCAAACTGGGGGCTTGGGGGTAGAGGATGGATGGGTGGGATAGACAATGCAATTATGAGAGGAACTGCAAGAAGACCTCTTGCACTTGTACAGTCATCTATATTCATTAGAGTAATTTTATGTGACTCAGGATTTGAACTGAGTCCTGAAGGAAACCAGGAAATCTTCTTCCTCTTTGGGGGAACATTCTAGGCACGAAGGACTACCAGAGAAGAAACAAAAAGGCAGGGGATGGAATGTTGTGCATGGCGATCAGCAAAGAGTCCAATGTTGCCTGATTATTGAACATGTGGATGAAAGATACCTGTCTTTTCTGTCGCTGTGATCTGCACCATGTCATTCTCTGTTTGTGTCTTCATCTATCTGTGTTTGCCTTCTGGGGACCATATGGTCCTGGGTGCCTATCAGGAAGCAGTTCATGCCTTGCATATATACATGTTGGAAGTCTTCTCTGCACAGGGTGATAGGGGTTTGTTCAATTTTTATCAGCACACACCTCATATAGAAGTGGGACCATTATCCAATTCTGTAGTTCAACTAAGGCGGCAATAGGACACAACAGAAATACTGTGGATTTGGAAGCAAAAGAGCTGGGTTTAATCCTGGATCTGTTGCTTATTAGCTGTGTGAGACTTTGGATAAATCACTTAACCTCTCCAGGCTGCAGCTTCCTCATCTGTAAAATGGGAGAGTTGTACTAGATGGCTTCTAAGGTCCTGAAAGCTGTAAATCTATGATCCATTGATAATGCAGGTCAATCTGGTGCATGACTAGGCATTCATCTGGACCTTTCTGGTTATCCTTTCTTCAGAGATACAGTACCTCAAAGGGTTATTCTGAGAATCAAATGATATCCGAAATGCAAAGCTGTTCACAAACAGAAAAAGCTATGTAAATGTGGGTCTTATTATTATGCATTGGAGTTAAGGTTTGGCCATATTCACAGAGTACAGGGATTAAATCTCACAGTTCACAAGTTTCCAAACTATTGTTTAGTCTCCGGAGCTATGACTCCCCTCTCTAGGAAAATTACTGTGTGGTAAAGAAGAAAAACGAGAGAATCTGAATTGGGTTTTATTTTAGTTGTACTTGGTACGTTTTTCCTCCCTTGGTGTTTTCTGTTTGCCCTATAATTAGCTTGGGTCCCTAGATGTCTGAATTGAAGAATTAACAATTGAAAATTCCCAAACAGATTAAAAATTCTGATTGGCATTTAGACCCCTCAATAATGTAAATAACTCTTAGAACAAATATCACCCCACCGATTTTTCATCTGCATTGGATTAGAAATAAAACATTTGAAACAAGGAATAACTTTTTCATTGTTCTTTCAATATTTATCAGATGACAGACCAACTTAACTGTTTGGAATGGGGCACACAAGTTCTGTCTTCATGGGTTACGGCTAATTCAGTAGCACACACTCTATAACTCTTGTTTGTGCGGTCTACAGTTATGGTTCTTCGAAAAGAGTAAGAAACTTTTTATGAAGTTGTCCAATGATGCAGATGAATCCTATGTTTTAACTTAAAAGATACTGATGTTTCTCTCCTTTCTGTTTCATTATCTCTTATCTCTGCAGATCTATAGCTTCCCTCCTTCAGTTAGCATTCTCTCTAATGGGATGATTTGTGCCTGACTTGTGGTAGAGCCTTCCGAGTTCATATTGTTCTGATCCACCACAATGGTAAACACTGTACCTTGATTTCAACATAAGGATGTCATTTTGGTCCTCTGAGAATGGACAAATGGGATAGTTAAGCCCTTCCATCTGCCCTGAAGCACTCATTTGGAAGGAAATATCCAACTGGGCATTTGTTTAGTTTTAGACTTGTAGGAGTAGAGATTATAATTCAAAACCTTTAAGGCACCACAATAAGTAAAACTTTATTTTAAAAACAATCCATTATGTTATGTGACTTAACCTTTGGATTAAAAGGAGCAGCCAGTCTTCTTCTTGTGTTGTTACTTTCCATTAGAGGTAGCATGGTGTAGTAACTAGGACAGGCCCTGAAATGCTCCTTCTGGAACACACTAGCTTTGTGACCATAGGCGGGCCACTTTCAGTGCCTGCCAGTTCTCTAAGACTGGAAGTTAAAGGTCCTCTTCACTGCTAGAGTGGTTTTCCACCCCTCAAGCTCTCTATGACAATGAAATCACCAGTCTGGATAAACCAAAAGATCTAGTTTATATTTCCCTGTGAAATTTTTTGGTGTTGTTTTGGCAAATGACTAACCTTATGTGTCCCAGTTTGCCTATCTGTGGAAAGAGAGGGAGAGAGAGATAGAAAAATAGATGCACAGAGAGAGAGAGAGAGAGAGAGAGAGAGAGAGAGAGAGAGGTGTTTAGTCTATGTAATCTCTAAATCCCATCCAACTCAGATATTCTAAGACGGTATTCACTGAGAGAGACAGAATCTGCCAAATTTTCCCAACATTCAGATTTAATCCACGTGGGATTGTCTAGTGGCGACATCCTGGTTTAGTTTTCTTGATGAAAAGAGTTTTGTTATGGAGATTTCTGATGAAGATTGATATTGTTGGGAGCTGGAATTAAGTGACAATTATTAAGGATGATTGTCGCTTGCTTTAAATGATAACCATCTGTTTTCCATCACACATTTAGCTTGATCAGATGGCCTGTTGTGACTGAAAGGTTATCTCTGAAGGAGCCTGGTGGCTCACCCTTTGGCTAGAAGTCTACCAGCTGTCACCACACGTGTTCACATAATAATGAACAATGACTTTTTATGGGGGGGGGGTTAGGGCTCTAATACTTTTTCTAAAGGAGTGTGTGTGTGTGTGTGTGTGTGTGTGTTTAGTATTATTAGCTTATGGTATTTTCAATTTAAGCCTAGTGACAGCTATGCCTCTTTTTCCTTCTCATTCCTATCACTAGCACTTTCACCCTCTCCCCTTCCACCCTTTCTCCTCCCTTTTTTTGTAGCCAGCTTCTTGGTCTGGGCCATGAGTCACTTGTACTGAAATGGATGTTGGTGCCTTTGGGGTGGTTTTGAGATTTGCTATCATGGGAGAGAGACTGTCATTAACATCCCTTGCAAGAGCAAACTCATTTTCTCTCCCTTTCCCCTGATTTCCATCAACCAGAGAAATAAGAGCTCTCTCTACACCTGGACTATGGCCTTTTTCTTTTCACAGTAGATAGCGACAGTGAGGAGAGAGAGAGACTGAGACAGAGACAGAGAGAGAGAGAGAGAGGGAGGGAGAGGGAGAGAGAAAGGGAGAGAGGGAAGGAAGAAGGGAGGGAGAGAGACAGAGAGAGAAAAAGGCCTTTTGACAACAGCTGTTTCTGTTTATGAACCAAATGACAGACAGCCAGCATCCAGTAACTCTATAGCAGTAAGGGCCCTGCTCCTCCACACTTCTTGGGCTCAGAGGGTTCGGAAGGGCACTTTGGAAGCATGCTTCCTCAGAAGTGTAGGTCACATAGATGCCATGTGACTATTTTGTCTCTGAATAAAAGTGGCTGGTAATTGTCATTAACTTCATCATTACTGTGACATTTGTACCATGTTCTCATTCCACACTTGGTACAATGTTTTCCTTTGAGAAACAAACAAATCAAAAAATACTGCTTTTTCCAGAAAGCCTGCTTCTAATATTTTGGTGGTATCAAAGAACTGGCAACAAACTGGATGCCCATTGATTAGGGAATGGTTAAACAAATGGTGGCACATGCGTATAATGGAATATTGCTGTACTGCAAGAAACAACAGATATTATGAAAGAGTAACAGAAGAAGACTTAGGGGAACTGATGCAAAGTGAAGTTGGTAGAGCCAGAAAAACAATATCTAATGATCAAAACAATGTAAAGGAAAAGAAAAATCACCAAAGAACAATTGAAAAATGAATGCTTCAAATGTACAAAGAAAAAGCTTAACCTCAAAGAAGAGACAGAGAATACACTTCCCCCAATTTCCTTTAGGACATCAGTGATATCAGATTTTCTCAATGTATTAGTCATTTTTTCTAATTTTTTCATCCTTCTTCCTTTTTTTTCTAACTTCCTCCCCCTCCTCCCCATTCTTTGTTATAAGGGTTGACTCTGAAGAGGGAAGAGAAATACAGAGGGAAATTTAGGCTGTATCAAAACAAAAGACATCAAGAAAAATTTATTTTTAAAAATAAACACTACTTCTTTCATAGGGATTTCAATTGGAATAATTTTTGTTTGTGAATTGACCCAAAAGAAATGCAGTTCCATTGAAGTGTTTCATTGTAAATGGTATTATATATCAATTACAATTAATCAATAAACATTTATTATTTAATTATTAATTATTTATTAAACTCCTATTATGTGCCAGGCACTGTACTAATCTCTAGGGATACAAAAGGAAGCAAAAGACAGTCCCTCAAAGAGCTTACAGTCTATTGGGGGAATACAACACACAAACAAACATGAAAAACATTAAAAAGGAAGCTACCTACAGGGTAAATAGGCAATAATTTGCAGAGGAAAGGCATTGAAATTAAGAGGGATTAGCTTTCAGGAAAAGACTGGACTTTAGTTGGGACTTAGGGAATGTCAGGTTGGACAGCAGTTGGTGCAGAGGAGGGAGGGACAGCATTCCAAGTATGGAGGACAGTCAGAGAGAATTCTGGGACATGAGAGATGAAGTGTCTTGCTTGTGGGATAGCCAGGAGGCCAGTATCACCGGATTGAAGAGTGTGTGACAGGGAGTAAGCTGTAGAAGACTGGAAAGGTAGGAGGATGTGGGTAGGTTATAATAGACTTTGAATACCAGAGTATTTTATATCTGATCCTGAAGGCAACAGAGAGCTATTGGAACTTATTGAGGGTGATATGACTGGAGATGCTCTTTAGGAAGGGAAAGGTCTTAAAAATCAATCCTGGTCCTTTATATTTTTCAAGATATTAAGTCTATGGAGAAACAAATAGCTTTTTTTTTTTAAAGAGGACATTCTTTGCTTCATTTCTTATAAAGCCTTAATCACTGAATGGACTCTGCCTGGATCCTATTAAAGAACTAAGCTTAAAAAGGCCAAGGTTCCCCACAGCATCTTAGGCCATCTCCACTTGTCCTGATCTGTATCTGGCCACTAGACCTATATGGCTCTGGAGGTGAAAGTCATGCTGGTGACTTTGCACAGCCCTGCCTCACTCAAATCCAATTCACTTGCATGTCATGGCATCACCCCTCCCGGATATCATGGTCCTCTTTGCAAACAAAGAACAAGGTATTGCTACTTTCCACTGAACAAGATGCCTCTCCCAGGTTAGGTACTGTCACTTCCAATCTTATCATCTCTAATCTCATCACCATGCTACTAACTTAAACCTTGACTGAGCCCACCTCCCTCAGCCTCCTCTATCCTCTGATGGGAGGGCTGGAGGGTGGAACAGCAAACTCCTAATGCCTTCCTTGGTAGAGAGCCAAAACTGAACTTCTGAACTTACTTCTCTCTGCAGGTTCCCTGTTGCCTTGGTTTCAACTAAGTGAACAAGATGCACCTTGATTTCCCCTTCCTTTTCTTGTTTCCTTCTGTGTATTGTCTTGCCCTGTTTGATGGTAAACTTGAAGGCAGGGGCTATCTTTTCATTAGTTGTATTCCAAGTGTTTAGGACAGTGCCTAACACATTTTTGGTGTTCAGTTGTTTCAGTCATGTTCTCTTCATAACCCCATTGGGGGTTTTCTTGGCAGAGATACTGGAGTGATTTGCCATTTGATTTTATGGATGAGGAAACTAAGGCAAACGGGGTGAAGTGACATGCTCAGAGTCATACAGCTAGTATGTAAGGCCAGATTTAAACTCAGGTCTTCCTGACCCAGGACCCCTAGCTGCTCCACCGGTATATGTTAAGCACTTAATTATTGGATTGGATTGAAACTGGCATGAAGGAGACCTAGATTTTTAATACTTACTGGTTGTGTAACCATGGGCAGTTCATTGTACTTCTCTAAGGCTCAGTTTCCTCATCTGTAGAAATGGAATGATGATTAATGAAACCTATGTCTTATCTCACAAGGTTGTTATGAAGCTCAAATGAAATGACTTACAGGAAGTAAATTATACCATATACAGCTTTGTTGTTCAGTCATTTTTTTCTTGGCAAAGATCCTGGAGTGGTTTGCCATATCCTTCTTCAGCTAATTTTACAGATGAGGAAACTGAGGCAAACAGGGTGAAGTGATTTGCCCAGGGTCACCAACTAGTATGTGTCTGAGTCCATATTTGAACTCAGGAAGAGGCACTCTGTGTACCATGCCACCTAGGTGCCCATTATATATGGTGCCTATGAATACTGAGGTAAGCAAAATTCTGGCAATTTTTTTTTGTGCAATTTTATTTTTTTGAAAGAATTGAGATTTATGAATTACAAAACCTTTTGTTGGAAAGGTGAGCAGCTATGGGTATGGAAGATGGCATATACTTTCAGAAGTGGTCATGACATGATTGGTTACACGGAACTGCTTTTGTTTTTCAAAAAGAAACACTCACTAGGTAGTGAAGGGATGTGCAGTAAGGGAATACATGTGGTAATGACTGTGATGTAAAAACAAAAGCATCGATAAAATCTTTCATTTAAAAAAAGCAGTACAAAAATATAAAGTAGGACGCTGTGATAACAAATCCTGTTATTCTATGGATTCAAGCCTACCACAGGGCTAATTTGGTACAGAGAAACATAGTAATTAGTTTCAGCAAAAATCTGATGGAACAATTAAATAATGTTCTAGCTCTGTCCTCCAGGATTAGATTAAAGGGGTTCTGGTGTATTTGACTTTAAAATATACAATAATGTCTCATTTATTCAAACTTCAGTAAGTCAAAATTGGTGGTAAATTAGACAGGACATAGGTTGAACTTTTCCTCTGCACTCTGAATGAAGATAAGAGTTTCTAAGCAAATGTATAATATAAAAATAAAGTGTATATGAGATATTTACATCTCTATTAGGAGATACTAACTAACTCTTAATTACTCTAAGTAATAAAAACAAAAGCTATATTTCTTTCAAATGATTTTGTTGGACTTCCTCTAATTTAGATAATTAGTAAAGTTTTATAGTACTAAACAACTTGTTTGCTTTGTTCTCCCTTATCCCTCAAGCACCCAACCACTCCTTAAAGTCCATCCTTTCCTCCTCAGACTTTAACTATGTCAACACTTAAATCCCAACTCAAATGCCACCTACTCCAGCTGGACAATTCAATGTTTATTATGAATTTTGGATTTGTAGCTGGGAGAGGCCGTCAAAATTATCTATTCACTATTCATTTTATGGATGAGGGAAATGAGATCCAGGTAGGTGAAATGATTCACTAGTGGTGACATAGGGCCGGTGTATGTGTTGGTGCTTCATTGCCAAAGAAGACCATGCCATCAGAGAAATAATGACATGACTTGCACTTGACTTTGTTTTGAGTGAGGGAGTGCAGGTCACCAGCCTCACTTCTCCTCCAGAGCCATCTGAATCCAGTGACTAGATATTCATCAAGATGACTGGAGATGACCCAGGATGAGGCAATTGGGGTTAAGTGACCAAGGTCACACAGCTAGTGAGTGTCAAGGGTCTGAGGTGAGATTTGAACTCAGGTCCTCCTGACTCCTGCACTAGTGCTCTATCTGCTGTACCACCTGAGTGACAAAGTTAGGACCTGACTCCAGGTCCTCTGATTTCTACATCTGGTACCTTTTCTACTACACTAAGAACTTACTACTCACAAGGAATCCTGTAGGAACCAAAAGACAAAAACCAAATGGTCCCTTACTTTAAGGAATTTACACTGTCCTGAAACTTAGTTTAAAAACAAATAAATGATATGCCTTTTGATCAAAGCAGTAGTATAAGAAATAGTTCATCAACTGGCTAAAAGACTAAAGACTACAGATCATTAAAAAGGGAAAAAATATTTTTAATAGTTCTCTTTGTGGGGGCTAAGAACTGGATATCAAGGGAATGACTATCAATTGGGGACCGACTGAACAAGCTGTGGTATATGAATGTAATGGAATACAGTTGTGCTAGAAGAAATGATGAACAAGTGAACTTCAGAAAAGCCTGGAAAAACTTACATGAATTGATGCTGAGTGAAATAAACAGAACCAGGAGAAAATGTAAACAGTAACAGCCACAGGATGTAAAGACTGTTTCTGATAAACTTAGCCCTTCACAGCAACGCAAGGACCTAAAACATCCCCAAAGGACTCTTGAGGCAAAATGTCATTCACTTCCAGAGAAAGTACTATGGAATTGGAATGTAGAATGAAGCAGAATATTTTCTCTTGTGTTATGGTTTTTTCTGGTTTGGTTTTTCTAATGGTTTGTCCCGTTCGTTTTGATTCTTCTATACCACATGATTAATGTGAAAATGTGTTTAATAAGAATGTATGTGTAGAACCCATATAAGATTGTATGCCACCTCAGGGGAAGGGGGAGAAAATTTAAGACTTATGGAAGTGATTGTTGAAAACTGAAAACAAATTAGTTTTAAGAAAGGAAGTTATGGAAAAATATTAATAAGGCAGATTAAACATAAAAAAGACTGAAGATCATGAGCAAGAAAGAGAGAAGAAGAGGGATAGTGAGGGAGAGAGAGAGAGAGAGAGAGAGAGAGAGAGAGAGAGAGAGAGAGAAAGAAGGCATAAGGGAGAATTTTTGTCTGTGTCTGTCTGTCTGTACATATGTATAGTGGAATTATGAGGATCTGGCACATGCCCTGAGTGTCCCAGATGGAGTTTCCACGTGGTGGATGCTAGGGAGCTGTTTCCAGGGAAATCATGATGATGTATAAAGAAAGTGCTTTGAAGAGACAGATTGTGGAGCATGTGTCATCATTCTGTAACTTGTTCTGGTTGACTCACCATGTGTTGAAGAGGGCTCTTTTTGATTGGCTGAAATTGTATTCAAAAAGTCTTGTCATCTTCGTCACTGCCTCTTTGCCACAGGGCTGTTAAGGGAGCTTGATATCAGTGAAGGGAGTGGAGTCTTTGTGGGACCTTGTGAGTCAAAAAGCTGAGAAAGCTCCTTGAACATCCTGTGTTCTTGAGCCAGCACAACATCCATGTCTTGAGGAACAAGGATTGACTTTTGAGAGTGACCTTTGGGGAAGCCAATCTAGTGGTAGCTGATATGCAGGATCATCTGGCAGTCAAACAACATCTGGAGATTAACTTTGAAATACCATTGGAGTCTAATATACCATCTCCCTCCCTCTCTCCACCTACCCAGGGACCAAGGTGACTGGGGGAAATGCTTATGTTTGTTCTTGTTGTATCTGTGAAGGATATTTTTTGTCCTTCATTTTTGTAGAGAACCAATGATGTCACAGGGTGATGTCTTGACTCTTGCATGAATTGGATTTAAGTGAGATAGTATTGCACAAAGTTGCCTCTCTTTTCCAGAATCATCAAAGTTGGGTGGCCAGACAAAAGTGAAGATGAACCAGGGGTGACCTGGGTTGCAGTGGATGACTTTGGCATCTTTAATGTCTGACCAACCTCTAAGTGTTCTGGAGCTCTTGCTTCAGCCACCTTAATGACCACTGAAGCAAATTTTTCTCATCTCTTTGGTCCACCAGTGGAAGTCTTCACATTCTCAGGGTAGACATCCCTCTAACTTGCCAAAGGTTTGAAGCTGTCAGTTCCCCTCCACCTGGTTTAGCCCATTTGCTGAGATGGTTTACCAGGATATGGCTGCTGCATATTTTACAACTTTTGGAGATGCAGATGAGAGCTGAGTGCCAGATGGACACAAAAGTTGGATGAGCAGCCCTGAAAAGGGTCCAGCAAACCAAAGGTCCTTCTGTAACAACTCATACATTCCGGTGAAATATATATGCCTTTGTCAAAGGCAATCTATCAGTCAGTAAACATTTCTTGCACTGTGTTAAGCATAGGAAATCCAAAGAAAGACAAAAGAAAGCCTTTGTTCTCAAGTAACTCACAATCAAACCCAGTGTCAAGTGGGTACATGGAACTGGAGTATTAACCCCTAAAAATGTGGGAACCACAACCGATGGGGGCTTGAGCCAATTGCAGCAGAGAAAAAGGCCATCCCTAAGCCTTTCATGATACTTAGAGGTAGATGTAGTCTGGCTGGTTCTGGGAGATGAGGCCAGATCATGTTAGCTCTCTTGGTTATCTGTTTTCTAAGTAAGAAAACTTCTACAATCTCTTCTCCCCCTTCCCTCAATTGCAACCCTCTCCTCAGATCCGACAAAGCTTTTGTTTTATTTTGTACCTCCCACCTCCCTAATACATTTATGTTTTATTTATTAGCTACAAACTCCCTGAGGATAGAAATCAGGACTTAACTAAACTTGAACATCTCTTCCAGTGCTGTGTCCACAGAAGGGGCTTAATAAGCAATTGTTGACTTGAATTTCTTGATCTTTGACTATTAATAGCAACAGTAATAGCACATTGTACCTGGAACTCATTACTTCCTGTCTTTCCCTTACTTTATTTTATTGGTAACTTGGTTGGATGCCAACTGCATTCATCTTGTTTTACTGGGCAGTAGGAAGATAGAACAATATAGTTCACTCTGACCTCCAAAAGATTTCAATACAAGGAGAAGACAATACACAGATGTGTGTTTTAACTAATAGCAACAGGGAAAAACAAAGAGGAAGGAATACACTAATACAAACGTCTTCTTTGAAGCTCCCTTGGCCTAGGGCCTTGGATGCTTTTTTCCTGGTTTGTCTAGCATCAGAATTGTTTGTTTCACAGCATGGAAGCAGGTTGTAATTCCTTCTTTTTCTAAGGAAGCAAATGTTTTCCACAGGCATGAGGTGAATGGGAAGGAATGCAAGATCCAGGAACTACTCTATGGCACTATTTCAACACTTACGAAAGTGGCATTTGAAAGAACTTCAGTGGGTTTGCTATCCAGTTTCCTACCTCCTTTCCTTTTCTGGATAACTCTGGTCACCTCAGATGCGAGGGCCGTATCATTTTCATCTTTCTTTTACCCTAGTGCCATGCTTTTCATAGATATTTAGCAAATATTTGTACATTAGATTGCCTGAATATACTATGATGACTCTAATAAGGAAATGGAATGTTATAATTCAAGGAGGATCAGAGAGAACTATGTAAAGAAATGTGAGCTAATCATTGGAAATTGTTGAATATAATGCAAAGGGTGCTGGATTTGAAATTAAATGACTGGGTTCACATTCTGGCCTTGGTACTTGTTACTTATGCTGCTTCCCTTTTCTGGACCTCTATGTCTTTACCTTGAAATGAGGAGGTTGGATTAGAGCAGGAGTTCATCTGGGTCCTGCAAATTTATACTTAATTTTTCTTTTGATAAATGTATTTCAATATAACTTTTTTCTTTGTAATTCTATGTATTTTATTTTTTGCATTCAAAAACATTATGCTGAGAAGTAATTTAGTACTGAAATTAATATAAAAGGAAATATACCTGAACCACAAATACAGGTATGAAAGGACAAAGAAACTGAATAGGTGACCTTGAAGAGTTTTGTGGTTGAAAAATTAATCACTTAGTAACCGTCTTTCCGGTGGTATATCTCTTCATAATTGGTTTGGCTGGTCTGTGTACCATAATGATAAATGACATTTATATAACACTGTGCAAAGTGTGCAAAGTGCTTTATTGTCACGTTTGAACTTTGCAAGAGTTCAAAATTAGCATGCACTACCCATGTGATGTTGGGGAAATGAACCTTCCCGGGACTTATTTTTTTCACTTTTAAAGTGAGGGGAGTGACTAGATGACCTCTATAGCCCCTTTCAGAACTCAATAAATGATCCTATGGCTTCATCCCAGGTTAAAGGACTAGAATTTGCTTTCTCTCTCTGGTACTTACCAGCTATGTAAATCTGGACAAGATTTTCCCCTCATTTTTCTTCATCTGTAAAATGTGGGGGCTCTATAGCTAGTACGGATCAGAATTGAGATTTAACCCCAAGTCTTCATGACCACACTATCACTCTCAATCCACTATGCCATGCTGTATACTCGAAGTATGTCCAGTTGTCCTACTAGAATTTGGGATCTGATAGAACATAAACTCCTTAAGTCCAGAGACTTTTATTTTTGTCTCTATAGTTCCAACATCTGGCATATTACCTTGTACACACCAGGTGCTTCATAAATGCTTTTTGTTTGATTGATCTGCTATAGCCTTTTAGAGCCTGGTATCAGTCCATTGGAGAGATCTTTTATGGGAGATAAATCATTTAAAATTTATTTACCCAAGTTGGAAGTAGCTATAGAATACACTTGTTTTGATATGTGGATATTTCATGTTTTGAATACTTGGTTAGATGCCAACTGCATTATATATTCATACATATGTCAAGGGGAGTATATTCAGCTCTTTTAAAGATATCCTTTATGTTCCCCTATCTCATTCTATACTTTTCCACCTGCATCTATTTCCACAATGTGTTCTAATCTATGCTTCTTGAAATCCTTCTGTTTCTTCAAGACCAAATGCAGATACCACCTTCTCCATGAAGTTTCCTCTGATTACCTCCAGAAAAAACTACTCTTTCCCTTCCGAAATATTCCCAGGACTCTTTGTCTAGAATTCTCCTTAGTCCCTATCATTTTCAACCTTGCATCATTTGTATTTGTATGTACATACATACATATGTATTTGTATACATACACACAAATATATAGCAATGTGTATTTATATAAATATATGTAGTATGTGTATGTATGTGTATGTATACACATACACACATATATACATATATACACACACATACATAAATACACACACACACACACACACAGACCTTTGACTATTAGATTTATAAACTCCTTGAGGGCAAGGACTATGTTGTGTCTCCAGCACCTAGCACAGTAAACCTATATACCACAGGCGACAACTAAATGTTGTTAAAATGAAATACCTGCATCATGTAGGTAAAATGGCAGTACTGCCCATCCAGTTTTTCAACGTATCTTGCCATGGAGATGTTTTGATAAATTGTTTTAATATTTGACAATCTCTATTTCGACCCAGTATTTCTTCCTTAATGTCTTTCTCAGCTCTCTCTTTCTGTAAGGAAGCTGGCATATTGTTTAGTGAATAAATCATCCTAACCCCTGCTCTGATTGATCATTCTTCCCCAGGAGTTCAAATTCTATGCTTTTCAGAAAGTCATCTGTATTCCTCCCATGCTCATCAGGACTATAGTGATCCAATTATGTGTCTGTTTCTTTAAGCGAAGGGACTACTGTAGTGCCATGAAGAATTAACTTCCCAATAAACCCAAAGAGGAAGGCGGAGGTTATAAAGAAAACTGGAAGTTTTAAAAAAAACACTCTTTGGAAAAAAATTTACATTTTGTAAATCAATATTTTGCAAAGTTCTTGGTGGGAAAAAAATCATCTTTTCAGCATAAGTATAGTTTTCAAGATTTACTACTTGTAATTAAAAACTTTTGGGAGTCTCTTGATAGAGCTTTAGAACTTTCTATGGAAATTCACCCCAATTTTCATCTTCTGGTTTTGAAGAGTAAACCATCAGGTATGTGTCTCTCTCAAAGTTACAAAGTAGGGAAAATCCTCCTTTGGTTTATGTTATTGACTGGAAACTAGATTTATCAAGATTGTACTTTGATCCAGTTTAAGCAGAACATTCTTTTAAAGGGATAGTCTTAGAGCATCATAGAATAAATCCACTGCATTGTAAGTAGTACTGACCTTGCTCACTGAACTGAACTGGGAGTCATAGTACCTGAGTTCAAATCCAGCATGCTGATTAACCTCTTTAGGCCTTATTTCCCCATTTGTAAAACAAAGAGGTTAGACTAAATCATAGAACTCTTAACCTTAGATCTCTTAGGGTTTTTTTTTGTTTTTTTTTACATTTTGATAATTGTATTTCAACATAATTAGTTTCCTTTGTAATGCTGTGTATTATATATATACATATACATGTATACATACACACATATTTTGGTTTTTTTTTTTCTGAGAAGGGGTCCATAGGTTTTACCAGATTGTCAAATGGTTCCATGACACACTAAAAGGCTAAGAACCTCTGAACCAGAGGACCTCTGAGGTCTCTTCTATCTCTAGATCTTTGATCCAATAGTCCTGTGATTTGGTTCAAGTCCTTAATTTTATAGGTAAGGAACTAAGGTGAGAGAAGCTAAATCTTTTTCACAAGGTTACCCAGATGACAACACTGAGATGTAAACCCAAGTTCTCTATTTCACATTCATGAATTCTTCTATCTAGAAGAATTCTATCTGCATCCAGTCAGAAGTAGTGTAATTGGTCTTGTGCTTATATGTTGACCCCTTCACGATGACATTACTTACTCCTTTGTGTGTGCTTTGCATTAATTTCTGGAGGACTTGCCTTTACATGTTTAACATAGTCCCCTTCTCCTATGTTTGGGAAAGAATTGGATTCATTATTGGGCTTATTCTTTCCTCTGAGGAAATTAAGAGAAATCAACCAAGAGTGCAGGGTAAGACAAAACAGTAATTTTAGAAGAGATTCTTGAAGGCAAGTGAAAAGAAATTAAATTATTGTGAAAATTAGCAGAACTAAGTTTCCTATATAAAGTAAGTTGGGAATGGTGACTCATGTCTTATTCAGAGGTGTCCTTTGAGCTGGAAGAAGTCATGCTAAGAATTTTAGTACTGGGCTGGAGCAGAGAAGGGTGGAATTGAAATCAGAGGAATATGTACATTAAGCTGGGCTATGTTTGTACCTATGTACTTCCTCAAGGCTAGTTTGAATCCAGAGTGACCTGGGATTCAAATCTCAGCTCGGACCCTTACTAGAACATGATTATGGGCATGCTTTTTAACCATTCTTCAACTCTTTAACTGCAAAATAGGGACTCTAATACCTGTACTCACTATCTCATAGGATGATTATGAGGAAAATCTTGAAAATATTTTAGAAATTTTAGTTATTTAGTGTCCTCTGACCTGCCATCTTGTGATAGATGGCATTGAGCTGGAACTAATCATCCCTTCCCTCTGGCTTCCAATTTACTCTTGCATTGTAACACAGGTATTCCTAACCATTTTTGTGTCATAGACCCCATTGGTTGTCTGTGAAGACTCTGAATTCCTTCTCAGAATGGTATTTTTAAATGTAAAAAATACAAATATTTTTAAAAAAATCAAATTCAGGGACCTAAAGTTAAGAACTGTGGTAGAAGCAATATCTTAACAGTCTTACACCTCCCCTCTCCAAGCCCATCCCCTCCCCATGCAAGTTAGTTTAGTTTTTCCTTATAAGATATTGAAATATTCCTTGAGACTTGGTTACCTGAGGGGTTATCCCCCCGAGACTAAGACTGGTTGGTTGGTCACTTCCTTGTTGCCTGAGTGAAAACACCAGGAGATCCTGGGGAAGGGAATCTCCAAGGCTCTCAGATTGTGCCTGGGACACAGGGAAGGGAGTTTCTCTCAGAAGAACGATCTCAAGGTGTCTTCAGTGATTATGCTTATTGATTATCTTTCACCTGCTATGGCTAAGTAAATCTCCTTTTGTTAGCTGTTCCTTGTTTTACAAGTATCTCATTTGGTTTTAGTTTATAGAACCTAAAATATCAGGGCACTGGACAGAGACAGGCACCGCTCAGAACAAGAACCTCTGCTTTCTGGATTTTAACAACATGTTTCCACTGCATTCTCATCCCGGAAACTTTCTTAGTCTCTGTCTCCTCACTCTGGAACATCCATCTGTCCCTTCTGACAGTGGCACACCCCTCACCCATGACAGCTCCTTTTTCCATTGGTGAGTTCTACCTGAGGAAGGCTCCTTTTGTGCTTCTGGCTTTTCTGACCCTAATACCATGTCTCAGTATCAGTCTTACCCTGAACCTTCCCTCAAGTGCTTGTGTTTGTATCCTTAGAACTTAGTGTAGTACCTGGCACATAGTAAGTCCTTAATAAATGCTTGTTGCATGCCTGCCCACGATGCACATCTCCACCCATCCCTGCCTACCCTTCCTCTGTGACACTCAGCAATGTCCTCTCATAAGTTCTTCACAGTACATCTATCCAATGTGCTGGGATTCATCCTTGAATTCTCTTATTATCTGGAACAGATAACAGATGGACTATCCATTAGTTACTACTGCTTGCCCATCTTCATTTTAAATCATCCATTTCTTTAATGATATCTGTAATTCTGCTCCTTTTCATCACTGTGATTTCTTTCAACATGTCGCCACTTTCTTACATCCACCAAGCAGCTCTCCATCATCCTTATGGTAACGTTCCACTTCAAGTCTTATTCTTCAGGGATTGTTGCATTCTGTGACTTGTAACCATACTACACCACCAAAACTGGGAAAAATTGGAAGGGGGGGAAGTGGGCATTTGTTTCAGAGGAAAGTTGGGGGTTATGAAAAGAACTTTACAGTTTCCTAAGGACAATCCTATCTACTTTCTCTTTCTGTTCAGTTCTGGCCCCGATCTCTCTCTCTCTCTCTCTCTCTCTCTTACTCTCTCTCTCTCTCTCTCTCTCTCTCTTCCCTCTCTCCCCCTTCTTCTAACTCCCTTTATCTCTACATCATCAATATCTAAAATATATATGTATATATACATGTTATATATGCATAATATGTGTGTGTATAGAGACATATTGCTCATCCAATTGCATATCACAGCCTGGACAGTTCTATAACAAAAGCTACATGTATTTTTTTTATCCCAGAATTTGTTTGTTGGAGAAATTATCCTTCAAATCTATCTCATCACTCTCTTCACTTGTTTCCTATGTCTTGCTTCTCTTTTCCTTTCTTTAGCTTCACATTTTTTACCCCCTAATTCTCTCACTTCTCTTTCCACAGAGGCAGTTATGGTCTTAGGCAAAATTAGAGACAAAAGCTGGCACCAGCTTCCCAGATCTGTGCCCTTTCCTCTCTTTAGTGACATCCCCTTTTTTCCCAGTGTCCTTGCACTGTCCACACTCAAACTTTCTGTCAAGAAAGGATCTGAAACTCATTTATACCAAGGTTTGTGATCAGTTCTAAGTTTCATTTCTCCAAGAAGAATTTACATTTTGCTTGCTTTAAACTAAAGGAATTCCTTCTAAGGGTATAATTTCATGTGTCAGCAGGTAGGAGAGATTTTTTTCCCCCACACCAAATCCAGGATTCAAGGTGTTCATTCAACTAGGGATGGAACAAGCAAAGATTTGACCAGGAAGATGGTGAGTAATAGGGAAGTCTGGTAGTTAATCAGGGCTCAATAATAAGGATACTGAAATATAGGGCAAGGAAATTCAGTTCCCCAAATTGGGTTACCAAGAAAGGAATTGCTCATAGGGAAACAAAGCAGGAACCCAGTTATTCAGCAACTGTGACATAAGGAAGGTATGGATGCAGTCCCAGGAAAATAAGGAAGGACAACACCAACATCTATGTGAGATATGCATCTATGCTTGTAAATCTGGGACTCCTTACTTATTTGTGCTTGTCAAACTATATCTATCTAAACTGGCAAAGAAAACCCATCTTACATGGCATCTACTTTAATGAATGAGTCACATGGCCTTTTGGATAAAATATCTGGAGTGTATCCACAGGAGAGCAAATAGGGAGTGAGAGAAATGTAAACCATGTATGGAGTATTCTTAGCCTAAAAGAGGTGCTTTAAATGGAACCTGAAAGATTCTTTAAGTGTCCAAAGGACAGCCATGTGAAATAGAAATTAGGCTGATTCTGCTTGTCTTTAGAAAATCTGAAGAATGAAGAAATAGTAGAGAGGCAGATTTAGGTTTAATATGAAGAAAAAAGAGGACCTAGAAAGTTGGCTTCAAAATCAGGCCAACTTGAGTTTGTCCCACCTCTGATTACTGGGCCAGCCACATAACGTCTCAGTGGCCTAGGTAGGCTATGCCTTAAGTCTATAAATCTCAGAACACTTGCTCATCTGCAGAGCTAGAGAGAATTTCCAGGAGAAGAAAGAAAAATCTTATAAATATAGTTCTCTAAAAGTGGGATCAGATACATGAGGTAACAATAGGTTCAATATCACTGGGAACAATTAATCCCTCTGTTGGGGGTTGTTTCAGAGGGAATTCCTAACACACATAGTTCGAATTTAATGATCTCCAAAGTCACTTCCAACTTGGAGATGTTGTGATGTTGCAATGTAGGACTAGTCTTATGTGAAGCCATATCTGTGCTTTGCTGAAGGGGATTGGGATGAGCTACAGTGATAAGCAGGGCAGAGTTTTGCATCAGCGTGCTAATATCTGGACTGGTTCTCCAGCCCAACATTTGTGTTTTGTAATCCTCTGCAGGCCCTCTACCATGAGAACCTGAGAGTCTGGCCTCTCTCCCAAGGTCCATGTTTTCTTTCTTTTCTGATATCTCTGGACCTCTGGTACCTCCCCACTCTACTTTCATAGTCACAAGTATTCTATGGAGGATGAGTTGGTCTCACTTCTAACTTAATTCTACCCCACTGAAGCAGGCTCTCTTCTATACTGCTTCCCTCCAGGATCAGAGCCTTCCTTGGTGTGACTTTTAGGAAACACTCATAAGAGCTAAATTCCATATCTCTGTTCTCTGGCACCTGAGAGTTTAGAGGGGTCTTCTTGTTTTTCTTCATTGAAACTAGTGTGTGTGTGTACAAATATATTCTGTGTTTGTAATTTTCTTTGTTGCAATGTAGATAATACTATCGGAAACAGGTTCTTATTAATCATTTTAAGGAGTCCCATAACAAATAGGCAAAGTTTTAACCTACATGAATGGATAGCTTTTTAAAATTCTATATATCAATTTAACCTTGGAAGAAAAAGCTTTGTGAAAGAAGAGCCAATGTGATATTTGTACCTGTCCTGCTGACATGTTCCCAAGGATCTGAGGAAAGAGAAACCAAAGATAATATTGATATAATGTTGGACTGAATCCAATCACAAGATATTCAATAGGGGGAAAGGTAAAATTATAGTTGATTGTTCAAATAATCAATATAACAGCTATAAGATGGGAGAGACTTGGTGAGAGAGCAGTTGATCTGAAAGAAAAATGTGGGTATGTGTGTGTTAGTAGATTAATGTGACAGTCAAAAAATAAATGTGATTTTGGGTTACATTGAAAGACATTAGCTTTCAGGAAAAAGAAAGTGCTCGTTTCACTATATCCTGCCTTGGTAATACTACATATCTGTATTTTGTTCATTTCAGGTTATTATGGTTTACAAAATGCATTGATAAACTGAACAGTATTCAGAAAAATGAGGAAGAACTTCAAGTTCCTTTGCAGCATAATTTCCAAAATAGGATTTCTCAGAGGAATGAGGGAAGTTTAATATGGAGAAGAGAAGACTCAGTGGGAAAGATAAATGTTTTCAAGGATCTGAAAGGCTGGCTTATGGAAGAGGGATGAGATTTGATCCTTTCAGTATCAGAGAACAAAATTCATTTTGAGCTTGAAATCCACTGAGACTTTGAGATCTTTTGCACACAAAATGCCATCTCCTGATGCCTTTCCATTTTGTACTTGAAAAGCCAATTATTGAGCAAATTGGTGGAGCAAGGAATAGTGTGTTTGTCAGATTTATGGAGAAGGGAAGAATTTTTGACTAAAGAAGAGATAGAAAGCATTATGAGTGCAAGATGGTTAATTTTGACTACATTAAACTGAAAAGTTTTTGCATAGCCAAACCCAATGCAACCAAGATTAGGGAGGGAAGCAGAAAACTGGGAAAGAATTTTTGCAACTAGTGACTGTGATAGAGGCCTCATTTCTAAAATATATAGAGAACTGAGTCAAATGTACAAGAATACAAGTCATTCCCTAATTGATAAATGGTCAAAGGATGTGAACAGGCAGTTTTCAGAGGAAGAAATTAAAGCTATCTATACTCATATGAAAAAATGCTCTAAATCACTATTGATTAGAGAGATGCAAATCAAAACAACTTTGAGGTACCACATCACATCTATCAGATTAGCTAATATGAACAAACAGGAAGATGATAAATGTTGGAGAAGATGTGGGAGAGTTGGAACACTAATTCACTGTTGGTGGAGCTGTGAGCTGATCCAACTATTCTGGAGAGCAATTTGGAACTACAAAAATAGGCTACGAAAATGTGTATACACTTTGACCCAGCAGTACTGCTTCTAGGGCTGTATCTCCAGAAGATCATCAAAATGGAAAAGGGTCCCACTTGTTCAAAAATATTCATAGCAGCTCTCTTTGTGGCGGTCAAAACCTGGAAATCAAGGGAATGCCCATCAATTGGGGAATGATGGAACAAGGTGTGGTATATGAATGTAATGGAATACTATCGTACTACCAGAAATGATGAACAGGAAGACTTCAGAGAGGCTTGGAAAGACTTATATGATCTGTTACCGAGCAAAAGGAGCAGAACCAGGAGAACTTTGTGCATGGAAACAACCACAGTGTGTGAGGATATTTTCTGCTTGCCTTAGAACTTCTTGCAATGCAAGGACTTAAAAAAATCCCCAATGGTCTTTTAAGGCAAAATATCTTCCACATCCAGAGAAAGAACTATGGAATTCAATCACAGATTGTAGCAGATCATTTTCTTTTGTATTATGTTTTGGTTTGTTATATGATTTCTCCCATTCATTTTAATCCTTCTACACAGCATGACTATAGTGAAGATGTACTTAATTGAAATGTATGTGTAGAACCTATATAAAATTGTATGCCGCCTTGGGGATGGAGGGGGAAGGTAGGGGATATAGAGCGGGGGAAGAATCTAAGTTATATGGTAGTGATCTTAGAACACTAAAATAAATAAAATTAATAAAAAAAAAGAAAAGTCAATTATCCTTGAAAAACCCAAGGATAAGATTATATTTATCGCTATTAAATTTCTTTGGGACAGTTTCAGTCCAATGTTCTAACTTGTCCAAAAGTTTCTGAAGAGTGACTTTGTTATGCAGTGGATTAGCTGTGTTTATCTTTTTCAGTGTCCTGTCTAGAACTGAATGTAATATTCCAAATGTGTTCTGACTTTGACAGAGTACAAAGGAACTATCTCCTCCTTCTTCCTGGAAGCTGTGCCTCTGTTAAGGTAGTTCAAGGTTGCATTAGATTTTTTTTTTGACTGCTGTATCATTCTTTTGATTCATTTTAAGCTTACCGTCCACTAAAATTGGCAGATCTTTCTGGATAGACTACTTTCTCACAACAGCTCCCTTACTTTGTGCTTGTGAAATTCATTTTTTTAGTTTGAGAGCAAGGCTTTATATTCATCTTTACTAAATTTCATCTCAAGTCCAACCCAGTGTTCTAGCCTTTCAAGATCTTTTTGGATTCAGCATATTTGAATCTAATGTAGGAGAAATTTCTTTCTTCCCAGGCTTCTGTCATTTGTGAATATGAAGCTAATTCCATCTATACCTTTATCCAAATCATTGATAAAAAATGAGTTTTCGCCTGGGAACCCTGAGGCACTCCGTGGAAAATTTCTTTCTAAGTTGGCCTTGAACTGTTAATGACAATTTTAAACCCTGTGATGCTTTGTGTGAAACTTCCCTCTGACTTGTTCTTCCCAACAATAGTTATGGAAAGTTATCAGGATTGTAGAGACAGGAAAACTACCAGTAACAACAACAGGATCCGCATTGAATTTAGTTTATTAGGCATCTCCCACAAAATGCAGCTCATTAAATTCAGTGCTTATCATGGACGAGGAAGTGTGCTAGATGCTAGGGACGTAAAATTGAAAAATTTAGGACCTCACCTCTAAAGTCACTGCCAGCTCTAAACGTATGGTTTTATTTTCCATGGGTTTGTATGTATATTGAGAAATAGTGACTGCATATGTACTCAAAGGTATATGATACAAGAGATAATGGAATGGAATAAAGTAGAGGTCCAGAGAAAACATTTGAAGAAAATCTGGGAAAATCTGGGATCCTCATCTCTCCCTCCTTTCTTTCTTACATCTCCATCTTTCTCTTTCTCCCTTTTTCTCCTATTTCCCTTGCCTATTTTCTCTCTTTCAGCTAGAAGTATAAGTAAGGAAGACCTTTCCTATGGAGAAAATTTGTAGCTGAGTTAGGCACTGAATGTGGTAGCTGAGTTAGGCATTGAAGAAGGACTTCAGTAGGTGTAGAGGAAGGAGTATGCTCTGGGCACAGGGGGCAATCTGCTTAAAAAGGGGATGGGAAAATGCATGATGAGATCAATTAACGTTCCAATTTGGCTAGAAGATAGAGAGGGAAATGCCCTTGTAGCTAAAATTGTGTTTCATATGAGAAGACTTAAGAAGAAATACATAACGAAGTAAGCAGAGCAGGACAGCAACATCACAACGATTACAGCAAGGCAGGTAGAAAGAACAAAAAATGAAATTAGGTGCTGTGCTATTATAATGACAAAGTCTGACTTTGGGAGAAGCGTAGAGAAAATGCACTTGGTTTTCCTCTACTGTGGAGTATTGTGCGCCCATTGACAGATAGGGCAGGTGCGCTGCTTGGTTTTGCTAAGATCATTTTTTTTAAAAACCTTGGTTACATGAAATGGCTTGGTGGGGGTGGCGTGGGAAGAGGGATATGTTTGTAAGTGTGAAAGTCATGTCAAAAACAAACAGCATCGATTACAAAAAATAATGACAACACAATTTTGCTTGAGGGACGATAAAGCGCCAAATAGAATCAACTTGGGCTAGAAGAAGCTGACTGTGCAGATCTGCAATATTAGTCCTACTAGAAATAAATGAAAAGAAAATGGTTTCATTCACGTTAAGCTGACAAAGTAAACAATATTGAAGCAGTAGCAGGAACAATGAGGGAAAAGTCTGCCCAGTCATACCAAAGTGAATTCTCTCTATTTATTTCCTCTCCTCCCTTTCCTTCCCATAAATTTACAGTATAAGAGCCCCTGGCAGCAGTAAGGCAGGATGTCCCTATGAGAACTGTAGTTCCCCAACCTGGTTTTGGGACACACCTCCTAGCTTGACGGGAATGGAGAAAGGGAGGTGGTCAATCAAATCTCTTTCCCTTACCCCTTTCTTATTTTCATTTGTTCCTTCTTGTTTCTTTCTTTTCCTCTACTTCTTCCTTCCTCTCTTCTATTCCTTATCTCTCCCTCCTTTCTTTCTTACCTCTCCATCTTTCTCTTTCTCCCTTTTTCTCCTATTTCCCTTGCCTGTTTTGTCTCCTACCCTCGTCCTTTGCCTCCTTCCTCTCCTCGATTTCTCTTCTCCTCTTTGACTTAGGCAGCTAGGTGGCTCATTAGATAGAATTCTGGGCCTGGAGTCAGGAAAACCTGAGCTCATCTCTGGACTCAGACATGTGACCCTGCGTCAGTCACTTAGCTCTGTCTGCCTCACTTGCCTCTTGAAGATAGTAACACCTACTGCCCAAGGTTGTTGTAAGGAACAAATGAAATACGTGTAAAGACATTTATCACAGTGCCTGACATGTAGGAGCTGCTTAATAAAAGTTTGCTCTCCCTCCTTCCCCTTTCGTTTCCTCTCTGCTATTTTCTTCTTCCTCTGCTTTCTTTTCTTCTCCTTGTTACCTCTCTTATTCTTTCATTTTCTTTCTTTTTCATCACCTTCTTTCACAATCTTTCTCCCTCTTTCATTTCCATCTCCTTCCTCCTTTTTATCCTTTTCTCTCCTGTTGTCTCTGTCTTCTTCTTTCCCTTTCTTCCTGTCTTTTCCCCCTTTTCTCTGTTCCTTCCCTGAATCCTTCTCCTTTTCTCTTCTTTTTTTCAGTAACATTGCCCTTCAATCTTTCTCTTCCTTTTACATTCACTCATCTCATCTAGTTTTTTTTCTGTTTTCCCTTTCCTCTGATTCATTTCCTCCTGAAGTTTACAATGAGACTTGATCTTGCCAAGTTTATATACTCCAGACTACCAAAGGGATCCATGACATTTCTTACTAGCCTTTTGGTCAAAAGTTAGTTTAACTTAACTAAATCATTTTTAAACCTGCCAATTTTGTTAGAGCACAAGACTTCATGGAAATCAAAATGAACTCCTCAGAAATCCACCTAAATTATCTATTTAGCTATGCCATTTTTCTCAGCTATGCTTTGTCAGTGAAGTTTTGGTTCCTGAAAGACTTCTACCTCTGGGTTGGCGGTCACATTTTAGGTACTATTTTGCATAGTAACAGTCACTATCTTTTACAGGTATTTAAATTGCTTTCAAAGCAGTTTATATTTACACTGTAGGCTCCTTGGAATATCAGCCCAGCTTCACAACACCTGGCTCCTGCCTACCTTTTCATTCATGTTCATTTCATCTCAGTTCAGCAACAAAATATAAATATTAAGCACCTACTATATTTATGTACGAAGTACTGGTGATACAAATACAGAAAAGAAAGATGGTTTCTTCTTTCTTTTTTAATTAACATTTTATTTTCCTTAATTACATGTAAGAACAATTTTTAATCTTCATTTTAAAAAATTGAGTTCCAAATTCTCTCCAATGGTCCCTACTGTCCACTCCATTTAGAAGGTACGTGAGTTGATAAAGGTTATGCATGTGCAGTCATGAAAAACATATTTTCATATTGGTTGGTTGGTTGTTGTCCTTTGTTTTCAAAGAGGACCAAAATGACATTACCATGACAAAGTGAAGTTTCATTGTGTCCAACTGTGGCTGATCAGACCAATATGAGCTCGGAATGCTCTACAACAGGTTGGGCACAGATAGTCCATGTGAATATTTGGGGTGGATACTCCCAATTTGCGCAACCTATGTTACTTTGTGTTGTCTCAGTTCTGTTTTGCTCACATAGGACAGCACTCTTTCTGATGTGGATATGCCATGCTGAGCAATCCTGTGCCAAGGTCTCCCATGTCTCACAATCAAATCCAAAGTTCTTGACAGAGACCTTGAGAGTGTCCTTGTATCATGTCTTCTGACCACCATGTGATCGCCTGCCCCATGCAAGTTCTCCATAAAATAGTCTTTTTAGCAAGGGCACATTTTGCATTTGAACAACGTGGCCAACCCATCAGAGTTGCACTCTCTGAAGCATAGTTTGAAAGCTTGGTAGTTCAGCGTCTGGTACCTTATCCTGCCAGGTGATCCTCAGAATCTTCCTAAGACAGTTCAAGTGGAAGTGATTCAGTTTCCTGGAATGGCACTGGTAGACAATGAGGTCAGCACAATGGCTCTGTAGACTTTCAGTTTGGTAGTCAGTCTAATGCCTCTTCTCTCCCCAACTTTTCTTCAGAGCCTCCCAAACACTGAGCTAGCTCTGGCAATACGTACATCAACCTCATTGTCAATGTGTACATCCCTGAAAAGTACTCTACCAAGGTAAATGAACTTATTCACAGCATTCAAAACTTCTCCATTTGTTGTAACCAATGGTTCCACATATAGATGAGGTGGTGGTGGCTGATGGAGTACCTGTGTTTTCTTGGTGTTAATTATCAGGCCAAAATTCGCACAAGCAGCAGAGAATTGATCCATACTTTGTTGCATCTCAGCTTCAGAGGCTGCATTGAGTGCACAATCATCTGCAAACAGAAAATCATGCACCAAGACTCCCTCCACTTTGATCTTAGCTTGTAGCCTTTTCAAATTGAAGAAATTACCATCAGTTTGGTAGTTGACCTTGAAGCTGTGTTCATCCTCATTCAAAGCATTTGACAACATCACTGAAAACATCATGCTAAAAAGCATGGGAGCAAGCACACAGCTCTGTTTCACTCCATTGGTGACTAGGAAAGCACAAGAGCATTGTCCATTATCCAGAACCCAGGCAAACATGCCATCATGAAATTGATGTACAATATTGATGAACTTCTCTGGGCAACCAAACTTTGACATAATTTTCCATAAGCTCCGATTAACAGTGTCAACAGCCTTGGTCAGATCTACAAATGTTGTATGCAGACCTGTTCTGCTCCTGTTTTCATTTTTTAAAATTTCTTTATTTTTCTTGTGTTTCTTTTTATCCATTTCTCTTTAAAAGAACCCAGTGTGTTTTGATCTGCATCCATATTTTTTTCTGGAGGTGGATAACAATTTTTTAAAATCATAGGTCCTTCAGAAGCATATTGATCTTTGAATCTGAGAATAGCTAGCTCATTCATAGCTGGTCATTGTACAATATTGCTGCTGCTGTGTTTATAGTATTTTCCTGGTTCTGCTCACTTCACTTTGCATCAGTTCATGTAAATCTTTCCAGGTTTTTCTGAAATCATCTTGCCCATCATTTCTTATGGCACAATCATATTCCATCACAATCATATACCACAAATTTTTCATTCATTCCATAAATGATAGCCATCTCCTCAATTTCCAATTCTTTGCTACCACAAAAGGAGCTGCTATAGATATTTTTGTATATATGGTCCTTTCCTTTTTTTAAAAAATCTATTTGGGATTCGGATCTAGTAGTGTTATTGCTGAGTCAAGGAGTATGCAGCTTTATAGCCCTTTGAGCATAGTTATTCTCCAGAATGGTTGGATCAGTTTACAGTGTTCTGATTTTTCCATATTCCATTTAAAATGTGTAATTTTCCTTTTCTGTCATATTAGCTAATCTGATAGGTGTGAGTTGGTACCACTGAGTTGTTTTAATTTGCATTTCTTTAATCAATAGTGATTTTAGAGTATTTTTTACATGATTATACATATTTTTGATTTCTTCGTGTGAAAACTGCTTGTTCATATCCTTTGATCATTTATCAATTGAGAAATGACTCATTATAAATTTGACTCAGTTCTCCATATGTTTGAGAGATGAGGTTTTTTATCAGAGAAACTGGCTATAATTTTTTTCTCTCAGTTTTCTGCTTTCCTTCTAATCTTGGCTGCATTGGTTTTGTTTGTACAAAACCTTTTAAATTTAATTTAATCAAAATTATCCATTTTATAGGTGATAAAACTCTATCTCTTGTTTGGTAATAAATGGTTCTCTTATTCATAGATGTGACAGGTAAACTAGATTATACACATACACAGATAATATAATAATATAAATGACATTGTGTCTATACTTTGCTGAGCACTAGATATACAAAGAGAGGCAAAACAAAGCAAAAAAAACCAAAAAATCAACCAATCAGACAGAAAAACCTCTGCTATACTACAGGAGATGGGGAGAGGAGTAAGTTTTAAGAAGATAGAAAAGGCAGGAAGGAATCAGGTTATGAAGGGCTTTTAAAGCAAAATAGAAAACTTCATATTTGATCCCAGAGGTAGCAAATATTTGATGGGTGTGGTGATGAGGTGGTTCAGACTTGCACTTTAGAAAGATTGATTTGACAACTGAGAAGAGGACAGAATGCAATGGGGAGGGACTTGAAGTAGGAAGCCCAAGGTGAGGGCTAAGGGTCCAAGTAAGAAGCAATAAAAGTCTGAACTGTGGTGTTGGCAGTGTCAGAGGAAAGACAGCAATACATATGAGGTGTATGACAAAGGCAAACAGTGAATAACTGGATATGGAGGTTGGAGAAGAGTGAAGATTTGATGATGACACCTAGGTGGGAGCCTGGGTGATTGAGAGAATGAGGGTATCCTTGATGATAATAGGGAAGTTAGGAAGAAGGGAAGTTTGGGGATAAAATATGAGTTCAGTTTTAGACATGTTAAGGTTAAGATGTCTACAGGACATTCAATACAAGATATTTAACAGGCAGTTGGGGTTGTAAGATGGGAAATTAAACTCTAGTCAAACAGGGCTGTCTGAGGTCCTCTAAAGATTTCCTGCGCTTTTCTTCCTCTGTATAATTTTGCATGTTTTTCTTCCTTGTGCCAAGAATGTTCAGATCTCATTGGTGGTGGAAATCTCCCTTTAACGCCCAGGTTAAGTGCCATCTTCTTCATGAAGCTTCACCCAATCTCTCACAGCAGGAAGCAATCTATCTCTGTTTTTTACAGAACTTATAACACTGTAGCTTTCTTAGGAACTTATCACATTTGCCCTTCTATTATAAATGTCATAGCTCCCCTTTTAGACTACAAGCTGCTTGAAGGTGAAGACTCAATATCTTAGTCATTTTCATATCCTCCATGGTGCCTATCTCATTAAACACAGGAGACGTTTGCTAATTCTTGTTACAGTGAGTTAAATTGGATTCTCATACACGTAGGGCTTCTTTGTCTTCTATTCAGTAAACCAAGAACTTTAGCTTATCTTCGCTACAGCATAGCACCAAAGAGCCCACCAGCCGAGCAGGGCCCTGCCAGTTGGGCAGAGCCTTGGCAGCCAGGCTTACCTTTTGGTGCTGATTTGAAGGACAGTGTTGGGCAGACTAGTTCCAAGATCAAAGAACAGCTTGCATTTACATACTCATATATGTGTGTGTATGTGTATGGTGTGTGTGTGTGTGTGTGTGTGTGTGTCTGTGTGTAATTTCCTTTGAGTCTCTCAACAACCCTATGAGGTAGGTGTTATGATTGTTTCCATTTTAAATATAACCCTAGTGTGTGGGGCAAAGATATCCTGTCCCAAAGAGAGAGGATCAGCTATTCTCATATTTTCTAGCTCATTACCACCCTACTGCATCCTAAATCTCAGAGAAAAAACTCTGGGGAAAATAATTTAAATAACACATAGGTTTGGTTCATGTCAAGAATCATTTCAATAAGGATTAGAAAGTATTTTTCAGAAAGGTACCCGATGTACAAAGTGGATCAGGTATGGGGCACCACAAAAGAAATACATAAACATAAAAGATTCATAAGCACATTATGATAAATACTTTAAAACATAAATCAGTAATATATTGCTACAATTATACTATTCCCTTAAGATGGATAGCTAAAACATTTTAAAAATTATTTTTATTTTGTTAAATATTTTCCAATTACATGTAAAAAACATTTTAACAACCATTTTAAAAAAATTGAGTTTCAAGTTCTTTCTCTCCCTCCCATTCCTTCGCCGTCTTTGACAAAACAAGCAATTTGATTTTGATTGTACATTGATGCCATGCAAAATATATTTCCCTATTATCCATGTTGCAAAAGAAAATACAAACAAAATAAAGCAATAATAATAAAGCAAAAAGTATGCTTCAATATGCATTTGGAGTTCATCAGTCCTGTCTGTGGAGATGAATAGCATTTTTCCTCATAGGTCCTTTAGAATTAACTTGGATCATTGTCTTGATCCGCTAAGTCTTTCACAATTGATCATCCTTACAATATTGCTGTACAATGTTTTCCTGGTTCTGTTCACTTTACTTTGCATAAGTTCATGTAAGTCTTCCTAGGTTTTTCTGAAAGCATCCTGTTCATCATTTATTGTAGCATAATAGTATTCCATCACAATAATATACCACAACTTGTTCAGTCATTTCCCAGTTAATGGATAGCCTCTTAATTTCTGATTCTTTTCCCTCTTTTCCATTACTATAAATATTTTTGTACAAATGGGTCCTTTCCCCTTTTTTCTTATTTCTTTGGGATACAGATCTAGTATTGGTATTGCTGAGTCAAAAGATATGCACAATTTTATAGCCCTTGGGGCATAGTTCTCAATTGTTCTTCAGAATGGTTGGATCAGTTCACAACTTCACCAACAGTGCATTAATGTCGCAATTTTTCCACATCCCCTCTAACAGTTGTCATTTTCCTTTTCAGTCATGTTGGCCAATCTAATAGGAGTGAAGTGATATCTCAGAGTTGTTTTAATTTGCATTTCTTTAATCAGTATTGACTTAGAACATTTTTTCATGTGATTATTGATAGCTTTGATTTTTTTTCTGAAGACTGTCTATTTCCTTCGATCATTTGTCAATTGAGAGTTGACCCTTAATTTTAGAAATTTGGCTCAGTTCTCTATATATTTGAGAATGAGGACTTTATCAGTGAAACTTGCTGCAAATTTTTTCCCCCTAGTTTCCTGTTTTCCTTTTAATTTTGGCTGCATTAGTTTTGTTTGTCCAAAATCTTTTAAATTCCCTGTAATCAAACTTACCTATTTTACTTCCTGTATGTCCTTCTATTTCTTATTTGAACATACCCTCTTCTATTATCTATAGACCTGACAAGTACATTTTCCATGCTCCCCTAATTTACCTATGATATTACTCTTCATGTCTAAAACATTTATTCATTTTGAACTTTTTGTGGTATGTGGTATGAAATGTTGGTCTATGCCCAATTTCTTCCAAATTGCTTTGCAGTTTTTATAGCAATTTTTTTTTGTCAAATGGTTAAATCTTACCAAAAAGCTTGGATCTTTGGGCTTATCAAAAACTTGATTACTATAGTCATTTACTAGTGTACATTGTGTACCTAATCCAGTACTTTATTTCATAGCTGGTAACAAATTGTCTTGATGATTACCACTTTGTAATATAGTCTGAAATCTGGAACTGCGAGGCCACCTTCCTTAACATTTTTTTATTGATTCCTTTGATATTCTTGATCTTGTGTTTTTCAAGATGAATATTGTTGTTATTTTTTCTAGCTCTATAGAAAAATTCTTTGACAGTTTGATTCATATGGCACTGAATGAGAAAGCTAACTTGGGTGGAATTGTCATTTTTTATTATATTGGCTGAATCCATCCACAAGCAACTAATATTTCTCCAATTGTTTAGATCTGTTTTTATGTGAAAAACTTTTTGTGATTTTGTCTAAATAATCTCTGGGTTTCTCTTGGCAGGCAGACTCCTAAGTATTTAACTTTGTTTGCAGCTAATTTAAATGGAATTTCTCTTTCAATCTCTTCCTGTTGGGTTTTGTTGGTAATACATAGAAATTTTGATGATTTTTGTTGTTTTTTTTTATATTATGTACTTTTGTTAAAATGGTTCATTGTTTCAACTAGTTTTTTAGTTGATTCTCTAGGGTTCTCTAAGTGTACCATCATATTATCTACAAAGAATAGTAGTTTCATTTCCTCATTGCTATTTTTATAACCTCAATTTCTTTTTCTTGTGTTATTGCTATAGCTAGCATTTCTAGTATAGTACGGAATAAAAGTGGTGATAGTAGACATCTTTGCTTCATTTTTTATCTTATTCAAGTTTATCCCTGGATACTTACAATATTAAAACATGCAACACCTGAGGAGACTTCCCTTAGGCTAGCAACCTAGATTTTTATCCTTGAATTTTTACTGTCTCTTACCTGACCCCAAATTTATTATCCAATCTGTTACTAAGGACCATGGATCTCACCTTTGCAACATCTCTCAAATACTCCCCCTTCTTTCAACTGATACTGCCACCACTGTGGAACAGACCCTCCACCTTACATCTGGATTATTGCAATAGCCTGTGGTGGGTCTGCCTGTCTCAAATCTCTCTGATTTTTCCCTCAGCTGTCAAATTGATCTCCCTAAAGCATAGGTCTGATCATGTCACCCCTCTACTCAATAAACTCCTGTGGTTCCCTATCACCTCCAGGATCAAATACAAGATCTTCTGTTTGTCACGAAGATTTGCCTTCTCATAACGAGACCCCCTCCTATCTTTCCAGTCTTCTACATCACCTCCCTCCATGTACTGTTCAATACAGTGACACTGGCATCTCTGCTATTCCATGAACAAGACACTCCATTTCTTAACCCATTTCAGTTCAATTCAGCTTTTATTAAGTGCCTGCTGCATTATATACAAGATATTGTGCTAGGCTGGGGACAAGAAAAACACACAAGCCTATGCCCTTTAGATAGGAGAATATAACCTGTAATGCAAGAAAGTAAATAAATGCAAATAACTTCAAGAGGGAGATTTTGCTGCAGGTGGGAAGGGAAGAGCTGTTGGAAAATAGGAAAATGTAATGTAGGAGGTGGCATCTGAACTGTCCTCTCATAGAGGAAGAAAGTCATTCTCTGAGAGAACAGAAGGAAGGATTTAAACCTAGGTCTTTTGGTTTTAGATACAGTGATTGCTCTATGTAATTGTGTGACAAACTCTGACCTTGGAGCAGAAGACTTCTATTCCTGTTGTGCAGATGATCACTTAATATTTGTGGAGGCTTCCTAGGGTACCCGGTACTGTTAGGGAGCCATGCCCTTCAATGTCTCTGGTGTGGCTTCAATTCTCCTTTCCCATTGACATGAGAACAAAAAGATACTTTCTCACCGATCACATTGTTTCCAATCTCAACAACTCCACAGGAAAGTACAGCCTAGCCACTTTGTTACCACTTTGTTTTCCATCTCAATAACTCCACAGGAAAGTACAGTCTAGCAACTTTGTTATCACTTTGTAAATCATTAATACTAAAAATCTGTTAACTCCTAGGAAAGTTCAGAAGATTTAGACCTGAAAGAGACCACCATTTATACCCACTCTTTGCCAGATGCCACTAAGGGGGCAGGTATGCCGAAGAGTCCTGGGAACAACATATATTCCAGACCCTACTTCTAGCCTGGTCCCTGAGCCACAGTCCAGGGAATCAATGCAACTAGGCAACTACCTCTGCAGGTGTTGCAGCCCCAGCCTCCTCAGTGGTTATAGCAAATAAGGACATGGGGAAGCGGGGAGACCTTCTCAGTACTGAAGTCCTTGGCATTGCCAGATGGTTCCATATCAGAATCAGATATTGTTTTATTAATGGAAATAGCATTACAGTTTGGTGCTGCATCCTAAGAAGCATGGAACTTTTCCTTCTGACTTGTAGCTGAAACCTCCTACATGTGTTATTTCTCCCTGTTTAGAATGTGAACTTCTTGCAAGCAGTCTTCTTTTTCCAGTTTCTCATTGCTTAGCCCAGGGTTTTGCTTATGGTAAGAGCTTAAAAAATAATTTTTCATTCATTCATTCACTCATTCATTCATTCACTGTTCAGTCTTGCTTGAAGGCACACAACAACCTAGTGGAAGAAAGGTAACTGATTTGGTTAAGGTTATGTACCTAATTAAGAAACCCTATGATGTAAGTCCTGTAAAAGTGGCTATAAAGGACCTTCATTCAAATCCTGTCACTGATACTACCTCTTTAAACTTGCATAAATCACCTAAACTGTCCCATGCCTTACTTTTCTTCTGTTATCCAATGTACTCCATGTTTTCAGAGGTCTCTTCCAGCTCTGCATCTGTGATTCTGCAATATTAAAAAAAAATTATCCTTTCCCACTATATCACACTCTCTGCCTTTTTGACAGGGGCAGGAGGGTAGGGGTTCTTTTCTTTCAGACCTTTCAATTTAAACAATTATTAAAATCTCAAATGTTCTCATCAAACTTTCATATAGATTTGAATTACAAGTGAAAACAAAAATTCCTTAACGTGATCCTTATTGAGGCCCAGGGAGCTGAAGTGATTTGCCCAGTCACGTGTAGTAAGTGGTAAAACCGGAATTTCATCCTAAGTCCTCTGACTCTAAATCCAACCTTCTGTCCTAACTGAGGGTGGGGGCAAGTTGGGAGGAGTGGGGGCCAGGGAGATGACACATGGTGATTCATCTAGCCGAAAGATCCAGTGGGGTCTGTTTGTGTAGCTTATGAAAATCTCCAGGAACCCTGCTTCCCAAGCATTGGGAAAGATTCCTGACACTAAAGGGAGCAGAATCTCTTAGAGTAGCTCTTCTTTTATGTACGTTCCATATATGTTCCCTAATGAAAAATAATGGATGATAGAGATCTTGACTTAATATACTGTACAATCTTTTAAAATACTAAAAATATTGGACACTGAGGTTAAAAGTGCATTATAAGATTCCAATGCACAATATAGAAAATGATCTAGTATTAAATTAGTGGGATCAGGCTTCAGTCAGTGAGTTTATCAGAACTGAACTGAACTGATCCATTATTTTCTATATAGCACTGGCTATGATGTCTAGGGCTATGGATTATCTTTGCCATGTCTCCATACTTTTCAGCACATTAGAGTCTGTCCTTTCATCAAATATATTGAATTTGATATCTTAACAATGAAAAAAAATCTAACAGAAATATCCAGAGTCTGTCAATCCATATAGAAACATAAAGTCTTCTTACTATAATACTCTTGACTCCTTTAGCAATTCCATCTCAGGTTTCTTTCTTTATGCTTCAACTACCTTCTGAACATTAGAAAAGGGACTGAAGTTGTCCTATAATTTCTTCTTTGCTCTCTTTAGTAGGTTCATGGCAATAGGAAAGGAGAGAGAAAGCCTATGAGACCAAAGACTTTTATTTTCTGTTGGTTTTTCCCCCTTCAAGTCCATGAAAGACTTCATTGTCCTACCTTCCATAGTTTATTGATGGCTCTGGCAAAAGTAGTAAAAGACCAAGAAAAGGAGAGAAGAATGATTCCTGACAAGCATTTCCAGGGTGGCAAGACTTGGCCAGATAGGGAATTAATTGATTTGTATAAGAAGAGTGATGCTATAGTTTTAATATATGAATGAAGCCTACTTTATCTCTGACTCCTTTCAGCACTATTTGTACATAGTCCATTAAATCTGGATTTAGACCCTTATGACTTTGTCAATCCTACAAAACAGTAGTTGGATATTAACTGTGATGAGATTTAATTAGCATAAATTAGAAATTATATAAGTTTGTGAACTCAGAAAAAGTTTTTGTTGTTCGGGGGGGAGGAAAAGGGGGGAAATATCTCATTTATTTCTGAGAAGTGGTTTGTTTCAATTCACAGTTTTGACAATAAAAATGCAAGCATATGTAGGGTATGATACACTGCTAAAACCTGGAGAGAAACATTTTGAGTAGAGATCAGATCTAGGGAACTCCTACTACCAATATTTTTCTCTGCTTCAGCTGAGCATGGGATGGGGGAAGGGGGAGACTGAGAGCTTCAGTGATTTTTTTTTTAGGGTTACATAGTCAATAAGTTTGAAAGGCAGAATTTCACATGATTCCAAGACTCTCTCTACCCACTCTTCTACACTTCTCATCAAAAAGCATAGCTTGAGTTTTTAAACTGAAATGGGACAAGATTCATAGTCTGGCCCACAAATAGTGATAGACATAGAATTTCAGAGTGCTTTGTAAGAAACCTTAATATAGTCTAAACTGGTTATTTAATAAATTGTTCTCTTTAATTCTCAAGTTGTTTGCTACCAACATGTCTCTTTTTCCATGGTTTTGGGTGAATTCTAAAGGGGAAGGATAAGTGGTTAAATAATAGGTTCTCCTTTGAATCTTGGAGCCCTGTCCCATGCCAACAACTCTTTCCTGGGTTGGCAATCATAAGACTTGGGTAAATCATAAGTGCAATCAGAGTTCTACTGCTTTCTACCAATATAGTTCTCCTTAAACCCTAAAGACCTGCTTTCTCATTTTTAAAATGAGGGGATTGGATATAGAGGTCATACTCTGTGTTTCTTTTCAGCTTCAAATCTATAAGCTGATGAATGTAAGTTTCTTCTCAAGAAACGACTGAGAATCCTTGACCCAGGTCACTCTCTAGATAGAACGATAGTCATGTTGCAATAGCAGAATGCCATACTCAAATTTCATTATGTTTCTACAGTCAAATGTCATAAGGCACTGATGCAGAAGAAGACAATGCTTCTTCCAGTAAAGAAAATGGTAGCTTCCATTAAGAAAGTGGTTAATTATATGCAGGCTAGTTTATACAGAATAATAAATTATAATAAATGCAATTTTAGAATGATTTCAATCATGTTGTATATATATATATACAACATGATTGAAATCATTCTAAAATTGCATTTATTATAATTT
>CM053769.1:80906633-80995574 GCA_028658325.1 Potorous gilbertii
TCTTCCTCGTCAGAGAGGAAGGGCAGAATCATCTGTTCCCCAAGAAAGTAACCTTCTATGGTCTTATTTTTTTTTCCCTTTTCTGGGCATTTTCCTAGCCAGTTACTTGAATTCTGAGAGTCCTCTCCACTCCCACCTGGATCTGCTAAGCTAGTGCTTGGAGTCTGAGATTCAGATGCTGCTCCTCAGCCTCAGGGTTTTCGGCAGCCAGCTGGCTGCTATTCAGGGTAAGATTAAATCAGGTTCTCAGGTGGGGGGAGGGCCGCCTCCCAGGCTCAGTTCCTCAGGGGGTTTATGCAGAGACCTTCTGTAATGGAGCTGCTGCTGAGCTCCTGCCTGCTCTGGAAGCCTCTGGCCATCTGCTGCCTCTGCTGCTGCCTCCTGAGGGGGCCCGAGTCATGGAGACACCCTGCTCCCCTCTCAGCCCGTCCAGACGTCTCTTTCACTGACCTGTGCGTCTGTGGGTGGAGGGACCTTCGTGGCCACTGGAGATTCCGTCCTTGAAGCCTGCTTGGATATGCTTGCTCCGCTCCATGCCGTGGGGCCAGGGCAGGGCTCCACTCCTGTCCAGTGTGCGATGGACCTTTGGGATTGGTTTTTCAGGGCTCTCTGGAACAGAAGTCTCCTTCACTGTGTTGCTGCGTGGCTCCACTGTTCCAGAATTTGTTGGGAGTTCTTTTTATAGATAATTATGGGCTGTGGGTTCAGAGCTAGCATATGTGAGTCTTCCTACTCCACTATCTTGGCTCCGCCTCACCCTTAATCTCCTTTTGGGCCATGGACCCTTCTGGCAGTCTAGTGAAATCTATGAAGCCCTTCACAGAATAATGTTTTAAAATGTATAAAATAGAGTACATAGGATAACAAAGGAAAGTAATTACAGTGAAATACAATTATCAAAATATGTTTTTAAAAGTTCACTGATTCTAGATTAAAAAAAAAAACCCTGGAGAATGTTCACTGAGGTGTATTTTAATTTTAGTATTCTGTACTTTTTTTTTATGGTCTTTACCCCATGACATCCTTCCCATCCTTAAAGGCCATTAAAATGCCAGCTCCTCTAGGAAGTTTTATGTGATTCTTCCTGGTTGGACTTTCCTCCACAGACTTTACATTGTACTTTGTTTTGTAACTTTCTGATGCATCCTATGATCATAGGAAGTGATCTTAGAGGTCAATGAGTCCAACTCCTTCATTTTAAGATAAGGAAACTGAAGATTAAATGCTCTCCCCAGGGTCACACAACTAGGTAGGATTTAAACTCAGGTCTTCCTGACTCCAAATTCTGTGATTTATCCACTATGCCACCTATGTATTATATACAGTTCACGTTATTGGTGGCTTTTCCCCTGCTAGCTGGCACAATATAGAAAGTCCTGAGCCCAGAGTAAGGAAGTCTATTGCTCTTCAATCATTTCTCAGTTCTGTCTGACTGTTCGTGACCTCATTTTGGGTTTACTTGGCAGAGATACCTGAGTCGTTTGCTATTGCTTTCTCATTTTACAGGTGAGGTGAGACAAACAGGGTTAAGTGACTTACCTAGGGTCCCACAGTTAGTAAGTGTCTGAGGTCAGATTTGAACTCAGGAAGAAGAGTCTTCTTACCTGGCACTTTTCCACCGCACCACCCAGCTGCCCAAAGTCAGGAAGACCTGAGTTCAAATGTGACCTCAGCTGTATGATCCTGAAAAAATGACTTAATCTATGTAATGTCTGCCCCACTTTCTTCAACTGTTAAACAAAAATGGGGGCAATAATAGCTCCTATCTTCCCAGGGTTGTGACCAGCAAATAAAAGGATATTTTTAAAGTGATTAGCACAGCCTTGTATATGTGTGGTTCTTAAGAAAATAAATTGGAGGGCAAGGACTATTGTCTTATCTAAATTTTGTATTGTCCCATCTAAATTTTGTATTGTCCCTCCCCCCATCTTCAGTACCTTGCATCATACTCTACATTTAGTAGGTAAATATTAATTTATTGATTATTGTACACATATACCCTCTGTCATTGGCAACTGTTATAGTGGCCTCTTATTTTTGTATACAAGACCGGAGGAGCATCACCATTAGGAAATTCAAGCACCATAGCTCTTAAATTCAGATGTCAGATTACACTACTTCTTAGATTAGAGTGTGACAAAGGAAGAATTATGAGAATATATTAAGGAAGAATTATGAGAATATGTTCCTAACATTTTATAAATGACATAGTATAAGGCAGATAGAAAAAACTTACAGCTCAAATATTATCAAACCATCTGACTCAAAAATAAATGGAAAGACAGATAAATAAATAAATAAATGGAAATGTTCAGAGAAATGCCAGAAATATCAAGGACAAATGTAATTTTCAAAATAACATTGGAAAGTGGTATCTTGGATGGAATCTACGAATAATTCTAATCTCACTCATCAACTTTTGTATGTGGCTTTGATAGGGGCTTATGAAGTAATAATGTAACAAATATAAAGAAAACTATTTCTTTTCCTGTGATGCTGAATTGTGAATGTTATAAATATCCTAACATCATTTTAGATCTTTTTATCGCCCTCCCCATTTAATGACATGGCAACCCTTAGTAGGCAGAATCCTAAGATAACTTCCCGTCTCCATCCGACAAGCAATCATCATTTTCTTCCACTACGATTGCCCTGTTTTGGTCACTAGTAGTAGTTGTGTTTATTTGGAAATAATTTAAATTAAGCTTCTTCCTGGGACACACATAGACATATATGTATGTACATATGCATGTATGTATACACATGTGTATGTATATATATACACAAATATATACACACATACAATAAACATGTGTAGCTTTAGTTCTGATTTAAATTTGCCTTTAAAGTGAAAATAAATACTTGCTTATGAACCTAGAGGGAAAAAAATAGGAATTCATCTCATTTTTTGCCTCTTGTTCTCCTTTCCCAGTTCTCTGCCCCTTTGCTATATTAAGCACATTGTAAAACTTAATATACTATATAAATGTGTTATTGTTGACTTTACCCAGGAAGTTGTCTAAATTTCTGTTTTAGTGTCGAATACAGCTTTGTTCAGTTAGTCTTGCCAAGTTACTATAAAATGTCACACAGATTCCCTTAATTCTCAATGAGGGCTATTGCTTTCTGTATTCTTTTGCTGGCTACCGAAGTCTTTGTCTCTAGTGGAGGGAGGCAGACAATGTGGCGATGACCTGGATGATTCTGAAAATAAATATCCCTTTACCTTAATTATATGAATAGTTGGGCAATATATTGTATGTGTCTTAAGCTAATAACTTAGCTGCTAAGGTCTTCTTTCCTCCTCCTCTTCTTCCTTCTGCTCCTCCTCCTCCTTCTTCCTTCTTCTTTCCTCATCCCAGACTTCTGGGTCATAATCCTTTTCCTTTCTTGGTATGTCTGAGAACACCCACAGGATATGCCAGACACTGTGTTGTCACTGGAGATACAAATACTGTAAATCAAACCATCCCTACTTGCAAGAACCTTACATTCTAATAGGGGAGACATCAAAGATACACATAAGTATAGAATGTGTGCGTGTGTGTGTGTGTGTGTGTGTGTGTGTGTGTGTGTGTGTAATAAATACAAAACAGTTAAATATAAAGTAATTTAAGAGGGAGAGAATTAGCAGTTGAAATGATTAGGGAATATTTCACGCAGAAGATGGTGCTTGAAGGGATTCTATGAAGAAGAGGTGTGGAAATATGTCCAGGAAGACAGCCAGTGCAATTGCCCTGAGGTGGGAAATGGAAGGTCTTCCGAGAACAAAGAGAAAAGCAATTTGGCTAAGTCACAGAGGGCAAGAGGGGGAGTATACAATAAAGCTGGAAAGATAAGTTGGAGCCAGGATATGAAGGATTTTATAAACTAAAAAGAGGAGTTTATAGTTTATTCTAGAGGAAATAGGAAGACATTGGAATTCATATTCACAAAATGTGTCCTTCTCCTATCTGGCTGACCAGTCCCCAGAATAAGTTCCCTGATGACTGCTCATGATTTGTTTGGGACTGTTTGCAGTGCTCTCTTTTTGTGGATGATGATGGGGGAAGACTCCTTTGAGCAAACTGATGAGAACACTGCAGGCTGCAGCTGGCACATTGCGAGCACCACTATCCAATTTTTGACATGAGCCCTACACTGAAAGTTAATTCAGCTTTCATGGCAGGCTATACCCTGTGTTTTATTTCCTGCACCTGCAGGATTTGACATATAATCACTTTAAAAACACACACAACTGGAAGTTTCCAGGCAACAAACCCTGAATAAATGGACCCTTCCTCCTTAAGCAACTGGGACTTTAATGTGCTCTTTCTTTTGTCTTTACGTCAAACTAGTTAGATTGTATAGCACATTGTGCCCAGTAAAGAACATGGAATCTGCTTCTCGGTGGCCAAGACTGAAAAACCAAGAGTAAAATGGTGTCTAACACAAGCCTTTGACTAAAGAAGGAAAAAGTCAACATACTATGTATAAGAGCAGGAGGACGGGGGAGAGAAGAGAATGATTTACTGAAAAGTAATAGAAGTGAAAAAAGAAAGAAAGAAAATACCAACAACAAAATATGAAATGCACAGAACAGAACAAAAAAGAAAACTAGGAGGAGATGACATAAGCAAAACAAATTTGGTCACATATATTTACATTTAACCTGTCTTTTATTTTTACTTTTATTTAATTATTTATATTAATTATATTTGATCTATACTTCATATTTACATTTATTTATTTTGTTTTTATATTATCTTTAATCTATATTGTTAACTACAATCTATGCTATATTACATTATATTTAATCTATACTTTGAGAACAATTTAGGTAACAGGTTTATGGCTTCATACACAATTTCTTTTTTTTCTTGTTTCTAGGGGTGTTAGTGTTTGTTGATGATTAAATTTGTAATAAAAAGGAAAAATTTTAAAAAAGAAACAAAAAACCACATACCTTTATTTTTATTATTTTTTTCCCAAATATAAGAAAGTGGTTAGCCCAAAGGACTCAGAAATGTATGACTATATACACTCACGAAATGAAAAAGGAAAATAATTATCTGAATCATTGAGGAATGGGAAGACTGTCATATATATGTATGTATATATATATGTAAATTAATATAGAGTATCTTGAAAGTCAGAGCAGTTTTTTTTTAAACTGCTAAGATTTTGGGACACTGTACAGTTGTGATTATTTACTTTGGTTGATAAAAAGTAGCAAAAAAGGAGCTAGAGTAGGGCTCTAGTTCAATAAATATGTGTAATGAACAAAACAATAGAGAATTATTTATAGTTTAACCATCTCCATGAAGTAGGCCAACCCTTTCCTCCATTATTGTAGATCATTAAAAATAGCCACCTTTTTTCTTTTATTTTTCATTTTAAATTTATTTACTTACTTTTGGTTTTCAACATTCACTTCCACAAGATTTTGAGTTCCAAATTTTCTCCCCATCTCTCCCTCTGCCCACCCCAAAACAACGGGCATTCTGATTACCACTTCCCCCAATTTGCCCTCCCTTCTCTTATTCCAGTTCCCTCTATTTTCTTGTAGGGCAAGATAGATTTCTATTACCTGTATATCTTATTTCCCAGTTGCATGTGAAAACAATTTTTAACATTTTTTTTAAAACTTTTTTTAAACTTTGAGTTCCAACTTCTCTCCCTTCCTCCCTCCCCACCCATCCACACTGACAAGGCTAGCAATTCAATATAGGTTATACATGTGTAGTTCTGCAAAACACTTCCATAACAGTCATATTGTGAAAGATTAACTATATTTCCCTCCATCCTACCCTGCTCCCCATTTTTCCTATTCTCTTTTTTGACCCTATACCTCTTCAAAAGTGCTTACTTCTAATTACCCCCTCCTCCCACTTGCACTCCCTTCTATCATCTGCCCATCCCCTGCTTCTCCCCTTCTCCCCTACTTTCCTGTAGTGTAAGATAGATTTTCATAGCAAATTGAGTGAACATGTTATTCTCTCCTTAAGTCAAATGTGATGAGAGTAAAGTTCATTCTTTCCCTCTCACCTTCCAGCTCTTTCCCTCCATTGAAAAAGCTTTTTCTTGCCTCTTTTATGAGATAATTAGCCCCATTCCATTTCTCCCTTTCTCCTCCCAATATATTCCTCTCTCACTCACTAATTTTAATTTTTTAGATATCATCCCTTCCTATTCAACAAACCCTGTGCCCTCTGCTATATGTATATAACCCCTCCAACTACCCTAATACCGAGAAAAGCCTCAAGAGTTACAAATATTATCTTTCCATGTAGGAATGGAAAACAGTTCAATTTTAGTAAGTCCTTTATTATTTTTCTTTCCTCTTTACCTTTTCATTCTTCTCTTGATTCTTGTGTTTGAAAATCAGATTTTCTATTCAACTCTGTCTTTTCATCAAGAATGATTGAAAGTCCTCTATTTCATTAAATGACATTTTTTTCTTTCCCTGAAGTATTATACTCAGTTTTTCTGGGTAGGTGATTTTTAATTTTAATCCAATCTCCTTTGACTTCTGGAACATCCTATTCCAAATCTTTCTATCCCTTAATGTAGAAGCTGCTAGATCTTGTGTTGTCCTGATTGTATTTCCACAATACTCAAATTGTTTCTTTCTGACTGGTTGCAATATTTTCTCCTTGAACTGGGAGCTCTGGACATTTGTTACAATATTCCTAGGAGTTTTCCTTTTGGGATCTCTTTCAGGTGGCAATCAGTGAATTCCTTCAATATCTATTTTACCCTCTGGTTCTAGAATATCAGGGCAGTTTTCCTTGATAATTTCTTGAAAGATGATGTCTAGGTTCTTTTCTTGATCATAGCTTTCAGATAGTCCCATAATCTTTAAATTGTCTTTCCTGGATCTATTTTCTAGGTCAGTTGTTTTTCCAATGAGATATTTCATATTTTCTGCTATTTTTTTATTCCTTTTGTTTTGTTTTATAATTTTTTGATTTCTCATAAAGTCATTAGATTGTATCTGTTCCATTCTAATCTTTAAGGAATTATTTTCTTCAGTGAGCTTTTGGATCTCCTTTTCCATCTGGTCAGTTCTGCTTTCTAGGGCATTCTTTTCTTCATTGACTTTTTGAATCTCTTTTGCCATGAGGGTTAATCTATTTTTTAAAGTGTTAGTTTCTTCAGCATTTTTTATGTCCCCTTTAGCAAGCAGTTGGTTCATTTTTTATGACTTTCTTGCATCACTCTCATTTCTCTTCCCAATTTTCTTCAACTTCTCTTACTTGATTTTCAAAATCCTTTTTGAGCTCTTCCTTGGCCTGAGACCAATTCCTATTTTTCTTAGAGGGTTTGAATGTAGGAGCTTTGACTTTGTTGTCTCCTTCTGATTGTATGTTTTGATCTTGCTTGTCATAAAAGTAAGGTTCTATAGTGTGATTCTTTTTCTGATTCTTACTCATTTCCCCAGATATTTACTTGACTTTTGAGCTCTTGGTCAAGGTAGTTTTCTGTTTCCAGTGGGGTGGGGGAGTGTACTATCAGCCACTTGATCCCCTCAAACTCTTTGGGCCTAGAACTCCAGAAACAGCCCCTGCCTCTCTCTGCTGCTGCTGCTGGGGCCACACACTCCTCCCCTCCTTCTACTACCCTGGGTCTAGGGCCTAACCACTCTCCTCTGTCACACAAGTTTCAGTTTTTTTTTCCACTGACTTTTCAATTTGTCCTCACTGGTTTGGGATTGTGAAGTCTGAAAACCACCACAGGTACCAAAGATTTGGTCCTCCCAGGCCTGCTCAGGTCTGGTCTGTGCTGGTGCAGCTCATGCTAGACTATGTTCTGTTTCCACCTTGGTGCAATAGACACTTCCCATTGATTTTCCAGGCTATCTTGGGCTGGAGACTTGCTTTTCTCCATCATCCTGTGGATTCTGCAGCTCCAGAATTTGTTTAGAGTCATTTTTTACAGGAATTTTGACTGAGTTTGGGGGAAGCACTCTAAAAAGTCAGTGCTGTTACTCTGCCATCTTGGCTCTGCCCCTTCAAAAGTAGCCATCTCTTTCTATCATGTGTCCTGTCAAGTACAGGTACCCTTAAAGACCCCAAGGCAAAAGTATATCAGTCCTTTGAGGTTCAGTCTTGGTTTCTTTCCAGTGAGCTTTAAATTGTTGCTATCTTAATGTCAGTTAAAAAAAACAACAGTTGCACCATTTTATTTGAGAGCAGGCTGTGTTGCCACTTACCTTGTTTCCAAATAGAATACCTTCGGCTGGTTCATTTTGAGTGTCATCCTAGTTAAGTTCAGAAGAACCAGATGTGGTGGAAAACAGCTCTGGAGTGTGTATTCTGTTAACACTGAAAACAGAGAGTTCCAAAAGTCATTTACAACCTTGAAAACAATTTGTTCTGTGGACAGTAGCATTGTCAAGGTTATTGCACCTCATATGTGTCATTTGGAATTCTCTTAGTCATATCGTTTTTGAATTTAGTGATTTAAACTTGTCTCGTGATCAGCCTGGTTTCTTTCCCAAGCCGTGACTTCCTTTCCGAATCTCTTAGGCTTTATGGTCTTAATCACATAACTCCCTATCTTCAGGCTTAACCTTGTCCCAGGTTCCAGGATCACTATAACTATCATTAAAGGTAACTGTAGGAATTCCTATATCCATAACTCAAAAGGCTTATCATTAAATCAGGCTTTCTCTTAATCATGCCTTGGTCTTTTTTTATACAAGGGGGTTAAGTAACTTGTCCAGGCATATACAGCTAGTGTCTGAAGTTGGATGTGAATTCAGATCCTACCAACTCCAAGACTAGTATTGTATCCATTGTGCCATCTCCTTCCTCCATGCTTTGGTCTTGTGTCCTAGTTTCAGTTAGCAGGCTCTTACTGTATTTTTGTAACCATCTTCATCTTTTAACCTAGTTCTATTAACTGGGCCCCTGTCTTGTGTGTCTTGGGATTTCCTCTGCTCCTCTGGGTGTAGGGTTCTGCCTGTACCCCCTGAGTTATCCTGGGCATTAGAGACATAGAATCACAGAATTTTAGCAGCCACTAGTCTAGTCTATAGACTAAAAAGAACTACTTCTACAGCCTATCTAATAAATGAACAGATACATTATTTCCTTAAAATAGCCCATTGCATTTGGGGATAACTCTAATTAGTAGGAATTTTCTCCTGATGTCAAGTCTAAATTCAGATCTTCACCACTTCCATCCATTGTTCTGCTCTTTAGGTCCAAAGAGAATAGCAGTGATTACTCTTCCACATGACAGCCCTACAAATGTTCAGAAACAACTACCATGTACTGTGAGAGTTTTCTCTTTTCCAGGCTAAATATGGCCAGGTCCTTTAACAATCTTTATATGGCATAGAATGAAGGCCTATTTTCCCTAGCAGATGCTCTCCAGCTTACTACTCTCCTTCCTAAATTGTGATACCCAATATTGTCATAATTGATTCTCTAGATATGGTCTGATGAGAACACAATGTGGTCATCATCTCCCTCACCTTGGACATAGTGACTCATTATATAACCTTAGATCACATCAGGCTCCTTGAATGAATAAATGAAAAAGTATTTTTTAAAAAAGCATTTACTTTGTGCCCTGCGCTGTGCTAAGCCTAGGGACACAAATACAAAATCAAGGTAATCCCTACCTTCTAAGATTTTATATTCTAATAGAGAGAGTCAACACTTGTAGATACATGGTGACCAGGGATGAGTGTTTTGGTTTGGGAAGTCACAGGAATGGTGAGTGGGGTTACTAGGAAGTAAATTAAAATAACTTTTTCTAATAGCAATGGTAGTATTTTTAAAGTAAGGTTTTATTCATTTCCTCTGTTTCTTATTGTATGTATCCCAAGAATTCCTCCCACTACCTCTCTCAGAGAATCATCTTATATAACAAATAGTATTTCTTTGACAGAAAAAGAAAAAGTCAGCACAAGAGATTGAAAAAGTCCAAAAACACATGTTCAATATGTAATACTTATGAATTTCCCACTTCTACAAAGCTGTAGGTTGAGGACATCTTCTCATATCTCTTCATTTGAGTTCTACTTGATTTTTAAAAATTTGTTACATTTACAATTGATTTTTTGGTGCCTAATAGGTCTTTCTATTTATATCATTGTGGTCATTGTGAATATTGTTTTCTTGGCTCTACTTACTTCACTCTGCATCAGTTCATGTAGCTCTTTCCATACTTTTCTGTATTCATCACACACATTATTTCTTATAGCTTAGTAATACTCGATTCCATTATGATAATTTGTTTGGCCATTCCCCAATTGAGGGGCATCTATTCTGTTTCCAATTCTTTGCTTTTGCAAAAAGTTCTGGTATAAATATTTTCATGTATACAGGGATTTTCTTCTTATTTTGATGGCTTTCTTGGGGAATAAATCCAGTAATGGAATCTGGTTCATTCTGGCTTTTTGTTACATTATTTGCATAATTCTAAATTGCTTTCCAAAATGATTGTACCATTTTACACTTCCACCATCAATGTATTACTTTATTGTTGCACATTCCCCTCCAACTTTGAGATGACCATTTTTTGGTTATTTTTACCGATTTGCAAAATGTAAAGAAAATCTCAGGGTTGTTTTGATTTGCATTTCTCTTATTATAAGTGATTTGGAGTTTTTTTTTTTATGTGGTTGTGATTGCTTTGCAGTTGTTTGAGATCTGTTTGTTTATATCCTTTGCTACTTATCTATTAGAAAATGGCTATTGTATGTGTGTATAATAATTTATATATGTGTGGTCATACGCACGTGTGTGTATTTTATATATATGTACACACACATTTATTTATTTATTTGTTTGTTTGTTTAGTGATCACTTATGTATCTAAGATTTCAAACCCTTACCAAAGAAGTTTGATACAAATATTCTTTTCTCATTTGGCCACTTTCTTTCTTATCTTAAGTGTATTAATTTTGTCTATGAAGAAGTTTTTCAATTTCAAGCAATTAAAATTATCTGTTATGTTTTATAATTGCCTCTATCTTTTGTTTGGTTGCGAATACATCTCCTCCTTATAGAGGAGAAATATATGATCCTTTTCTCTTCAAAAAATTTTTTATAGTATCATCTTTGATATTAAGGGCATGTAACCATTTAGATGATATTGTGGAATATGGCATAAGTATTGGTCTAAGCCTATTTTCTGAGAGATGGTTTCTAGTTTTCCCAGCATCTTTTTAACAAAACAAGGAAATTTTTCCTAGATAACATGTCTTCCTCTTTATCAAACACTGGGTTATTGAATTCTATTGTTTCTGATTCTTTCTTCTCTGATCTGTTCCATTGATCTATCTTTCTTTTAAGCCAATACTACTCTCTTTTTTTGAATCACTGCTAAATGGTTTTGATGGCTACTGGTTTATAATATAGTTTGAGGTCTGAAAGTGCTATTTCCCCTCCATACCTCCTTTTGTTTCATCATTTCCCTGGACTTGCTAGATCTTGTGTTTTTCCAAATGAGTTTTGTTATTATTTTACCAAGTTCTATGAAATATCCCTTTCGTAATTTGGTTAGTATAGCATTAATAGTGTAAATTAATTTTATTTTCTACTGACTTTCCTCCCCTTACGCCTAATCCCATCCTTTCATTTGTTCTCTTTTTCTTTGGGATTTTGCTCATTAGTTTCTTTTTCTCTCCTGCTTTTATTTCATTATATAATTCTTTTCCCTTTTTTCTTCTCAATTAGTCAAGTAAATTCTGTCTTCCTTTCTTCCTCTTCTACTTGTCTGGTTCATTAGTTTTTTAAATTTCATTTTGAGTCCTTTTGCAAAAATGATTTCTCTCTCTTCATTATCCACCCTCCCTTTCTATCTACTCTACACCCTCATTCTTTGATTCATGATTCCTATAATTATCGAGTCTTTCTCTGTTCTCTGTATTACTCATGCAATCAAAACCTCCACGATATACATTCTAGTCTTTCTCCCTCTAGGCAGTTTCTGACTGTGCCTTGTAGAACTCACCCCAAGGATTTCCCTTTTCCATTGTGTCCCAATCCCAGAACAAGAATACTTTCCCATGGTAGGACTCTACCTTTGCCATATACCTGATTGTGCAACCCTTCATTTATCTATACCTTCCACTGTTACTTTTTTTCCTTATTTGTCTCAAAATCTTCCCTGTAGGTATAGTGGTGAGTAAAATAGAACCTTTTGCTGTTTTTGTTTTAGTCTAACCAAGAAGTATAATGCCTCTATTTGAATGTGGCTGAGGAGGATCTTTCCCACCCATTGTTGGGCCTGGGAAGATTTGTAAGAAGGTCCATTCCTTTTGTTAATGAGGCACTGTTTCACAAGGGATGTCATGCCCTCTGGTTCTAAAAAGTGTATAAAGACTCTGAGGGTAAGGTTTTACTTTGGGGCTTAGTTTTTGTAATAAGACTTGAGTGCCAAATGAGGCCTCTGGGAAGTTGCTGAAGAACTCCCCACCTCCTCCCACATACATACACCTGGCTTTGAGAACTCGGATGTTGTGCTTCCCTCTCTGGTATGGTCAGACAGTTGTACCTGTCTGTTGAATTATGGTCAGGCAGAGGAAGCCATGTCTGTTGATTACTTTGGAGCTCACTGATTGGAAGTGTTTGTTTGGCCAGATAAGCACTCTGGGAAGCCGCTAAATAGTCCCTCAGCTTTAAGAACTCAGATGTCCTGCTTCCCTCTCTGGTAATTATGGTTAGACAAGTGGAACTACCTGTTGAATTCAGGCAGAGGAAGCCATGTCTGTTGACTCTTTTTATTTCTCTGTATTTTTTTTGAATTTCAGGGTGCTGCCTCCCCTGAATTTGGGGAATGATATATGTGCTTGGTTATAAGATTGATACATGTGCTTGATTAAAGTGATTGTTAACCCCTCAAAAACTACCTTTTCTTTTATGAATGTAGATCTAAGAACCTGTGATAGCAGACCCCTCTGTGTATGTTGGGGTGCTTAATGATACAGCAGGATCATGCTAACCCACTCCTGCAGGTGCCAGTTGCTCCCAGGAGTTCCAAGTCTGACCCTCCTCCTGAGATAGGATGGGTGGACCTTTTAAACACCAAAGATCCCAGACCGCACCCAGCACCAGGTCACCCTTTCCTTTCACAGATCATCTCTCTTTACCCATCAGTGGAACCCCTTCCTTCAACGGAAGCAAAGTCTCCTTCTTTTCAATCCTTCCTCCACTCCTTCTTATACACTTTCCTACAGGCTTTTCTTTTACAGAGACCACAAAGGTCACCTTATCCTCATTGCTAGTCAGGTAATATCACATATTCCTTTTTATTTGCCCTACTTCCCTCCCTTCATTCATATACTTTCCTATGTTGCAATGCAGTCCCACCAAAAAAAATTGATTCATTTCTAGGCAAGATGTCATCAAGTTCTATTTCTGATACTGTATGCCTGCCCCTTCATTGTTACCTTCACCAGATTTCTGCCTTCCCCTGACTCTTTGTGCGCATTTAGAAAAAAAGTCTCTTACTCATCTTTCTTCTATCACTCTGTTGTTGTTGTCCATGGATGCTTGCCTTCATTTACTCTTCCTAAATTTCTCATGTTTGGGGTATTCAAGAAGCAAATAATCTCTTCAGGTCTAATTTTCTTCCTAAAAAATGTCCAAAATGACACTTTATTACTGAATTTTCATTTTTTTCATATTTGTATCTAATGTTAGTCATCTCTAGAGTAGAGGGGGAGATTTAAAAAGGGAAAAACAATAAATTTGCATGAAAGTGTTATTATATATTTCAAAGGAATAGCAAGTAGTACATAATAGATCTTCAATTTCATGTGCAATCATCTTTTTTAAAAAAATTCATCTACCCTATAAACATGCTTATTTTATATCATAAACTAAGAATTAAAATAAATTAAAAAGAAAAGAAGTTGGTGGGGGCTGATGAGCTAGCATTTTGAATGGAGACACAGTGTCCATAGAGTATAATCAATGTTTTATCTGGGAAAGATTATGAGAAAGTCCTTACAACATCAGATTCAAGCAGGAGCTGATCTGAATTACTCTCATTAAAATAGATTAAAAATTTAGTTTTCCAGAGCTGGGATTCAGTCAGCAGTGGAATTAACCAAATCAGAAAGATAGGGAGTCAGAGACTAAAAAGATCCTCCAAGTCAAGGGACGTCTCAGTAGCAGGCAGAAGGACAAACAAATAAATGGTCAGTTTTCAAGTAGGAGTGGATAGCAGGGAATGTCTCACCAAGTGTATACTATTCGGTAATGGCAATAGGCAAAAGTAGAAACCATCATTTTCAGGGGTCTGCGTCAGTAGTTATCAAGGATTCAAAGCAGTAATTGGGGTTCAGAAATACGATTAATTTGGATGAAGACATACATGACTTGGCTGTCAAATTTCTCAATGATAAAAATCTGGGGGTAAGAGTAGTATGCTGATATCTAACACATAGGATGATAGAGTTGGGATCCTAAAAGATTTTGACTGCCTAGTATATATCTAGTAAGAGAAACTTTAATAAAGATAAATATAGAATCATAAAGTTGTCTTACAAAACATTTGCCTTCACAGTACAAGATAGTTTGGGCAGTGCTTGATTAGGAAACAATTCATCTGCAAAAGATCGAACAGATTTAGCAAAGTATCTGGTATTTGGGTACTTAATTAATGTTTCCCACCCGGCTGCTCTCCTGGACTTCTTGTTTTCCAGAAATTCATCATCCTGCAAGAAGACATTAGCTCTGAAACTCACACCTCTTCAGCACCACTCCCCTCTCTCCCATGGAAAAAGGTAAAGGGCAGACATTCGAAAATTCCTAGATCCTCCATTTAGGACAGTAATGTCATCATTTTCCACCTGGTTTGCAAAGACTTCCATCATACCCCTTCATCTCCTCTAAACTCCCCTGCTGGGAACAGTGCTATGCTATATCTGCACCTGGACATCATGCCATACACAACTGTTTCTCCCAACTTAGTATGACATCTCTGCTGCTGCACCAGAGTGTAATCTGCTTCTCTGTCTGTCTCTATCATTCTCTCTGTCTGTCTCTCTGTCTCTCTCTTTCTTTCTCTGTCTCTCTCTGTTTCTCTCTCTCTGTCTCTCTCTCTCTCTCTCTCAGTGTCTCTGTCTCCCTATCCCTCTCTCTTTCCAATTATATCACAATTTCCTTTTGTTCTCCTTTAAAGCAATTTTTCTCTTTGCTGCTTCTATTTGTTTCTTTGCTTCTAGTGTTATGTGTGAAGAGTCTAGCTTCTTTCCACAACCTCCCTTCAGTATCTTGGATCACACTCAATAATTCATGAATTAGATAATTGTTCTTTTCTATTATACTTACTTTTCTTCCCTGTTGGGCTTAGAAAATTATTCTTTTGTTTTGATATGAGAATAAAGGCCCATATAGTAACACTTTGCCTTTTGTATTTTATCTTTCTGCTTACTTGTGGTCTATTTTCAGACATACCACATCAGTGTTTTAGAGTATGTAATTCTATGGAAGTGTGAAATAGTGGATAGAGGGTCAGTCAAGAGGGCCTAGGTTCTAATCTCGACCCTGGTACATACTGGCTTGTGACCCTGAGCAAGTTACTTAACCTTTCATTGTTCCCAAACATCTCTAAGATTATAATTTGCAAAGCAAATCTTCATCAGCAAAAGTGTTTCCTCACTTGGGTTCCCTTCATGGAAGAAATCACCTGTCTGGAAAAAAAAGTGAAATTCAATAGAACAACTTTTTGCTCAGCTATTTGAGATGCATATTACTATGGGGGAGAAATTATAATAAATAATAATTTATTGAATTTTTAAGCCATTTATTTAATGTGTGCTACCTTCCTGTCACATAACTAAAAATAGGAGTCTTATTTGGATTGTCATTAACATGATAATAACTTCCATTTATATAACCTTTTATAAGTTACAAAGTGCTTTCACATTTATTGGCACAATTGGCCCTCACAGAAACCCTATAGGAAGTCAAGGCAAATATTATAGTATCATTGATTAGATGAGGAAATTCAGACAAGTTTAAAGTGCTTTGTTCAAATCCACAAAGCCAACAAGGATAGAATGGGATTTGAACCCAGGCATTCTGAGACCAAATCCAATTCTGATTCCACTGTACTACATGTCCCTCTTGACAACATTTGTGGAATGACACTGCTCTTACATTGTTTTGGCTATATAGGTGTCCCAAAAGTCTTAGGGCTGTCTTAAACTTTTATAATTTTAAACAACACTAAGACTTTTGGAATGCCTTATATATATATTCTAACTATGCCATAACTAAAAAATATAATATCCTTGCACAATTATAACATACTTCTGGCTTATTCAGATGTTAGCCCTGCTTCCCTCCACATCGTTTAGGGCTTCCCATGCATTAACGCTATCTTCATCAAGTAAAGGTAAGTTAAGAGTCCCACTTGGTAACTCTAGCCCACCACATTCTGTACTGAGGTTTCCCTTTGTTAATCCTACGCATGGCTTTATCAAGTCACGAAAGCACTGGGGTTAAAATAGGGGTTCAGCAGGGTTAGAGAAAGTGTATATGTTTTGTGATTATGGTATCAGAGACATCAAAACTCAATTTAAAAAAACAACTAAAACATTTCCCATATTTGACCTTTTCTTTTGTAGCCGTTTTACTTGTTTGGGAAGGAGCACAACATGAGAAATGGCATGGGAGTGGGTCTGTATGTACCAGGGCCTCATGCAATTCATTTACAACATATTTAAACTTTGATTAAGGATAGAAGACTACAGATAGTGTCAAATTGCAGGGAAAGTATGTGGGAAAGGTGTTGAAGAAAAAAGAAATTCGTGCTTGGGTTAGATGTTGAGGACGAGAGATTGTAAACAACCTTGAAATCCTGTTTTGTTTGTGACAGCTGTCCTGTTGAAAAGGATAGGAGTGTTAGTCACCTAGGTACAGTGGCGGAAAAATCATTTCCTATTTTAGAACAAAGCTAGATTTAGTAGTAGAAGATATAATCCAGGGATAAAACAACTTAATAACATATTCACAATGTGTCTTTCCCTAAGAAGAAGCTCAGTTTTCAAAGTCACAGATTCCATTTATAAAAATATTATCCAAAAGTAATAATTTGCTAATTGTTTTCACTTCTAGGAAGTATACTCTTAATTGTACCATTTCAATATCTTTCATATAGTCACTCAGTACATATTTGTTGACTTATTAAGTGAGTGAGTAAATGCATGAATGAATGAATGATCCATTTGATGAACTCTGATCTTTGCACCCTGCCCCAATGGAAATTTAATTTGTTCTCATTGCTTTACACTATTACTTCTAGGAACATAACTTTCAATTCTACACCTCTAGATTGTTCTTCTTTCATCCATTCTATCCCCTCATCTCCGGGTACCTTCTGTATATTTTTATTGCCATTTCAAACTTAATATGTCTAAATCCAAATATATCATCTTATCCAAAACCGTTCTCTCCTGACTTCCCTGTTCATCAGGGGTGACACTGTTTTTTTAATCACCCAGATTTGTATTTCTAGGAATCAGTTTTTACTCCTCCTTGACTTTCACAACCAATAAATTACTAAGTGCTTTCAATTATTTGTTTGTGACACATTTTGTATCTGTTTTCATTTCCATTTCCACTATTACTGCCCTTGTCAAGGACCTTGTCAATTTTTGCCTAGACCTTTGGAATCATCCAGTAAACACAATCCATCCATCACACCATCAGCAGGGGATTCTTCTGAAAGTGCAAGAATTATGATGTCACACTCCTGCTCAAAACCTTCATAGGTTTCACAGAGGACTATAGAATTCTAAGATCATAGATTTAGAGGTGAAAGAGACCCGAGAGACTGTCTAACCCAAATTCTTCATATTACAGATGTGGAAATTGAGACTTGGAGAGGTAAAGTGACTTGCCAAAGGTATTTAAAACTTTGCAGCCTGAGTTTGCCAATGTTGGAATTATAAAATCTCAGAGGCCATTTAGTTCAACCTATATCTAAACAAGAAACTCATCTATAACATAATCAATAAGCAATGATCATTCAGTATTTGCTTGAAGATCTCTAATTAGGGGCACACATTCCAGTGGAGTTCCCATGCTGGTAATACCTCTACCTCCTCCAACTGATGAGTTCCTCCCCAAAACTTCCATTTGAGGATGCATTCACACCAGCCATACTCACTTCAAATCCAGCTCAGGCCAAGATACTCTATATTCTTTCTTCACCTTATTTCCTCCCACTTTTTAGACCTCTTTTATATATTTTCTATACTCCTTAAAAAGCAAGCTCCTTGAGCACAAAGATACAGTAAGACTGTATTTGTGTTCTTTAGTATGTAATCCTTAGTATAACATCTAGAAGAAAGTATTTAATAAGTGCGCTCTCTCTCTCTCTCTCTCTCTCTCTCTCCTGAAGTAGCCCATTTAGATTGGTATAGCCCTAATTATACCAAATTTTTCCCTACCTTGAGTCTAGACTTACCTCCTTAAAACTTTTGCCCATTTTTCCTTGGGTTAAGTAAGACAAGTTGAATCTCTTATTCATGTAGATGCCTTTCTAATGTCTGAAGACAGCCATCATGTCTTCACAAGCTAATACAATCCAAGTTTCTTCAATTCATGCTTTTATGGCATGTTCTTCAGTTCCTTCAACATACTTATACTAATCACCCTCCTCTGACCGCATTCCAATGTTAATATGTTGTGCAGTACTGAACATAGTACTCCACTGTGTGCTCCTGGTGAGGGCATTCTAGCAGAACTATCTCCTTTGATATGGACATTATACTTCTTTCAACTTTTAAGAGTTAAAAATTCATTGACTTTTTAAAAAACCATTATTAATTCACAACATTTTTACAGTTTATTTAGAACTCAAGATTTTTTTTCATAGAAATTGTTGCTTGGCCTCTGTCATCTTGTATTTTTGAATTTATTTCTTGGAACTCGTATAAAACTTCACATTTATCAGTTGATCAATTTATCAGCAATTGTTTATTAAACACCTAGACACTATGTATGTATATATGTATGTGTGCATATATGTATACGTGCACATATATGTGTATATGTGTGCACATGTGTATATATAGACACATATATACATATATATGTATATGTGTATACAATATATATGCATATATATTTTTATTCAAAATATAAATAAAGTGTAAGGCAATTTCTTAGGGGAGAAGATACTAGCAGAAAAGGTCTGCAGTAGGAGGAAGTACTTAAACTGGGCTTTGATAGAAGACAGATATTCTAACAGCTGGAAGTTAGAAGTACAGTGTATTCTATATGACTTAATTCACCCTATCATTTTAACCTTGCCCTACTTATGGGAAGCTTACCATGTCACAAGACAACCAGCTTTTTTTTTTAGAAGCTCTTATAATTGAGGAGTTTTTCCTTATATCAAATCAAAATATGTCTCCTTTTAATGTCTACTTATGGAGTCTAGTTCTTTTTCCGGAACCATGCAGAATAAATCAAATTCTCCTTCTACGTGACAGGTCTTTTTTTTTTATTTGAAGGTAGTAACCATATCCTCTTTTCTGAGTCCTTAGTCTTTTCTTTTTCAGGCTGAATATCTCTAGTTCTTTCAACCATTCTTCAAATGATGGCATCTACAGTCTCCTTACAATCTTGATCATCTTTCTCTGGATGTGCTCTGCTTTGTCAATGTCTCTCTTTAGAAAGTGATGTCCAGAAGTCAACACAATGTTCCCTATAGTCTCTGGTCAGTAGAAAGTACAGTAGGACCTACATCTTCCTTTTTTTCCCCTCCTGTACATCATACTTCTATTCATCTCTGTAGAGCTGATTTCCCTGTGCTGAGCTGAGAAACAATTTTCAGTCAAGGAAAATTGAAATTGTCAAAAACTCAGAGACTTTTAAGACTCATGCAAAACCTTCATGGAGCTTTTATTCTCCTTACTATATTATGCTAAATTTGCTTCAGCAATAGTGAAAGCTGAGTAGAGAAGAAAGACAGTTGAGTGAAGATGTGATGAAAGAGAGGATTTATACTTCACGATCTCTTTTCTAATGACAATTCCTCAGCATATTTGACAATTGCCATGTTGCAAATCTGTATGCTAGTCTCCTTGCAAGTTCAAAATATCTATATGAAATCCCATAGAAAGAAAATCTCCATATAAAATAGTAAGTTTAATATATAATAAAAAAGGTGGGGGGAGAATTAGAAGGGCAATATCTGGTCTAAGACCTTTAATAAAGCTTGACTCAAAAACTCTGTCATCTTGACATATCCTGAGGGTGGTATGACTGGAGACCAATTTCCTTTTTTCTTCTAATGTGGAGACTGGGCAACCTGGAGAGAAATTCTTTATTTGAATGTAGGTTATGACCCTTTGGTTTTCTTTTCTATAGCATTATACAATATATGACTTCTATGACACTGTCATCACTCTGGTACAAGCCCTCATCACCCCATGCTTGGATTACTGCAGAAATCAACTGGTTTATCTCCCTTTCCTCAAATCTCTTCCCACTTCAGTCCATTATTTTCTCACTTATCAAAGTGATCTTTCTAAATTGCAGGCCTGATTATGCCAACCCCCTCCCGTCAATTCAACAAACTCTCGTGCCTTTATGTTACTTTCAAGACCAAATATAAAATCTTCTTTTTGATTTCCTATCTTTCCAGTCTGCTTATACTTTCTTCCCTTCCATCTGTCCTACAATCCAGTGACACTGACCTCCTTGCTGTTACTCAAACAAGATGTTCCATCTCCTGATTCCATGTATTTTCAATGGCTGGACCCTGAGCCTGGAATTCTCTTCTCTCATCTTGGCTTCGTTCAAGTCTCAGCTAAAATCTCACTTTCTGCCTTGCCTGGTTCCCCTTCATACTAGTGCCATTTCTCTATTGATTATCTCCAATCTATTCTGTTCCTGTATATATCTTATTTCTACATAGTGATTTGCATATCAACTACCCCCATTAAAATATAAGCTCCCTAAGAGCAGGGGCCACTTTTTTGCTTTGCATAGCACAGTGTGTGGCACATGTTGTTGTAGTTGTTCAGTCATTTCAGGCATGTCCAACCCTCCATGACCCCATTTGAGGTTTTCTTAGCAAAGATACTAGAGTGGTTTGCCATTTTCTTCTTCAGCTCATTCTACAAATGAAGAGACTGAGGTAAATAGGGTAAAGTGATTTTCCCAGGGTCACACAGATAGTATATGTTTGAAGTCAAATTTGAACTCAGTTCTTCCTGTCTTCAGACCTGGCATTCTATCCACTGCACCACTTAGTTGGTCATGTGACACATGATAGGTACCTAATAAATACTTGTTAACTGATTATAGTAATTAATAAAGTGGTGAAGGAATCTTCTAGCATCTGATGGTGAATATCAACTTACTAAATTATAATTTTTGTTTATAAGACAAAGAGTGGTTTGTTTTAAATAGGCTAGTAATGTGGCAGGTAGCTTTCAGGTTCCCTAGAAATGAAGTGTCGATGCTCATTTTCTGTTCTATATAATCATGATTGATATCACTTGAATATAGGAAAAAGGGGGAAAAAGGTGTAGTTGGGAATTTACGTAGCATTCTGATCTCATGAAACAAGACAGTGGCCAAGGCATTACAGTGAATCTTCAAAGCTATATGGTTTGGGGCAGTAACAGAGTATCACATACAGAAAAATCTATTTAATATATCTGAAAGATTTTGCAAAGAAAGAATATTTTATCTGTGAGTGATATTAGCCACCAGAATGAGTTTCCAATGCATATTGTAAAATATCTGCCATTTGAGACGTTTGAACATTTAAAAAAATTTTGTTTATATTTTTTGGTTTAATGTTATAGCAATTTCCCCTTAAATCTCATTGTCATGCCTGAGTCCTTTTTTCTGACAAAGAAAAACATTTAAAACTAACTGTAATCCCACTGCAAAATGTGTGTGTGTATGTGTGTATATTCACATATACATGCATATATATACATAACACACATATATACATGCATATTAATACACATATATGCATTTATGTATTATGTATCCTATAATATTTATATATTCATAATAATATATTATTATATTTGAATAGGACTGTTTAAGCAGTAGCCATTGCATGGCTTCCTTTCCTTTCCTTTCATTTCCTTTTCCTTTCATTTCCTTTTTCTTTCCTTTCCTTTCCTTTCCTTTCCTTTCCTTTCCTTTCCCTTCCTTTCCTTTCCTCCTCTTTCCTTTCCTTTCCTCCCCTCCCCTTCCCTCCCCTCTCCTCCTCTCCTTTCCCCTTCCCTCTTCTCCCCTCCCTTCACCTTCCATCCCCTTCCCTTCCCTTCTCTTTCCCAAAACCTTAAGCCTACTACACTGAAGCTCAAATGCCAATGGGTCCCTGACTAAGGGCTCCTCTGGACCCTCCTAGCTTTACAGTCATTGTTGATAGTAACTGTTGCTGTTTCCCACGCAGCCTGATGTCTTTCTTTTTCTTGACCTCATTAAAAGGGCCATGCACGGGCTACTTCTTAAACAGGCCTAGTCAATGAATAGGTGCTACCTCACTCTAAGTCAGTACCTGCAAAGACCTTGGCCAAAAGGGCCCAAGGTCTCCCGGTGCATCTTGGATCATCTCTAGTCATCCTGATGAATATCTGGTCACTGGATTCAGATGATTCTGTAGGAGAAGTGAGGCTGGTGACCTGCACAGCCCTCCCTCACTCAAAACAAAGTCAAGTGCAGGTCATGTCATCATTTCTCAGATGGTGTGGTCTTCTTCAGTAATGAAGGACGAACACAATTATTATACTTACATATTTATTTTTATAGAAGAATATTATAAATATATTTATATGTTATATGTGTATATGTATATATAACTGATATTTAATATAGTGCTTTGTCTACCTTATCTCATTCAAGCCTCACTTCAACTTTGTGTGGTAGGTGTTTGAAATGACTATTCATGCAATTTTGAAATGGAGGCAGGTAAGTCCAGTTCTTTGGGTACTCACCAGTGAAGCCCACAATGGCAAGAGGAAGTGGGCACAAAGACACACAGTGAAAGGATTACAGAGGCAGATGGCCGGCCTCAGAGATGGGGGTGGGGATAAGATGGTGAAAGAAGGCAATGGGAAGAAGAGGATGGAGAGTGAGGAAACAAGAGAGTATCACTCATGTAACCATGGTTTAGTGTTGAGAACAGTGGCCTGGATGTGATGAAGATCTTAGGTAGCAGAAGTTTGAGGTTTCATGTTTATAGAGGTTTTGAGGAAACAGACTAACTCTAACTATGCCACCTTAGGGTTAGTGCATGAACATATCCAAATCATTTCAAAGTTACTGGTTAAACTTTAAAGTTAACATCCCTGTTCTCTCAAAGTTATCACACTTTTTTTTTTGCATATCCTGCTGGTCTGGAACTGTGGATGTTTGTAATTTGTCTGGGATTTACATAGTATAGGACCAGGACCCAGATAGCAGTGTCTAGATGGCTTCCCCTAATTTAACACACATAACCAGAATGTGAATTTTGACAAATATATGATACAATTTGTACTTATGTTCCTTTGATCTTTGGGGTGGTTTTTATGTGACTTGCAGGTTCCCCTTTGCAGTCTTATTTTCTACTATTGTCCCTATATACTGGCTACTTATAAACTCACTTACTATGCCAACTAGAAGTGGGATAATGGTTGGGAAGACCAGAACAAGACACAATTTTAACATAGCATTACATTCTACAAATGGGAAAACTGAGGCTTACAGAACTGTAGTGATTTGTATGACCTATGACCATAGGGTCACGCAACTAGTAAATGATAGAGGTGGAATTTTAAAACCAGTTCTTCCTGACTCCTGGTCCAGTGCTCTACTATGTTATGCTTTCTGAATATGGCACTCATAGGGTGCTGAGAGGTTAACAAAAGGAGGTTCACTTACCCCTAACATGCAACAAATGTATAGTAACATTTATTGTCTCCTTATGAAAACATGTCTGGCTAGCAGGACAAGATGTGATGAGTCTCATTCACCAAGTTGGAGGGGTCCTGACCTGATGTAGATAGATCCTGCTGTATGTCAAGGTGACTAGAAAGCTAGGTCAACACAGCCAGAGGCCATCAGGAAATTGTAGCTTAAGCCTTACCACAGCCCAATCAATCAAGTTGACTAACTTTTCCCAACCCATCTTGGGGGAAGAGGACTGGGAAGAACCTTGGTAGATATTGTTCTATCGCACTTGAGTATTTCTTAAAGCTAATCTTTTTTCAGTTAATTATTTCTCTGAATTCTTTTTGTTGCAGAGTTAGGGTCCTGACATCTGAGTCTATCAAAAGGCAATATTTTTTCTACATCCTATTAATGCCTTCCCTGTTCTGCCAAACTAGTAATCCATTCCCCAGGAGACTGGCTAAGAGAATCAGTGCCTTGTGTGTTCTCTTTTAATGTGAGAAATTGCAAAATGGATCCATACTCATGGTACTTCCTTGTTCAATGGCTCCTCATTACCTTAAGGTAATGAAAGCCTCTATCTAGTGTGGTATTCAAATCTATCTAGTCAGGCTCTAGTCTTTTCAATTTTACTTTTTGCTACTCTTCAAAGGCAGTGCAATTCAGGGGTAAAGCAAGGCAGACCTTTGTCACTACTCTTATATAATGCCCTTCAAACAAATGTAGTTATCACAATATTAAAAAAAAGAAATTGAGAGAATCAAAACAGGCAAAAAGAAAACAAAATTATAACTATTTGCAGATTTCATGATGGTTTACTTAGAACCCAAGGGATTCAACCAAAAATAATTGAAACAATTAACCACTTTAATAAAATTTCAGAATGCAAAAAAAAAAATTATCTAGTCTGTATATTATGAACAAAATCTAGGAAGAAGAGGTATGAAAAGAAAGGCCATTCAAATAACTACAAAATATCCATGACATCTGGAAATTCACCTGCCAATGCAGGACATATGTAATTACAAAACATTCCTTTTGTAGAATCAAAGGAAAACTTAAATAATTGAGGACATATTAATTGTTCATGATTAGGCAATTGCAACATAATTAAACTACACAACTTAATACAGATTAAGTGCTATACCAAGGAAAGTATAGAATGATCATTTTGTAGTTCTAGACAAGTTATTTACCATAGCAAAAATACTATGAACATTTCTAGCATTTCTCTAGGAAGGCATATGAACTGATACAGAATGAATTGGGGAATGACTGAACAAGTTATGATATATAATTGTGATGAAATACTACTGTGCTGTAAGGAAAAAACATGCACAAAATAATGAAGACTGAAGTGAGTGGAGATAAGAGTACACTGTGTACAGTAAAAGCAGTATTATTTTAAGAAAGACTTTGAGTGAATAAGTTATTTTGACTATCATAAATACCCAAAATAACTATAAAGGACATGAAGAAAGATGCTATCTGCATCCAGAGGAAGAAATGATAAATAGAATTATGAATAGAATAATTTTACATGTATATATCTATTTTGTCTAATGGTAGCCATCTCTAGGAAGGGGGTGGAAAGGAAGAAAAAGAAAGACAAAAGACATTTACATCATAATTTTGTTGTATATTTGAAAGGAATAGCAAATTGTGCATAGTAGATTTGCAGTTCCATGTTCAATTATCTTTTTTATAGTACTATGTTATGAAAATGCTGTTTTATTCCATAAATTAAGAATAAAATTAAAAAAAGAATGAAATGGGGATTGATACTTTAAGGAAATTTATTAGTTCCTGCCTTCTTTTTCTATATCCCCCAATTTATTTTCTTTTAAAAATTAATTTTTAATCTTACGTTTATTGATTTTTTAAAATTTTACATCACCTCAATATAACTCAAGCCCAAAGCCCACTGGTAATGAGACTCTCTACTCATTAGTATAGATCTATGTCCCATGCCCAAATGAGGGGTTGGGGCAGAGTTGATGAAAAAGGAGAGAAGGAAGATCTGTGTTCTTTAGTTTCTTTAGGTCTTCTGGCTTCTAGCTTCAAGAGACAAGGATGACACCAAACCCACTTTTGGAATTTCCATTTTTAATTATGCTTTTTTTTCTTAATTAAAAAATTTTTTTTAAGGACAAGCCTGTCTCACCACTAATGTTTCAGCTGCTCAAAACCATTGTCTGATTAATGAGCAGTGTCTGGGTTTCAAACATGACCCTAAACAGGAAGTGCTTGTCTGTACTTCTAATCATGGGATGTGAAATCAGGGAAGAACCCAGTATACAAGGACTAATACAGGAATCATGTATAGGTCATGTTAGGTCAAAACATTTCCTTTTCTCTCCCTCAAAGGAAGTAAATAAGAGTTGTCTTATATGTTCGTTGAAATACTGTAACAATAGTCAGGGATAATCTTAATATAATTATAAGTCAGACTCTCTTGATGGAATCTATGAGTTTCAAAAAGTTGGGTAACAGTGATAACTAGAACTTGTTAGAAAGTTTTGTAGTGCAACATTTGAAACTGACACATTGAAGAGACCTTGTTCATTTCAGTACAAAGGTCACAGGTGCTCTGATTCCTTTATTCCAAAATGCAAAGCTGTTTCCTTATATTCATTTCTAAGAATATGAAAGCAGTCTGGTGCTCTGAGCTACTGGAAAATAGCAGCCGGTAACACAAATCCCAGGGCTATTTTTGCCCTTTTGTCAGTAAGGTTTTGGCTGTTCCCACTGTGGACTGTTTAGTAAGTCTCACACTGTAAGTCAACCCTCTGTTCTTGACTTTTAAAAACAAAGCATGCAGCTATAATTTTTAGCTTGTTGTCCTTAAGGGCTAGAACAGTCATATAACTAGCAATATTTTTACTTAGCAATCAGTTAATAACTGTGCACCTACTATGTTCCAGGCGTTATATTGGCTTCTGAGGCTCTTTTCTAAGTTCAAAAACTACTGGGATGAGGAAACAGTGGACTTTGTTAGTACTGAGAGCAGTCCAAGTATGGATGCAGTCCTACTGGGAGAGGTCACAGCCTGATCCTAATCTCTGTAAGGGGAGCATCAAGCATCATAGTGACAAGACTTCAAAGGTGTGTTAGAATCAGCTTGAACCAGTTCATGAGAACCGATTGATAAATTTTTCTAGGTGAGTATAGATAAATCAGGAACCAGAGAACCTAGAAATCAAGACCTGATTAATTGTTTTGCTGATTATCTAGATTTGAGAAAGTGATGGAGAAATTGTTACTAATGCAGACTAAATATAAAAATGTGCCATAAAAACCTTTCTTTCCCCAAGAATTTGTTAAACTGTACCATCATACACCATGCAAGATCATGGCATAGTTACTCTGTAGATAACTCAAGCCAAATGAGGAATATTAATAGCACACATTTATATAATGCTTTGAGATTTGAGATACACTTTACATATATTTTCATTTGAAACTCAGATAAATAAATTGAGTCTAAGAGGGTTTAAATAACTTTCTAAGAACCACATAGTTAGTATGTCTGATGTAGGATTTGAACTCCCACCTTTCTATCTCTATGAGAAGCTAGGTGGCACAGACTCATCTTCCTGAGTTTAAATCTGGCCTCAGACACTTATTAGCTGTGTAATCTTGGACAAATCACTTAATCCTGTTTATTTTATTTATCTAATAAAATGAGCTGGAGAAGGAAATAACAGACCACTCCAGTAATTTTGCCAAGAAAACCTCAAATGGTGTCACAGAGTTGGACACAACTGAGCAGCAACTTTCTACCTCCAAGTCCTGTATTCTATATCCTGAGATACCACACTGTCTCAAAGAAAGCCTCCTAAGACAAAGTCCTGTCATCCTTATGCTAGTTACATCTAGCCTAGTTAAGGCTAGACTAGTGGAATGAAGAGTTCCATGTTTGCTGGACAATTTACAATCACTTCACTGTAGAAATAATGCTAAAGGAATTTTTAAAATTTAATTAAATTTGCTTTCCATGAACAAAAATATATTTTCTTTCCTTTCCACTGGTTCATTTGGAAACAAAACAAAGGCCTTTTAACAGATGAACATAGTATCTCTTCTACACTTTAAATATATCCCCTCTGTATCAGGAGATGGGTGAGATGAGTTCTCTGGAATCCTGGATGGTTCTTGTATTGATCAGAGTTCTTAAGTTTTTAAAGTTGTTTGTCTTTACATTGTTCCTATTTTATAAATTGTTCTCCTGGTTCTGCACACTTCACTCTGCATCAATGCATATGTCTTCCAAGAGAAACCTTGGAAATGTTACAAGAATTTTTGCTGCAGTAGGAATCAGAGAAAAATAACTTAATAGAAAAAAAATCATTTATATGGTCAAATGTTGATCAACTTTAATTATTTGTAAGAGTATTCTGAGATACCTCCTTGTATGAAATGTACTAAGTGGAAAATATGAGTCTTTGAACTGGTGAATAAATAGCAGTCTGTTTTATAAATCATAAAATTTTAAGAGCTTGATTCTTCACTTTTAGTATTTGGGATTAAATCTTTTTTTTTTTTTAATAAATTGAGGACATTGGACACAATGATCTCTAAAATCCCTTCCAGCTCTTATGTTCTATGAGTCTAAATAATATAGAGAAATAACATAGAGACAAAGAGTTGGTTAAAAAGTCTGAAAGTCAAAATAATGAAAAATATTCTTGTAAAAAATCCAAAGGCAACATCAAATTCGAGTTCAGGGATGTCTAATAAACCAAAGGGTAGACAGGGAGAGGTTCTTGAAATTTTTCTGTCATGGACCCCTTCACCGGATTTGGTGAATCCTATGGACCCATTCTCAGAGTCATGTTTTAAAGAGTATAAAATCAAATATTTATGATTACAAAGGAAATCAATTATATTGAAATAAAAATGCGGTTTCCTCCTCCTCCAAGTCCTTAGATCCCCCGAATGCAGGCTACTGACCAAGAATCTAGAATTAAGAAGACTGATATAGAAAGGAAGGTTTGGGGAGACAGTTCAGGGCAGTTTGAGACCCCCAGGTATACATCTATTTTGCAGAGCAAAGTGGAGAAAGTGAAGGGAACAGGGAAAGAAGCAGTAATGTTGGTCTTTCCAACATTTAATGGTCTTCTGTGCTCTTTTCACTGCACTTAAATTTTGCAACGGGTGTCACAATTCAGGTGGCAGCTGAGAAGTTTCCTAACTTGAGCTGAAGGTTTGGAAGTATAGAAAAATATTTCCTGGGTTCCATGAATCAGAAGGATTGGTTATTGAGTTCTCGTGAACCTAAACAGGAGATATGAGCTGTCCTTAGAACACCAGAGCTTCATTTTGAGACAAATTGCTATGTCCCAGAATTCAGTGTGTTTCAGTTCAGATTAGAAACCCTCCCAAGAGCTTTGTTTATACTGTGAAGGGCTCATTATAACCTGTTTTTGTTGTTGTTTTTACCAGAGCTGGGACAATGTCTTACAAATGCTGGGAAAAAGATTGAAAATAAACCCCCACACGTGTGAGCACTTTGTGGTGGAAAGACCATGTACATCAATGAAATTACAAATGCTTGAAGTCTTGAAGCTAAGTTACCAAACTAATTATCAGTTAACAGGCATATGAACACAAGGAGTCATAATTTGAGTGGGGCGGTCATGGCTTTGACCCAGGGCAGGGAAATTTAAGAGGGTTTAGATAGTACTTGGGTTCCTTCAACAGGTAAAAACAACTGAACTTAGCACTTGATTAGCAAGAATAGTTAATTAAAAATAGGAAGTTGCCAGAAGGGCTTCTTGTTTGGTTCCTATCCTGTGACTCACCTAAGTTTAACTTGTATCCAATATGGTCCTGCCCTGAACTGTCTCCCCAAACCTTCCTTTCCATATCAGTCTTCTTAATTCTAGCTTCTTGGTGACCTACAGCCTTAGTTCAAAGGAGTGGTTGGGAAAAGGAAGAATGATATTGAAGTGTGTATGTCCCAGAACCTCTTTTCCTATAGGCCTTTGTTTCTAGAAAATCTTCCTGAAATCTCCCTCTTCAAAGGAATTTGAATGAACGAATGAATGGCAAAGCAATTTCATGGCATTATCTGCCAAGCACTATGCTGAGCACTTGGGATACAAATTAAAGAAGCAAGACAATCTCAGTTCTCCAGGAGCTCTCTCTCTAAAGGGTGTAGATAACACATTAAAGAGAGTTCAGCTTCAGGGTAGATGGGAAGTCCTTTAAATCCTAAGGAGGCAGTGAAAGGGAAGTTGGCAAGGCCTAGGAGTTCTTGGCTTAGATCGGTAAGACAGATGATAGTGCCAGAGATCTGCAGGATCACAGAAGCAGGGTAGATGGTAGAGGCAGGGAGAACTTAGGAGGCAATGACAGTGTAGATGTCAAGGTCTGATGGTCCTCCATATCACTAGAAGGAACACAGGTAGTGACTTTCATCACTTCCAAGTTATGCAAACAGTTGAACAACTTGGATGGGTTTGATGGTAGCCAGTCTTCTTGATGCCCAGTTGTCCTGGATGGATTCTGTCATGGTGTGGATCTGGAGAGAAGAGTTAGAGGGGAAGATGATGATGGAAAGGAGGAATTTATATTAACTTGCCCCAGGTACTAGTTATGGTTATACACAGACACACCCTAGTTAAAAGAGCACCTCATTTGAAGTCAGAGAATTTGGACTTGTCTACTTGGCTATGTGGCCTTGAGTCAATCATTTCACTCTCCTGGGCCTCATATTTAAAACAAGAGGGTTTGATTCAATGCTACTAAGGTCCTTTCTACCTCTAAATCCTTTAATCCTCTGTCCTTTCCTTTCCTGTAAACAGCAGAAAGTGAAAATAATTTTCAAGAAAGCAAACATTTTTTTTTTCCAGATGACCTGCCCTGAACTGAGCCAGAGGAGGACCTTCCCTTCTGGTTCCCCTACTGAGCAAGAGAGAAAGAATAGAATGAAGGTCTTGGGAAGGGAATGAAGGAGGACAAAGTAAATGAATGAATAAATAAAACAACAAACGAAAGTTGAAAAGATAGAGTTTCCAATAGGAAGCTGCTTCACTATGGGGCTCCTCTGCATCTCTGAAGTGACTCCTGAGTGTTCTTTCCTCTCTCTCATCAGTGCAGTGTTTGCTCTCTGCTCAATCTATATGAGTATCTCTCCTGTTGGGCATTTCTTCTCCCTTTCTTTCTTTCCTCTTCCCTCCCCTCCTCTTTCCTTTGCTCCAGGTCAGGGCATAACGAATCAGAGGGTTTAAGAAGATCCTTATGTATTTTCTTTGGGGTGAGGCTTCTACAGCCCATCATACTTTCTACTTAAGATCACAGATGGGGCTCCCTGTGGAGAAATGCCACACTCCAGGCTACTGGTGACATTTTCATGATTTTCATATCTGGAGCTCCATAACTCAGTTTGTGCAAAGGTATTTGACAATGAATGTTTCAAAGGGCCACCCACACTCCTTCAATATAAAGGTTAAATTGTCAATTTGTTACCATTGATTCTTCCTTCCTTCCTTCCTTCTTTAAAGAAGCCTGTGTCAGGGGCTTACTGACTGGAAGTATTTGTTTGGTAAGACAAAGACTCTGGGAAGCCATTAAGGAGATTCCCTTCTCAACACCCCCACCCCACCTTGGAAAACTCAGATATCTGTGCTTCCCTCTCTGGTAACTATGGTCAGACAGTTGGATCTCTCTGTTGAATTATGGTCAGATAGAGGAAATCATGTCTGTTGATCTTTGATTTCTCTGTATTTTCTTTGAATTTTAGAGTGCTGGCTCCCTTGAACTAGGTGAATGATATATATGCTTGGTTAAAGGAATGGTACATTTGCTTGACTGAAGTGATTGTTAACCCCTCAAAAGTTGCCTTTTCTTTTATAAAAGTAGAACTAGGAACCTGTGGTAGCAGATTCCCCTGTGTATGTTAGGGTATTCACTGATGCATTATGGTGTAGTCTACAGGATCTGCATATATTAAAAGGAAAGTATTTTGTGAGACTAGGATAATTATCTGTTGTTTCCCCCTTATGGTGGTTATGGTTCTGTGGAGTCCCAGGAGGTGAGGAGGACCAGAGATAGTGCTCAAGTGGATTAGCCCTGCTCCTGACTGTGCAATAGGAATGAAGCCCCTGAAAGTGTATTGTATTCAGAAACTAGACCAGAGCAGCAAGAGCTTAGAATGGAGCCTTGGAACCCAAGCAAAAAACTGCCATTGTGCCAACTTTGGTGAGGTGAGAGAAAAGGAAGCACAGAGCTACCTTCACATAGAGCTAGAAGTTGCTGGCTCCTGCTCAAGGAAGAGGAACCCAGGAACTCAGAGTTCAGCGCTGGGACAAGATGCAGCAAGGCACTGAGTGTGCTTTTTTGCAGTGTTCTCCTGGGACAGTTTGGGACCAAGGGGTAGAGTTGCCTATGGTGGGGGGGGGGGGCGGGCAGAGAAGTGCCTTATAGGCAAGGACTCCACCCTGATGGCTTTTTTACCCAGCCACCCCTAAGGACTTAGAAGTAAGGACTGGGACTTAGCTTGTCATAGTAGGGTGAGAATACATCTGCAAGAGGACTTTGCTTGGACATTTCTGTTTGGGATTGGAGGAAGGAGGAGCTGGTTGCTCTCTCCTCAAAGAATGATGTTGTGCATGTACCTTTGTGTTTGTTTAAAGCCATTTGGCCTCCCTGGTAATGAGCAGCTCTGTTGTATATTCTGCAAACATGAGTTATGTGTATTTACTTAAAAAATGTTAATGCCTCTATTTGTTCTAGGATCCATGGTCATTTAGATTATAAGGCAAAGGATCCTGGAAGGGTGGATTACAATGGCAAAGTGGGATCTTTTGCTGTTTTTATTTTAGTATAATCAATGAAGTACGATGTCTGTATTTGTTCCAGGATCCATGTCTATTTAGATTGTAAGGCCAAGGATCTGGAAGGGTAAAGTGTGATTTACAATTTTTGTTTTAGTATAATCAAATGCCTCTGACTGAATCTTGCCTTTATCAACCAAGGGTCTATACTAGGAGTAAAGTGCAAAACAAGAGTTCCTTTAACTAGAACCAATATATGTATATGTATGGTTAATGTGATTAAAGGTCTTCCCCACCCATTAATGGGACTGTCCATTAAAGGGAGTTTGATTAGGGAAGATTTGTTAATTTTGTTAATGAAACACTGATTCTCAAGGGTTGGATTGCCCTCTGATTCTAAAAAGGGTATAAATACTCTGAGGATGAGGTTTTACTTTGGAGCTTACTGACTGCAAGTGTTTGTTTGGGCTGGACAAGGATTCTGGGAGCCATTAAGGAGATCCTCCACCCCCCTATCCCCAACTGGCTTGAAAAACCCAGATGTCTGTGCTTCCCTCTCTGGTAACTACGGTCAGACAGTTGGACAGTTAGAAACCATGTCTGTTGGTCTTTGATTTCTCTGTATTTTCTTTGAAGTTCAGAGTTCTGGCTCCCCTGAACTAGGTGAATGATACATATGCTTGGTGAAAGGAATGGTACATGTGCTTGATTAAAGTGATTATAAATCCCTCAAAAAAAAACCCCAAAACACTGTGTCTTCCTAACTCTCCCAGGTTGGAAATTCAAAATATACTCATGGGCATAACCTCATTCTAATCCGTACAATAGTTTTGTTCTGCCCCATTTTTCTCACCTAGGCTGGTTCTCTCATCCTTAGACAATCTAGTGTTGCCCCGCCCCCTTCCCTCTCTGCCTTTCTGGGGCAGGGAGGGGTAGAACATTACCATATTAATATTGAACAGGGTGTAGAAACCCAATTGGCTTAGCCTGATTCCTCCCGAGCTCAAGAGATCCATTAGCCTCAGCCTCCCTAGTAGCAGGGATTACAGGTGTGTGCTACCACAACCAGCCCAATAATTCTTTAAAAATTATATAGTTTGGCAAAAGAATAGAATTCAAAGATAGACATAGTCAGAAGGTGAATAAGAAGGAGAAAAAAAAAAGCACTATTTGGACAATTGCAAGCAAAATGGAAAGGATTTGTGAAAAGCAAAGACTTCCTTTACACCTGAGGTAACCTGAGTGCTGCCCAAACCAGATTGAAATATAATTGGGAAATTGTTAACAAAATAAATAAAAATGTAATAAAACAGGATAATATTAATATGTGGTTTTCACAGTCAATATAGGCCTAGAGAGATCCTTAAGAAATAGTGACCTCCTGTTTCTATTTGAGTTTGACCCCATTTCCTTATACCACATCATCAAATCATAGGTTTAGAACAGGAAGGCCATCCTGTCTAACCCTCCTTATTTTATAGATGAGGGAACTTAAGCTCAGAGAAGTCGTAATTTGCCCAGGGTCACATACCTATTAAGTATCTGAGGCAGAGTTTGAATTCAGGTCTTACTGACTTTAAGTCCAACACCATACCTCTCATTATACCATGTGAAAAGCTGATAAGTGGCTTTTGTTGATGGATAAAAAGAAATTCTGCTACAACCTGAGAAGAACGAGGACCAAGTTTCCTAAAAACCTGTCAAGGGTTCAGATGGTGACTTTTTCCATTTTATTCTGTCCATAACTTGTTTGTACAAAGTTATTTCCATATTTTCTTCCCCTTTATTCTCCAATGAGCTCCTTGAGGACAAGAGCTTGATTCTAGCCCTAAGGTTCCTACCTTTCCTTTAAGGTAGGAATCTGAATGTTGAATTCAAGTCTTTGTTAAATCAATGAGGGCCAACTTAAGTGCTACCTTCTCCTTAGACTGAGGGAATTCCTCTTCTAAACTCTGAATGTTTGAATAACTTCTGTGGTATTTGTCATACCTTTCCTTAAGTAATTTGTCCAGTACAGTCTGGACTATGCCCTAAAAGATTACTTTTTTCATGTTACTTTTCTATTTTATGATATAGCCATATTGACCCCATTCAGAGCTTACTCTGGGAAAATCACTGAATATGACTCCTGTCAAGTGCTTCAAAAATATAGATAAAGGACATTTCTAGCTTCTGTATAAGCACTTAAGTCCTTTTGACTTTCTATATTATCTCTGGGTTGTCCCAAAGATGATAAATGTATTATTATGTTGAGTGCTTATAAAGGATTTGTATAGCAATCTTATCCTTATCTGTAGAGACCTAGATTCTGAGTGAGAGCAATGTAACTCAGAAAAACTGATCTGAAGGTGAAGTGACAGCAAGCCCTCAGAAATGTACACATAAATCCAGTATTTGGGTGTCCTGGGCAATGCGCGAAAGACTCTCATGTTTGGAAAGATTGAAAACAAAAGGAGACAGAGTGGGAGAGGATGCGATGGATAAATAATGTCATGGAAGCAACAAACATGAGATTGGACAGACTTGGGAGAGAGTGGAAGATAGAAGGTCCTGGTTTAATGTGGTCTATGTGGTTATGAAGGATTGGAAATGATTGATCAACAACATCAAAATTAATGAGTTACACTTATATTATAACTACTTGTGTATATGGTTTAGTTCCCTGAGCATAAAGCGCTAAGCGCAAAGAAGACATGATTTAGTTCTGTCTTATTCAATTCAACAAATGTTCATTAAGTGCCCACTACCCAGAAGGCACCAAGCTGGAGGGAAGACAGGCACAGAGGCAAATAGGAGCTAATCTCTGCCCTCAGGGGGTTTATACTATACTTGTTCAACCCCTGCAAAGTAGGTATATTTTAAACATTTGTTGAAGGAACAGAGGATTCATTATTGAATACCTCTAGTAGAAATGAGTTGCATAAATTTATTTCTGGCTGTTTAAAGTTATATCTATTTTTATTTGTGCTAAAAGTAACTTTTCAAGCAATAAAAGTTGTATTCTCCTTCTGAAACCTTAAGATTTTATGAAACTATCCTCTTTTTTAAAAAAATAGTTTTATAAACACTGATTATATTGGAGTCAATGGAAAGAGGACTATAGACCCAAATATGAGAGATAAAAGTAAAGAAAAAAATCAAGAAAGAGGCATTCTGTTTGGCCTGAAATGTTCATTATAGGAGTGGAATTTAAACTACTACCTTAGCTGTTAAGTGATATAAATTCAATGGAACTTATTTTTCAAGGGTCTGTGATTTTTCAGTGTATTTCCTTTGCTAATATAGATTTTTGTCCATCTATACACCTTAGTAAACCATTTTCATGAGTTAACCATGGTTAAAAAAAGGATCTTGGCACATAACAGGTGCTTTAAAAATGCTTGATGATTGGTTGAACAAATAAATTCATCACCTGCTGGTTAATATTTCAAGAGCCTTTGTGAACTACTTGAGGTTGATCCACAGTCAATAGTCAGTCAACAAACCTTTATGTGCCAGACACTGTGCTAAGCCTTGGGAATATAATCAAAAAGGACAGATCATACTCTCAAGGGACCTTATGCGCTTAAAAGGAAGATAAAAAGAGAGGTTGGGGAAGGTATGTGGCATGAGACAAGATAGAGAAGTTCAAAGGTGGGCAGCCTGGTGGGAAATGGGGCAATGGCTGTCCCAGGCATTCTCCTTACTTAGAAGTTCTAGGAGAAGGCTTTCACATGCTAGTCTGAGGGAGAAACCATCCTTAGAAAACAAGTTTTCACAAACAATGTTATTAATGATATTAATGTCAGCTGTAAGCCAAAACAAAGCCAAACCTAGAAGCATAGGTACCAGATTTCAAAACTCAGCAAACAAAGCAAAAAACTAAAACAAAACAAATCACCCAAATTTTGTTGAGTGTGTTTTTGCGTTAGCTTTTTATATCTCATACTTAAATAACAAGTGAAACAGTTAGCTGAGCAATTCTAACTAAAACTCCAAATACATGTTTTTTATTAAGAAGAAAATAGTCATTTTTACCTCAGTAGAATATAAGCAAACAACTAGGTCATACACTGGATAGAATATGGGGCCTAGAATCAGAAAGAGTCCTCTCTGAGTTCAAATTCAGGCTCAGACACTTCCTAGCAGGGTGACTTTGGGCAAGTCACTTAACCCTGCTTGCTTCAATTTTCTCATTGGTAAAATGAACTAGGGAAGAAAATGGCAAACCACTCCAGTATCTTTGCCAAGGAAACCCTCAAATGGGGTCATGAAGAATCCAACCCAACACAACAGAGTCCAACTGAAAAATGATTCAAAAACAAAGAATACAAGCCTCTTTAAAGCAGGGACATTTTTTTTTGTCCTTGTGTCACCAGTACCCAACACAGTGGCTGGGACATAGTCATGACAATAAATATCTGCTGAATTTAGTAGAACTGAAGTGGCATAGAACCTATCCCTGAGACATATTCAAAGACTTTGCAGCTTGTACAGACCTGTCTTTCCTACTCTGACATCACCTTCAACAACCCAGGGTCACCCTCATACCATAGAAAGGAAGAAATTGTAACATGCAAAAATATATTGGAATTATGATATAATGACAGACAAACTAAAGAGTAAATAAAGCAAGCAACCAAAAAATATTTATTAAGCACATCTCACATGCTAGAAACTGTGCTACATTCTGGGAATAGAAGTATGACAAATGAAACAATCCTCACTCAAGGATCTTACACTCTAATGGGGAAGACAAGAACTTATATAAATATGGTGTCTGCGTCCAGAGAAGGAATTGATAAATATATATATGAAAGCATCTAATTGTAGCCATTAGGAGGGAAGCGGGGGAGGGAAGAAAAGAAGGAATTTACACGATAACTTTATTATATATTCAAAAAGAATAGCAAGTTGTACAGAATAGATTTGCAGTTTCATGTGTTTTCATCTTTTTTGTTATACTATATTATGGAAATGCATGTTTTATTCCATAAATCAAAAATAAAATGAATAACAATTTTAAAAGGAAAAAATAAAAAGTTTTTTTAAAATTAAAAAATATGTAGAATAGACATAAGTAAATACAAAGTAGTTAAAGACAAGATTGTTTTGGAGAGAGAATACTAGAACCTTGGGGAGATCTGAAAAGTCTTCATGTAGAAGGTAGTGCTTGAGCTGTGCCTTGAAAACAGTATCCTGTGTGAGAAACAGAGAGACAACTTGTCTGGATGACAAGGTACAGGAAGGAGAATAATGTCCAACCAAGCTGGAAAGATGAATTAGAGTCAAGTGGTGAAGACTTTAAAAGCAATACAGGGAAGTTTTTATTTTTTCCTCGATGCAACAGACTGTCCTTGTAATTGACCGGATATGTTCTTGAGGAAAATCACTTTGTCAGCAGTATAGTGGATGGACTGAAGTTGAGAGAGACTTGAGGTGGGGTGGGAGGAAACCAGATAGGAGGTCATTGTAATAGTCCATTTTCGAGGAGATAAGGATCTGATTTAAAATAGTAGCCATATTAGTAGAGAGAAAGGATCAGCTATGAAAGATGCTACAGCATTAGAAATAGTAAAATTTGACAACTGGTTGGATATTTGGGATGAGGTTATTAGTTTAGACAACTGGAAAGATGATAGTGCCTTTGAAAGAAAGAGGGGAATTTGGAAGAGGGAAAATGTTTTTGTCAGGGGAATAATAAGTTCAGTTTTGTGTATGTTGGGTTTGAGACCTCTCTGGGATATCCAGTTTAAAATAACAATAGGCAACTGACAATGTGAGATTGAATCTCAGAAGAGACATGGCCTAGGTACATAGATCTGTGATGCATCCATCATTGTTATTGAACATTTTTAAAAGGACCAATAACATCACAGGGTGATGTCTTGACTTGTTCATGAATTAGATTTAAATGAGGCAGAGGTGCACAAGGTCATCAGCCTCACTTTCTCTTCCATAGTCATCAACGTCCAGTGGCAAAACAAAAGTCAAGATGGGTACCAATGATCGAGAATGCTCTGGATGACTTTGGCATCTTTGATGTCCAACCAAACTCTAAGTGCTCTACAACTCCTGCTTCAGATGCCTTCATCTGCCCATTCTGCTGTGGTAAATCTTCACATGCTTGGGGTAGGAATCCTCTTAACTCACCTATGTTTTGAAGGCTTATTAGATACCCTCAGTCTGGTTTAACCTGTCTGCCAAGACAGTTTACTGGAATATGGCCACTACACATGCTAATCACAGGTGAGAGTTGGATGAAGGTGGGCCCTGAATACCCATACATTCTTGTGATGTTTCTATGTAGAGATGATACCTAAATCCATCGAATCTGATATAGAGACAGATACACACATACACACAGAGACAGACAGACACATACACACTCACAGAGACAAAGAGAGGAAAATAGGTCCTAGGAGAACTATTTTAGGGAATAGCCACAGTTATGGGGTGAGATATGGCTAATGAGACAGCAAAGGAGATGGAGAAGTAATCAGAAAGATAGGGGAAAACTAGGAAAAAGAAAGTTATGAAAACCCAGAGAAAAGAGAGTTATCAGAGGAGATAGTAGTTACCAGTGTCAAATGCAGCAGATAGGTTGAGAAGGTTGGGGACAGAAAAAATATCATCAGATTTGGCAGAGGTCATTGGTGAGGCCTCAACAAATAGGAAGCTTAGAGTGGGGTTAATGCTGCACTGTCCAAGGGAGAGAGTGTCCTGACCTATAAGCATGAATGTTCCGGTTCACTTGAGTTACATTTCTCCCTGTAAGTTAATAAATCAGCAATTCAGCTAATAAATAAGTGATGTATGTGATTGGCCAGTATAGACCAGTTTTTTTTGAGTCCTGTTGATGTGGGAATTTGGACAACATGACCTCTACATTTAATTCAGTGGAATTCAAAGAACATGTACTAATTCCCTACTATTAAGGGTTGGAGGGGGGAAGGAAGGAAGGAAAGAAGGAAGGAAGGAAGGAAGGAAGGAAGGAAGGAAGGAAGGAAGGAAGGAAGGTAAAGAAATATGGAAAGAAAGGAAAGAAGGAAGGAGGAAGGAAGAAAGAATAAAAGAAAGAAGAGAAGAGAGAAAGGTAGGAAGGAAGGAAGGAAGGGAGGAAAGAAGGAAGAAAGGAAGGGAGGGTGGGAGAGAGAGAAAGAAACAAGAAATAGTTTATGTCCCCAAGGAGTTTACAATAAAGTAATCACAACTTTCCCTCTGAGCCCAAAATTCAATGATCTCTGTTCTCAGATTCCACCCCTTCCCCCAATTTTGTTTTTTTGGACAATGTTTATGGATTGTCTTACATAATTCAGAAACTCATGGACTGTGTATAGCACTGTTCCATCAGCAAACACATAAGAGGGAAAGACAAGAGGAAAAACCAGTCTCAGCCCATGTTTGATTCTGCCAACTTCCCTGAAAGTTAGGAGGGAATTCTTCCATGATGTCTTAACCAAGACTGGGAATGGGGGATAGTATATTTCTCGTGGGAGCTAAGAAATACTTTTTGAAGGTCAGATCTCAATGAAAATATGTGGCTGGGTGATAATGACTGCTGAGACTGAGGAAATAAGTAGAGAGGAAAGGAATAAACCCTTGCCACAGTTTTAGACAAATATTTAACCATAAACTATTTCCTCATGTACTCTTAATATTTTGGTTTGAGGCATAATAAGTATTGCCTACTAACTGTTTTCTTTTGAAAATGAAAAAATAAAGAGGAAGAGAGTGAGAACACTTGGCTACCATCTTGCTGCGAAGTCCCAACCCCATGGGGATATGAACCAGTAGCCTCTGTCTCAGTATGAATCCTCTTGGTGTAAGGGTTTGAAATTTAACTAATCATGCAGCCTCCTGGCAACTCCACACACAGCTTCCTGGAGTCCTATAGCTTTTGTCTGTCTGATTTTTTCTGCCAAGCCAACAGATCATTGTGTATCCTGGCTGTGGCTCCTCACATTTCACAAGAGACCATGACTTTGGGAGAGGAATTAAAATAACCTCTGGAAAGTCACAAACCTGCTGATGGGAACTAAGGCAAAATGTGGAAATGCTGTTACTCTTGGTATTACAAAAGGTGACTGTGACCACTGCTGAGGAAGGAGCTTGAGACAGCCCACTTTCTAAAGTGTATTCATTAACAGTCTTCACCAAATCTCCCATAGAAATTAAAATTAGATTGGAAACATTTTTAGAATAATAAACAAAACCATAAAGCATGGTGTTGAATTCACGTTCTCAATCCCCTACACCTCCCTTTAAAAATACACCCACAAGCTGATTGTGGGTTCAGTAATTTAGAAAATGTGGGTCAAAGCCATACTGTGGGGAAAGTACATTAGACCGTGAGTCAGGAGACCTAGGAACTAAGTATGGCTCTGACAACTAAATTATATGACTGGGCCAACCATTGACTTCTCCAGTCCCAATTTCCCCATCTGTAAAATAGGGAGGAAATTACTCTTTCAACAACATCAGAGTGCAGTGCTTATTAATAATGAGCCATCAGGCAATTTTTTTTCCAGTTCCTAAGTCACTTCCTTCTATTTATCCCCTATGCAGGGAGTTAACTCCTTGCAGGCACTAGGGGATTATTTAGTGTACTAATGTTACTGGTCTAGTGTCTTCAGTAGCACATTAAATGATACACTTGGGCAGGGGAGAGAATCTGGCTCATTAGATGTAAAGCAAATGCAGCACTAAGTGATACCTTAGGGACCTCAAATAGTTCATGTGTCTACCTCCTCAAGTGTTAGGCTGACTGCCAGGGAAGAACTTATTGTTCTGCGGCTAAAAATATATTTTGAGGAGAGAATTTAGTTTTGTTACCCTTCATTCCCATTCTCTGTCTCTACTAAAAGTCACTGAGAGGTCTCGTATGTCCAGAATGCATTTTTTCCCTTACCACCATTTTGTTGAATTCTAACATGCAAGGCAGAGCTCAGATACTGCCTTCCATACTTGTCCTTTCCTGATCCCTTTGGGAATTAGCATTATTTATCTTTTGAAATGACTTTGTAGAGTATTTTATGTATATACATATATACACAATTCTATGCATACATACATATACATAATTATATATATATAATATATGTACATTATATTTATTTACCAGATCCATGATTTAATAGCATAATTTATATAGTGCTTTCAGATTTTGCAAGCACTTTACAAATATTATCTTAGTTTACAAAGATTGTCTTCACAACAACCTGGAGAGATAGGTTCTATTATTAGCCCTATTTTACAGAAGCAGACAGGATTTAATTTACTTGCCCAGGGTTGCATACAAGTGTCTGGGGGTGGGGAACGGGATTTGAACTCAGATCTCTCTGACTCTGCTGCCTAGGAAGCACCTGAAGAGTTATCTCCTCAAAGGAGGTTGGTTCCCTCTCTACCTTATAGCTTTAGGGAGTTGCCCAAGGGCATTGAGAGGTTATGTGACTTTCCTTAGGCCACACATGTGTCAGAGGTGTGATTGGTCTTTATCCTGACTCTGACATTATATATATAGTTGATTGGTTGGTCGGTTGTTGTCCTTCCTCTTGGAAGAGGACCAAAATGACATCATCATTGTAAAGTGAAATTTCAGCATGTCCAACTGTGCCTGCGGCTGATCAGATCAATACAAACTCCGAATGCTCTTCCACAGGTTGGGCACAGATATTTCGTGTGAATATTTGGGATGGATATCCCAAATTTGTGCATCCTGTGCTTACTTTGTGCTATTTCAATTCTGCTTTGCTCAAAGAGCACAACACTCTTTCTGATGCACCATGTTGAGCGGTCCTGTGCCCATGTCTCTCATGTTGCACAGTCAAATCCAAAGTTCTTGAGAGAGATCTTGAGAGTGTTCTTGTATTGTTTCTTCTAGCCACCATGTGATTGTCTGCTCCATGCTAGTTCTCCATAAAATAGTCTTTTTGGCAAACATGTATTTTGCATTCGAACAATGTAGCCAACCCATCCCCCAGGAGTTCAAGGATACCTCCATTGTCCATCTCTATAAGGGTAAAAGGAATAGATTGTTCTGTGACAATCACAGGGGGATCTCTGTCTTAGTCATTGCTGGCAAAATTCTTGCTAGAGTCCTCCTTAATAGGTTGATCTTTCACCTGGAAGACAGGCATATACGTGAGAGCCAGTGTGGCTTCAGAAAGGGCTGAGGAACAGTTGATATGGTGTTTGCTGCCCAACAATTCCAGGAAAAATGCCAAGAGTAGAACAGAGGTCTGTACACATTGTTTGTAGATCTGACCAAGATCTTTGACACTGTTAGTTGTGAGTGCTTATGGAAAATTATGTCAAAATTTGGTTGCCTGGAAAAGTTCATCAATATTTTATGACAATTTCATGATGGCCTGTTTGCCTGGGTTCTGGATAATGGACAAAGCTCTTGTGCTTTCCTAGTCACCAATGGAGTGAAATAGAGCTGTGTGCTTGCTCTCATGCTTTTTAACATGATGTTTTCAGCCATGTTGACAAATGTTTTCAATGAGGATGAACATGGCATCAAGGTCAACTATCATACTGATAGTAAGTTCTTCAATTTGAAAAGGTTAAAAGCCAAGACCAAAGTGGAGGGAGTATACACACACACACAAACACACACACACATACACACATATACATATATATACCTACATGTACACACATACATACTATGTATATGTGGATATGTACTATGCGTATATGTGTATATATACACATGTGTATACATACATACACACATATACATATATATATACACATGTATATAAATATATACACACACATACATACATATACCTTCTATTTAATTACTTATTCACATCCACCCAGCAAGATGCAAGGTCTGAAAGGGCTAGGATATTTTTACTTCTTCCTTTGTGTCTCCAAGGTCAATAGTGCAGTTTTATGTTTAGTGTGTACTTAATAAACATTTGTTCCATCACTTAATCAACAAGCATTTATTAAGCACCTACAATATACCATGCATTATGTTAGGTGCTGGCAATGCTGGCAACAATTCCTACTCATAAGATACTTCTATTCTCATAATTTGATTTGAAAAAAAGTCACTGAGAATTTTCCCCTTTAATTGGGTTTTGAGGAGAGCATAGTATATAACTCAGACCTAGAATGAAAAAATTGAACTTAATGAAATGTAAAGTCTTTGGACTTCTCTATTATGTTATTACAGCCAGGAACCTCATCGTTGAGAAATCTCGTCATTGAATCAGCACTGGTACTCTTATTTTATCAGTACCCTTTGTTTCTCTAGACCCTCTGATTAGAGCCATAAGCTCCAAAATCTCCACTTAAGGAGAGAATCCAGGACATATATCTCATTTCTTATTAGGTGCACTGTTGTAGTACTTCTCCACCATATTTGCCTCCCCTTCCAAGGCTCCCTTGTCTCCCCTACCCCACTTTTCTTCTTCCTTTTGTTTGTTATCTTCTTCCATTAAGTATTTACTTTAAGTAAATATTTATTTTAAGTATTTATTTAACATTTTATCACCTCAGTCTAAGGAGAAGCTTCCTAGTGATTAGAGTGAATAGTTTGAAAGGAGAATGGGCTACTAGCTAAGGGAAGTAGCAAGTTTCCCATGGCCATAAGTCTTCAAGTGGGATCTGAATGATGACCACCTGTTAGGGATTTTGTAGAGGGGATTCTTGATGAGGCACAGTCATCTGTGTCCAATGACAAGATACATATCAGGATGACTGGATGCAGTGGAAGATCTTGGCCTTTTTAAGATGAGGTCTTTCCTAGATCTTATTTCATTCGACATCCATTCAATGATTAAGGCTAGGTAAAAAATGAGGCAAAAATGGCCTTTTTTGTCTAGTCAAAAAAAAAATCAGTCTGGGAGAGGAAGACCCTTAGGGTTTCTGTCTAAAAGTGATACAATTGCTATTTACATTCACAATGAGCCATCAAAACTGAAACAATAACCAAGTGAAACTTGAATTGGAACCTATTGTTTGCCAATTAGTGAGAACCAGAGTGATTTGAGTTTAAGGCAAGGTCAAGCAGCTCCATTTGAATCACAATGAATTTTATCAGAAGCCTGATTTTCCAACGCTGTGTTTCAAGAAATCACAAATGAAACTATATGGAGCAAAAGAGTTATTTGTCCCAGTTTTTAAATTGATAGAATAAATAAGTAGTAAAGAGGGGGAAAAAGAAATCTAATTTGTAAATTCCAAGATATCTTACAAAGTTTCAGTGATCAAAATTTATATTCTTTTGAGCAGAGCACCCAAAGTTAAATGATTCCCTATGTGGACAGAGGGAAAGGAGAGAATGGAAGGAGAGGTGGGAAAGGATGGAAGGAAAGAAGGAAGGAAGGAAGGAACAAAGGAAGGAACGAAGGAAGGAAGTGTGGGGGGGGGAAGCACGAACCCCCCTTACTCAAATTGACTGCTCAGAGGTGTCTCAAGGAGAAAACAGAAAATCTCCTTTATTCGGTTCTTGTAAGAAACCAGGAGGTCCCTTCACCGGTAAAGCTGGAGTAGGGAGCTGCTCCTTACAGAAGCAGAAAGGCATTTTATATAGACCCTGATGTGAAAATCCCCCTCCCACCACTGACCATTATTCTCATTGACTGAGAAGCAAGGTCTTACATTCTAGGCGGGAAATCTAACCAATGTTCTATGCCTCACAGTCATACAATAACATTGATATTAAAAACATTGGCCTATCTTTCACTCTTTCAGCTCTCTTTAAAAACTGATCTCACAACACCTTCACAATTATGTTGCATAAAGCCTGACCCTCCTCAGTGTAAACTTGGTCTAGTGCAACTATTTTTCCATCTTTTTTTCCATTTTTGTCTATTAAATTATTTTACAATATACCAAGACTTTGAAGCTGAGGACTTTTTTCCCCCTTCCCTCTTCCCCCCCCCCCCCCATTTTTAAGAGTTTCACTGCTAAGGAGTCTGGAGCTAAAGTTCACGTAGAAACAATTTTCAGATCCCATCTTCCTAAGAATTGATGCCCCAGATGATAGTTTTAGGGAGTAGACTAAATGGGGAGCTGCTGGTTTGAAGGATGAAGGAAGGTGCTGCTTTTCCAGAGACTCTTAGTCTCAAGATCCATGGCTGTGTCCATCAGAGTCTGAAAGCCAAGGGTGGCTGAGGTGGTAGTTGAGTTTCTGGCAGAACTTTGAGTTATCTGGCACATACTATAACTCTTATGTCTCCCTCAGTGTACCTGGCTATGTCAGCTAAGCTGTCTTTGGGTGGCAGTTGGTGGAGATGGTAAAGTCGCTCCCCTAGATGAGGGGCCAATGGACTGGGAGATATTGCTATTCTCAGAGATATTTGGCTTTTATCTGCCCATAAAATGCCAAATGCTCAGTGGCTGGTAGTGGTAGTGAGGCTGGCAGGTTGAACCCCTCAGTGAAGACAAACAGGCTGAAGGCAGGACCAGAGTCTAGGGAGCACTGCTATCCCAAAGGCTCTTGGGCTCAAAGTCCTGAGCTGTTTTCATCAGGGTCTGAAGGGAAGGGGTGGTCCAGGCACATGCCACCTCTTGTCTCTCCTACAGCTCCTCCTGAGCTGCTTCAGCTAGGCTGGCTTGCTTTATACATAGACAGCTGATTCAAGGATGAGTCCCACATCAGAAAGAAGTTGGCTCCTCTCTTACTCAACATTCACCAAATGCAATACTTTTTATTTTTTTCTCAAAATCATGATGTTTAAATGATAGGCTTCTGTGTAGTCTGCAAGGTTTGTTTGCCTTCCATATACCATATTATTTTTTTCACAAAAAATATTTCCCTATTAGTAATATTGTACAAGAAGATTTGAATAACAGAGAAAGAATGAAAGAAAGTGAAAAATAGCATGCTTCAGTCTGTATTCAAACAATATCCGTTCTTTCTCTGGAGTCAGATAGCATGCTTCATCATTAATCCTTCAGGACTGCCTTGGATCATTGTATCACTGAGAATAGCTAAGTTATTACTGTGTACACATTACTGTGTTATCATGTACAATGTTGTTCTGGCTTTGCTCACTTCACTTTGTGTCAGTTCATTTGAGTCTTTTCAGGTTTTTTCTAAAATTATCTGACTTGTCATTTCTTATAACACTATAATATTCCATCACAATCATATATTACAGCTTATTTAACCATTCCCCAATCTATGGGCATCCCTTCAATTTTCAATTCTTAACCGTCACAACAAGAGTTGCTATAAAGATTTTTGTAGAAACAGGTCCTTCTCCCCATCCCCCCCATCCCACTCCCCATTGGATGTCTTTGGGTGTAGCAGTAGTATTGCTTGATCAAAGTGTATGCATATTTTTATAGCTCTTTAGGCATAGTTCCAAATTGCTCTCCAGAATGGTTGGAGCAGCTCCACCAACAGTCCTTTAATTGTCCCAGTTTTCCACAGCCCTTCCAACATTCATCATTTTTCTTTTTTTGTTGTATTAGCCAATCTGATGGGTATGAGGTGGTACCTCAGCTGTACTCTATATTCTTTATCCACATTTTCCAAAATAATTTTTTACCATAATTATTTATTCTCACGTTTACATTATGGTTATTGATTATCAAAGTCCACACTGATTTAATTTAGAGGCTCTTATAACTTTCTTCATAGAATTTTCCTACCTTTTTGTTATCTTTAACATGTTGGTGAATTAGCTGAATCTTCATGGTGGTCTTTTTGCAAACACATCAGTATCACTGCAAAAAAAATGACTAAATATCCCATTAAGTGATGTTTCTTATTTTCTCTTGTCATACTTACAAAACTGTCAACTCCTTTATTTGCTTCTCCAAGATGAACCTCTGAAGCATCTCTCCATCCAGCTGTAACTTGTGGTTTCATTTTAGTAAGAATGTCAGGAGGAATAAATTTCAATTCCTACAGTAGCATGCTCACCTGTCTTCAGAAAAGGACACATTTAGAGTACCAACAGATAAGCTTACATTTATAGGCAGTATGCAAATGATGTGATACTAAGCATAACCACTCTGTCACTGCCACTGAAGAAATGTGGATAATTTTTTAAATTTTTTGATTGGTAATTTCATGGAAAGACATGGCCAAAGACTTTATCATGAAATGACCAGCCTATTAGTGACAAGATCTTCATACGTTGCTAGGCTAGTCCTCAGAAACTGGAATTGATGGGTTGTTGTACCTACTTTGTACTGTTTCCAGAATGGTGGAGCTTGTCCAAATTTGTGTTCCAATCTCATAGTGTTCAAGAACCCAAGGTACACCTACAATGATGAATAATTTCTCTGTTATTTATATAAGCTAGTCCTTCTGAGAATTATTTCAAATGATAGGTTTTTTCTTTTAAAATGTTGAGAGTTTTATTTTTAAATGGACTGTTTAATTTTTTTTTTTGTAAATGTCATTATAATTTTCCTGGAATCATGAAACTACTTTTTTTTTAAACTTTGGGCAACATATCCTTCCACAAAAGTCCCTATCAGAAGCCTTATTTTGTCATGGAGGTGATCCAGAACACTTGTACTTTTGCCAGGGAAGCATATGCAGTTTCTTCCAAAATGAAAAGGTTCTGAATAAGGGCTTAGTGCCAACTGGATCTTTTGTCCAAAGGCCAGACTAATTTAACTAGGAGAGGCTCATCAACAAAAGATTGGTAACCTAATGATGAATTTTTTTGGCCATGGTGACCTATGTAGCACACAAATACAAAACTGGTTTCAAGTTTTCCAGTTTCCATAGTGATGAGAATAGAATGGCAGAAAGAGGAACAGAAGGTACCAAAAAATCATACAATTCTTAGATTGTCTACTGTTGAGACTCTTAAGATACATTCTCTGTCTAACACCAAATGAGTTGATGCACTATTTCAGGAATTGAAGAATGTGCATATTGGCATTCTCAGTATAAATGAAAATAGAAGACATAAAGATATTGCAGCTAAATTGAAAGATGGCTTATATTTGAATTAAGGAGAAGGTAAAGTTGTCTATTATATAACCCCCAAATAGTAAGAAGCGTCATTTTCATGAATTCTCGGTGATTTTCTTGGTCACCTTATTCCAAGCCCTCATCAATTTGTGCTTGAGCTATTGTAATATGAATCTTGTTACCTCTCTTCTCTTCCAATAAGAAGCTCAACTCTGAGGATGTCTTTTTTTCTCTTTCTCAAGGAACTTTAGTGGCACTCAAATGAATTTAGGATAACACAAAGCCTCTTCTTTTTGGCATTTAAAGCCCTTCACCATCCTGCTGCAACTGACCCTTCCAAGGCTGATTACACATCCCTCCCCACTGCACAATTTATCATCTAACCTAACTAGCCTGTCTGCTGTTCTCAGTGTACAACATACTATTCCAGTCTCTATGCTCTTGTGTAGGTTGTCCTGCCACATCTGGTATGCTAATTCTCCTCATATCCACTTTTGGAATCCTTAGCTCCTTTCAAAGCTCTCTTTAAATCTCTCCTTCAATTGAGAAATTTTGCTTGATTCCTTGGTCTTAGCTCCCTCTTCCAACACTGTATATTTATTTATAAATAATATATACATATAAAATATTTATAAAAGTATTTATGAAAGATATTTACTTATACTTGTATACAATTATATATTACATATGATATAAAATTATATAATAATTAAGTATTATGTATTTACTGTATTTACTTATCTGTGAATTTGCTGTGTTTCTACCAGTAGAAAGTTAACTCTGGGAACTCAAGATTTTCACTCTTGTGTATTTGTCCCTTGCCCCCAGTATAGTACCTGGAATATAATAAGCACTTAATAAAATGTTTGTTGACTGTTGATTGATCTCTGCTTACAGTAAACAAAAACCAGTCACCACCAGAAGATGACTTATTATTTATGTCCATACCCTCATCTGTTGCAGAGGATAAAGTAGTAGAGAAATTCTGTGAAGAGCTTGACGATGCATAACATTTAAGATCAAGAAATGAAAGAGGCCAAAGACTGGTAGACTGCTCAGAACCTTTATGGCTTTATATCATCAGTAGAAGAGAAATGGGAGCACTGGATAGGGCTGGGCCTTAAATAACATCTCAAAAAGTGAATCTGACTCTATCTTAACAGGAAGTGACTTATTACAAATGCAGCAGGGGTTTCAGAATCAGTTGACTGTGTCTGTAAGGAGTCTGATCACTGAGTGATTAGAGGAAAGGTCAAATTAGAAGGAATAGGAAAAATAACAAGACATTGCATGTTGCAACTCAATTTCACTAAATAAACTGTGGACTGAAATACACAGTAGAAAATAAACAAAAGTCTATCGACTCTATTATTATTTCTTAAAGACATTTGCCCAATGCAAAGCAATGTCACGTTACTACAAAGAGGAAAAGAGAGTCTAAAAACTGCCAGAATGAGAACATTTCATCTCTTTGGGGAAATGGAAAAGCACAGCTAATACTGGTTTAGAGTATTGCTCATTCACAAAACACAAAAAGAAAAGAATGACAGAAGAATGTAAGTAATATTGCCCTGCAAAATGGGGAAAAATGGACACATTGGACTTCAGAATGTGTGGCAGGAATTACGGAAAAGCCAGCTCATGCTGAGAATATTTTTAGATGAAGCTCGGGGCAAGGAAACAAACAGATGTGAAAGGCAACAGATCTATTAAGATTTCTGTAGTTTTTTTATTCTTATCAGCCACAATAATGAAATTGTCATTGTGGAAGGAGGGAGGGAGTATATTTTTCACTTCTCCAGCTTGTTTCCACTATAAAACCTGGCATTTCTGTATACTGAGAAACCAACTTTGCTGCTGTTTAGTCATTTCAATTGTGTCCAACTCTGGGTAATCCCATTTGGGATTTTCTTGGTAAAGATACTAGAGTGATTTACCATTTCCTCCTCCAGCTTATTTTATAGAAGAAGAAACTGAGGCAAACAGGGTTAAATGACTTACCAAGTCACACAGTTAGTAAGTGTATGAGGCTAGATTTGAATTCAAGAAGAAGAGTCTTTCTGACTCCAGGTTCACCATTTCTCCACTGAACCACCTAACTACCCCATGTATAGTATTTTAGAATCATCCAAGATTAAATGATAGATGTCATGATGGTGATGACTTTGTTTGATGACTAGTTGTGGATGTCAGGCATAGTGCAGTGCAAAGGGTATTGGTTTGGGGATCAGAAGAAATGAGCTCAGATCCTGGTTCTACTGACTTACACATTACGCCCCTTCACACACACTATGGTCCAGCCAAACAAACTTTCTTACTGTTCTTCATACATGACACTCAAACTGCCATTTCTGTGACTTTGCACTTTTTCCCCATGTATGCAGGGTACCTTTTAGAGTTTCTAGAGTCCTTAAAGATTTAATTTCAAAGTCACCTTCTAGGAAAGTAAACTGAGCATTTTATTAAGAGCCAATTAGGTGCCAGACACCATGCTAAGCACTTCACAAAAATTGTCGTCTTTATCCTCACAACAGTCTTGAGAGGCAGCTTCTATTGTTATCTCCATTTTACACGTGAGGACACTGAGGCAGACAGTGATTACATGACTTGATGCAGGGTCACACAGATAGTACCTGAGGAGAAATTTGAATTCAGGTCTTCCTGACTCCAGGCCCAGCATACTTTATCTACTGTCTCACCAGCTTCCTTCTACATGAAGCCTTTCCCTCAGTTGTTAGAGCCTTGATGTCCTTCCCAAATATCTTGTATCTATTTTGTATTGTGTGTATGTATGCATGTGTATGTGTGTATATACATACATATATACACATATACATGTATATACACACATACACACATACATGTATATACATATATACATGTATATATACATGTATAGATGTATATACACACATATATACATATATGTATATACATACATATCTATCTATATATATATATATATACATACATAGAAGTAGATTCATTCAATGTTGTTCATTTCAGTTGTGTCTGACTCTTTGTGACCCCATTTGGAGTTTCTTGGAAAAGATACTAGAGTGATCTGCCATTTCCTTCTCCAATTCATTTTACAGATAAGGAAACTGAGGCCCACAGGGTTAAGTGACTTGCCCAGGGTTACACAACTAGTGTCTGAAGTTGGATTTGAACTCAGGTCTTCCTAGACCCCGCATGCATTGTCCAACCTAGCTGATTCATACACACACACACACACACACACACACACACACACGTGTCTGTGTATATATATAATATATATGCACATATATGCATACACACACATACATACACATATGTGGTGTGTTTTCCACTACATCAGCTGCCTCCTTCCAACAAAAGAAATCTTTCCTGTAAATAGTGAAGTTCTTCAAATCTTTCTATTGCAGATAAGATTGCACTAATTCATTGAGCCCCAACCCCAAACCACTACGAAGTTTCCTCAGTGTAAGATATAGCATTAAAAGGGTTCCATGTAACCATACACATTGTTAAAAGAAAGAGGATGAAAAACAGATGTTACCAAGAACATGAGGTATAACTCAGCTGAATTGAGTTGCTTCATCTCTCTACACTGTTGAAAGCAATGGCATATGGAAAGTAAACAGAGGCCATTATTTAGTGGGAGGTGTTGGGACTGGATAGCATTTGGAAAACTGTGTGGTACTCTTAATGATGACAAACTACTCATTGCTGCAAAAATAATAACTGACATTTATGAAGCAGTTTATGGGTTACAAAGCATAAGAAGCATTATCTCATTTGATACTCAATGACAGCCCTATAAGGTAAGTCCTATATTTGTCCCCATTTATACAGATAGGGAAAATGAGGTTTAGAGAGGTTAGATGTCTTCTGCAAAGTTATATAATGAGTGATGTGGTTGGGGAAAATAGGCTATTTGGAATCAGATTTAAATACCAACCTGGATTAGTCACTTCATAATTCTAGGTTCTTACTTTTCTCACCTGCAAAATGCAGGAGTGGGATTAGGTGACCTTTAACTGTCCTTGGAGGTTTAAATCTATGATCCTAAGTTCAGGGAGGCTTTTATTTCCCCATCTCTCTTGTCTCCAAGTCTAGCCTACTTTCTATTACACTATAGGGGCTCTCTAAAAAGCCCTTCTCATTAACAATGAATGGGCCAAGGCTTCAACCACTCTATTTATCTCTCTGTACCTTAGATATTTAAGTGTTGGGAAATTAGACCTTTCACCCTGAACTCTCAACTCCCCTTTATCTGCCTCCCAGTCGTGATTTGTAGTTAATGCAGTTGACCACTACGTCTAGGCCTGGTTAGGCCCAGGCTAACGCTACCTTTCACGGGACTCACTGGATTTCTCCTCACCTCAGTATCACCTGTTTTCTAGTTCATAATCAAGTTAGTACTGTTACTGCTCTGGAACGAATGTGTCAATTCTTTATGGTTTCACTCACTGTTGCTATTAACTTTCCAAATTAAAATACATGTCTTTGGCCACAAATATCCTAATATGTATTGTCTCCTCCTATTAAAATATAAATTCTTTATCTTTTCTTTTATGTTTATATCCCCAGTTTCCAGTGTTTAGCATAGTTCATGTCTTCGAAAGAAGGTCAATGGTGGTCCTGGGGGCCATTGCCAGTCATCTTGACCTGTATCTTGCCACTGGACTTTGATAACGAAGGAGGGGAGATTGAGGTTGATGACTTTGCACTCACCTGACTCACTATAATTCAACTTATTTGCATGCCAAGACATCACCCTCCTGATGTCATTGGCCCTCTCTGAGAGACTGAGTTACCTACTTCACGGCCCTTTCAAGGTAAGTACTTCATGATCCTTCAAATACTATTTAAATGTGAGCCATTATCATATTGACAATTGCTGTATTTCAGATTTGGTATTTGAACTAACTATGAATGTTGCATCATACTAGTTATTAACACTGTTTTTTCTTATCTAGTCAAACTTCTTGACAATCCATTAAAACCGCTGAAAGAAAAAAATTAATTTTAAAAATGCTTCTTAGAACCTATGTTTTCATTGGTATGGTGAACTCCTTCAATGAATAAAGATTTGGTGACTCCTTTGCATGCAATACACAGTCTTGGAGAGTTGCTTTGCGGTATGTAGTGTCCCAAAAGTCTTAGTGCAGTTTTAAGCTTAAAGTTTTTTAAATCAACAAGCATTTATTAAGCACCTACTATGTGTCTGGCACTATGCCAAGTGCCAGGAGACTCAACAGTGGTTACACAGTCAGTACATCTCAAACGTAAGACTTCCTATGAGGCTTTGCCCATTTGGACATCATGCCACATGTGCCGGTGCTCTTCCTCTCCTTTTATGTGTAGGTTTCCTGATTAGAATATAAATTTCTTGAGAGCAGGACCTGTCTTATTGCTTGCTTCTATTTTTTTTTCCTGTACTTAGCACAATCCCTGGCACATGTTGTTCACTTCTTTTTTTTCCAGCCATGTCTGCAGCTTGGTGATCCCATTTGGGATTTTCTTGGCAAAGATACTGGAGTGGTTTGCCATTTCCCTCTCCAGCTCATTTTACAGGTGAGAAAACTGAGGCAAACAAGGTTAAGTGACTTGCCCAAGGTCACACAGCTACTGTCTGAGGCCAGAGTTGAACTCAGATCTTCCTGTCTCCAGGCCAAGCTCTCTATCCACTGTGCCACCTAGCTGCTCTCCTGGCACATAATAAATGCTTAATAAAAATTCTTTCACTCACTTAACAGATTGAACTCAGATCTTCTGACTCTGAGGTCAGCCTCTTAGTAAAGAAGATATTCAACTTAAAAAATATTACCTTATTTTACATGCTAAGACCAACGGACAAGCAGGTTATTGCACATCATACATTATGGAATATATTCATTGATTTTACACCAACAATAAACCAACTCTTGGGGAATTCAATCAATTATAACCAATCTGTAACTGTTCTTTTCTATAGCTGGGTATAGTCATTCCGTATGCTAGACAAAGAGAATGAATTCGCTGTGTATGCTTGTCCATGGTTCTAGTATCGGTTCTTTGGAGAATCTCCTAGACTGTTTGATGGAAACCAAATAGTGTCTGTGGTAATGGAAAGCAGGGGTTTTTATTCTTTATAGTTTTATGTTAGCCTCATTTTAGATTACTAGTCTGAGAATGGGGTCATTGTTATTTAATTTCAACAATTAATCCAGAGAAAACCAAAACTATGGCAAAATGATTAGAACAGCATATGATAAAGTTTCAATGACTCCCCATTGCTTTCAATATAAAGCAGAAACACCATTCCACCACGATCTGTTTCTCAATTTAGGTTTCTGATTTTATCTCCCAATATTTCCTTATATCAGCTCTTGGTTCTAAGCTAATGTACTGACCTCCAATATACCATGCATATTTCATTCTTTAGATATTTTCTTGTGCCTTTCTGCCTTCCTGAAATGATCTGTCCTATCCTATCTTCCACCCATCTAAATTCTCTCATTCCTTTATACTCAGTCCAAATCTTCTCTGCTGCACTGTTACCCCTCACTACTCAGCCACTAGCCTCCAAACCACTTGCCATCTATTTCACTCTTTGGCATTTAGTTGTATAGTAATTGCATTTTTTAAAAACATTTTATTGAATTTTTCACATATGCCTTGTTTCTCCAGTTAGAGAATTAAGCAAGGCTCAATTTCTTTGTGTCTTCTAAAGCATGCATCAGAGTGATGCAAGAGACACTGTGTCAGAAAGGACAGTGCTCTGGACCTGGGCTTGGGAAGACGGGTTCAATCCCATCCTAAGGCACTTACTAGCCATGCACTTAACCTATCTGAGCTCAACTTTCTTCATTTGTAAAATGAGGATAATGAAAGTATCCACTCTACAGCATAAGTATTAGGCTGAAGTTGTGTTATTTAGAGCTGGAAGAAACCACAGGTGTCATCTAGTCCAATACTACCATTTTACAGATAAGGAAACAGCGTCAGAGTTGGAATTTCAACTTAGAAACTATTGCCTCTAAACTGTTTTGCAAACCTAAGCTACATAAATGCAAGCTATCATCATTACTTGTATTTACTTAAATAAACGTACAATGCAATTTTGTAGAATATTGTAGAATGTTTGGGGAGAGGGGAGAATGTTGCAAACTAAAAATAAATTAATTTGTAAAAAGAAAAAAAAGAAATTGGCTCAAAATGTAAAAAAAAAGAATATTGTAGAATGAAAGAATTAACATTTAATTTGGGTTATTTCTCCTCAATCTTTTGGCATACTTCCAGGATAAAATAGTATTTTCTTCAAATCACCATTTCAGGAAGCTGTGTTTTTTATCAAGTTCAGAATTTTTAACAACCCTAAAAATTATTTTTATAATATATAAATAGAAGGAAAAACAAATGTAATTTTCCTCCTCAACAAATGATTTCAAATGTAGTTTGTAAAACAAAAAACAAAAGCAACTGGGGGGAAAATCTGCCCCCTTCCCCAGCCCCTCATAGTTCAGATGCTCTCTTTTATTGAGTCTAATTAGCTTTAGTATAAGCAGATCATAGAAAGCATAACAAAAGAGAGACCAAACACTCAGCAAATCTAGCTGAGTTTAATTAGCAGTGATCTCCATGACACCCAGTCTGTTGTTTTTGAAACACTGATGTCATTTGCATTGAGAGGGGTGAAGTAAGCTGAAACAACAACCTTGAGACTATCACTTTGAGTGTCTAAGCTGCATAGAAGGAAATGCATATGGGTACTTCCTCTAACTCTAAAGGATTTCTAAAAGGGATTGTTTATTGAAAGAGAAAAGTAAAATAGGGTTTTAGGCTGGGAAGCTTAACTCTTGGGAGGAAGAGTCATGCCCTCTTTTTACAGGTGATACCCTCCTCTTCCAAATTCTTTATAAACAACTGATGTTATCTATTATTTTTTAGGAATGGACCTTACCCCTTGGGGTCCTGGGGACCACTAGGGGTTGTGGGGTGAGGGAGTGTTTCTAAATCAAACCTTCCTCTTCTTTCTACTCACATTTCTGCCATCTTGGTTCAGGCCCTCATCATTTCTCACTTAAACTACAGCAATAGTTCCCCTTTCTCCAGATTATCCTCCATCCAAGTCCATTGTCTACATGGTTTCCAGGCTGATATTCCTAAACTATAGATCTAATTGCATCATCTTTTCCAATTTAAAAACTTCCAATGGCTCCTCATGCCCTCTATGATAAAAAAAAATCTCAACAACCCGGATTGATATTTTAAAGCCTTCACAACCTTGTCCCCACCTACTTTTATAGTTTTATTTCATATTATCCTCCTTCTTGTGCTGGTTTTTCATCATTACCAAATCACTTAATTGGGATATAAAGGTGATAATGTTTTGGTATAGTTATAGAAAGGTCATTTAACCAAGATAAGTATGCACTGAAATACCTCAAGGAGTCATACAGTTCACTGTTGTGCTGGAAGCCAGATTGAAGCTTAGCTCTTGCTGTTACTTTGCTAGAGGTATGTTTCAAAAAGATATTCCTCCATTCAAGAAGGAGGGTATAGAGAGGAAAATGAGATAAGCCTAACTGTCATGACAGGTGAGGAGGCTGCCTACCTTGTGGCCAAGGCACTAGTGCCACTGCTGCCCCCATAGCTACAGAGAGGAGAAGCTACCTCACAGGACTGTTGTGAAGATCCAGTGAGATACAAATTGTCAAGTACTTATTATATTACTTGGCACACAGCAAGTGCTATATGAATGTTAATCACTACTTATTGATTTCAATGTGTAAATAAGAATGGGGAAGACTAGTACAAAACACCAGAAAATATGGTTTGATATTAAATAGTGTAAGATAACAAAGGTTTAGAGACTGACTAGAAGCCTCATATAAGTATATTATAACTTTCTTCAAGGAGAATTGGTAGGGGCTACCCATGGTTGCAAAGAACTATTTCACCAGAAATAAAATTAATGATAACAGATAAGAAATCACTAGTTACCAGTGTCGGAGTCAATTTGGAAAACTGTCTCTATGTTTGATGTTTAATGAGAGTAAAGTTTAAATAAAAAATTAGAAGAAAGGAAAAAGATGAGAAAGTGATATTGTAAAAAAAAAAAAAATGATCCCTATCCATATCTTCTCCTATCCCTATTTTCCCAACTTTGCTTTTAGTGTATTCCTTGTTTTCTTGAAATTTAATTCCTCCAAATTGATTTTATGATTGTCAAAAAACAAAGCAAACATATTTGACTATGGTGACTCATATTGTACAGGGAGCCTGGTACAGTGAATAAATAGTTATCTTCAGAAACAGGAAGTCTGGAGTCTGAAACCAGCCTGAACAATCCCTGGTTGTGAGACCATGAGCAAGTCACTTAAGCTCTTAGTATTCTAGGCAACTTTATGACTATAAGGCAGTAAAATTATAAGGCAGTAAATTGCAGAAAATGTTCCAGTGAGCAGTGGGAGAGGCAATTCCTTACCCAAGAATTCCCTATGTCAGTGACATCACAGATCCAGGCTCTATACCTATTATTTTATCAAAATTTAAAAAGTATCCATTTGGAAATTTGATTGGTATAGTACTGAATGTGCAATTTGGGAAATATTATCATTTTAATTATATGTCTAACCTAGCCATGTACATGAGCTAGCTCTGCAATTATTTAGGCTTCTTATGTTTCTATAAAAACTGTTTTGCAGTCATATTTATAAAAGTCTTGACTGTTTCTTGGTTAGTTAATTCCAAGACATTTAATACATTTTTGTTGTTATCTTAAATGCTATTTCTCTCCCTGTCTGTTCCTCCTGGATTTTGTTGGTAATATAAAGAAAACATTTTTTTGTGGATTTATTTTGCATCCTGCCATGTTAGTACAACTATTAATTTCCTGGATTAATTTTTTTTTATTGATTCTCAGGTTATTCTAAGTAAACCATCCTGCAGTGTTACATAGTAGATAGAGTGCCAGAATTGAAATCAAAACTGCCTTTTTTAATTATAAGTTTTCAGTTAATGGTCAAGTTAATTAACCTGTCTGAGTCTCAAATTCCTCTTTTCTAAAATGAGAATTATATACTTGTAGTACCTATCTTACAGCGTTGTTATGAAGCTCAAATGAGATTATGTATGCAAAGTACTTTGAAATTTTAAAGAGTCACATAAATATTACAACTTGCAGAGATAATTTGAGCTTTCCTTTGACTTCTCTGGCTTGTCTTATGATTATAGGTAGCATTTCTAACTAATACTGTCATTAAATCATGGGGACAGTAAGCATTCTTATATTATGCCTGCTCTTATTAGGAAATCTTTCATTGTATCTTCATTACAAATAATGTTAGCTCTTGGTTTTAGATAGATGCTAACATGTTACAGAAAATTACTTTAATTTTTGTACTTTTGAAAAAAGCATTTTTAACAGAAATGAATTTTTTGGGGGGGACAGGTATTTTTGCATCTACTGATATAATGTGATTTTGATTATTTTTTTGTCAATATGATTAAAGATATTTATAATTTTCCTAATGCTGATATATTCATGCATTCCTAGTATGTCTAACCAAATCAGAATGACTAATTTAAAATATATACTTCTGTGGCCATTTTGTTAACATTTTATTTAATTTTTTGAACTAATATTTTTTAGGGGTGTTGATCTATACCTTTTTTTTCCTCTCGGTATGGATATTAAAACCCTATTTGTCTCATAGAAGAGGTCTTTTTAGCCTATTTATGCAAACAATTTATATTGCATAGAAGTGGTTCATACTACAAATGTTTGATAGAATTCACTTAATAAATTCATTTGGACCAAGTTTCTTAGTACTTGGTTTTCCTTTGGGATTTCATTTATGACTTACTCAATTTTTCTAAGATTGAGTTTAGTTTCTTTATATACAAATTTGTTGATCTATGCCCTTTTATTTTTAACAATATTCATTTATTACTTTTAAGTTTTGTTGGCATCTAATTGAAAATAATAGTTTCTGATACTTTATTTTTCTTTGTGAATTTCTTCTCATTTTTTTCTTTGTAATTTGACTCTTTTTTGATTTTGGTCAAATTATCTAATGATTTATCTATTTCATTGATCTTTAAAAAGCAACTCTTCCTTTACCAGCTTAGGAGGCTTTTTAAAAAAAAATATTCAGGTTTATTAATCTCTTGTTAACCAAATTTCTACTTTTGTGCTTATTTTGTAACTATTAATTTGTTGATTAAGATTCTCACTAAATAGCCACAAAAGCTCTCTCATGTCTTGATTTTCTAACTTTTGGTTCGGAGATGTAATTTCTTTCTTGTTTACCTTGCCAAATTCTGAGGAGTGTATCAAAGTCTACATTTACCTTATTATCTAGTCTCATTATAGGGGCAGCTAGGTGGTGCAGTGGATAGAGCATTGTACAGGAGTCAGGAGTCACCTCAGAAATTTGACACTCACTAGCTGTGTGACCTTGGGCAAGTCACTGAACCCCAGTGGCCTCATTCTGGGTCATCTCCAGTCATCCTGATGAATATCTGGTCACTGGATTCAGATGGCTCTGGAGGAGAATTGAGACTGGAGAGCTGCACAGCTCTCCCTCTCTCAAAACAAAGTCTAGCGCAAGTCTTATCGTTATTTCTCTGAGGGCATGGTCTTCTTTGGCAATGAAGGATGAACATACACACAGTCTCATTACAAAGTCTTTCCTTTAAGCGCGTAGATGTTATGCTATTTACTGAATATATGAATGTATTTATGTTGATATTGTTTGATTATATTTGTATCTCGAAACATAAGGTGTTTCCCTGCCTATCGTTCTTAATCTTAGCAACTTCTACTGTTGCCTGAGATCATGATTGCCATTCCTTCTTTGAGGGATTCAGTTAAGGCATGATATATTCTTTTTCAACCCTTAATTTTAACTCTATATGGAGCTTTATGTTTCAGCATATATTTTTTAACATATAACAAATGGCCAAGTTTTGATTTCTAATCTATGTTACCACCCCTAACCACATAATGACTGAATTCATTCAATTCACATTTAGATTACTGTTTATTTTTCCCTTCATCAAATACTTGAGAAATCAGCAGTAGGTATTTACAGTTTATATTGCTTTGAAAAAAAACCTAATCCTAATCTCATCTTTTCCCAGGCTGAATAAATCACTGGATCTTCTATTCCCTAATCCCCATAATCCTTTTTTTGGGTGGAGGGAGGCAAGAAATCAGATTTCTTTAAGCTATAGTTTGTTTTTCAAGGTATTACCTCTCTAATTTCATCCTTCAATTCAGATGTCCTCTCCTTTCTTCCCCAGTTTCTTGCTAACTTTATTCTACATTTACTATTACAATATAATTTACCTTTTCTTGCCTGCCTCAGATAAGAGTAAGGTCCATGACCTCCCCTCTTCCCACAGATCCTTCATCTCTCTTTGGATGACTTTTCACCAGTGGTGTCTTTAATTTTAAGAAATGCTAAATAACTTTGTTTTCTTTCTCTCCAAGATATTTATTTTTTTTGGATACTCAAGTCCAAAGTGTGTCTCTCTTTGTTCCACAATAACTCTTAGACAAAATAGGACTCCCAAGGGACAAGACTTTTGGTTTTTCATTTTAGCTTATAAGCAAAGGCTCACTAGCTAGTTATGCCTTCAGGGATCTTCAGATTTACCTTTTTAAAGCTTCTTTTGCCATTTGTGTTTGCATTTCAAAGATTCTGCTGGTTTTCTTAGAGGGAATGTTTGGAACTTTTAACTTCTATTAAAAATCCATTTCCCCTCATGGAATTATGTAGGATGTTAACCTTGGTTTAGAACTGTTTTCTTTTGACTTTTCACAATATTACATTCCAGTTTTTTCCTTTCCTTTCTTATAGTTGATGAGGAATATTGGGTGATTCTGACTGTAGCTCATTAGTAAGTTTTGGTCTTTTCATTATCACTTAAACCATTTTCTTCTTGACCTGGAGATTCTGGAAGAATTACACTTCTTTCTGGGTGAGTCAAGCTTTCTCTCTAGTGGCATACTGTGTACATGTCATATTCTGTGTGTATACTTTCTTATTCTAATTCTTATGGATGATAATCTTATGATTTCCTGAAATATAGTATTCTATTTTTAAAAATTCATTGTGTTTTTCTAGAAGATCAGTAATTCCTAGATTATCTCCTTGAGTTCTGCCTTCACTTCAATAACTGATAGGTGCTGTTGTGGGCACGATGGGTGCCTAGACTAGCTGTAAAGCACCTTCTTTCAAGGAGTTTGTATTGTATTGAAGGAAGGATGCAACACATGTTTAGGTAAATAAATACAAATATACCCAAAGTAAACACACACACACACACACACACACACACACACACACACACACAAATGTATTTGAAAATATGAAAATGACACTAACTGGGGAGAATTTTAAAAAAGCCTTGAGTAGGAAGTGGCACTTGGGCAAGTCTTAAGAGAGATCTAGAAACTACAAATAACTACAAGGGAGGAGTGCATTGTTGTGTATGTTTGTGTAGAATGAAAAATATGTGAGGAGGATTAATGGGAAATAAAAGTGAAAAAATAGGTTAGGGATAGATGGGGTAGACTTTAAATGCCAAACAGAAGAGTCTATTTTATATTAAAGGCAATATGGAGTCAATGAAGCATCTTGAGTAGCAGAATGACATGGTCATATCTGTGATTTAGGAATATAAATTTTGTAGCTGTGTCAAGATTGGATTGCAGAAGCAATTAGAAGTCAATTGTCTTTAGACCTCCTGTATTCTTCCAATTTGGCTATCTTTTGACTGTTCTGAATTTTTAAAAAAGTATAATTGCCTTTTTTTTTAACTCCACCTTTTCCATTTTTTTTTCTAGTATGTGCAATGCTTTATTAATATTTTTCAACTTTTTTTCTAAAGTATCAGGTCTTTCTTACCTATCCTTAATCACAGCCCTTCCTCACTTAAATCCAGTTCGCTTGCATGTCATGACATCACCTCCCTGAGGTCATAGTCTTCTTTAAGAACCAAGGAGAAGCAGCAACGCTCAGTTCTTGAGTATTTTTTCATTAAAAGTTTTATTTTCATCCCCTAAATGTGTGTGTGTGTGTGTGTGTGTGTGTGTGTGTGTGTGTTTCCCAGGCGGTTCCTATGGCCATTTTCTTCTTTTTTTCCTCCACTAGGGTTCTAATTGTAATCATTGCAGAATTATTTGCTTCTGGAATTTTCTTCTGTTTTTATTTTCAGTACTGTGCTTCCCATACAACACCTCATTCCTTATTTCTATGTCTTTGAACTCGTTGGCCATCATGCTCTTTGTCCTTCCTTCTGTCTCATGGAATCCCTCTCTTCCTTTGAGATTCAGCTGAAGCATTATATTCTACATAATTCAGCCCCTAAATATTCCATCTGCTAATTCCCTAGTTACTGACAATCTTGTGTTTATTTACTTTGTATTTGTTCTTTTTATGTGTATTCTTCATATATGTTTTTTGTCTTCCCCAATATAATGTAAGTTTCTTTTAAGCAGGGATTGTTTCATTGATTTTATCTGTATTCCTAGTGAAAAGCACAATGTCTGGTATGTAGTAGGAATGTAATAAATATTGTTTATGGATTCTGGGTTGGAATAGAAGGAGTTTTGGGTTTTGGGTTTTTTTTTACCTGTTCATTTCTTTAGTCTCCCTGCAAGTTTTTCTATGGGAGTTTAATTTTACTATTTTCTGTCTCTTCTTTTGCAATTTTTTTCTTTATTTAATAGAGGGTATAGAGACTCCCACCCTAATTAATATGGACACAGAGATCCCAGACTTCAACTGAACTGATCAATGGTGTAAACAAGGTGCAAAAAAGTTCTTAATCGTTTTAGGAGGAGGGAAGTGCTTGATGATGACAGGTGACATTTATATAGCACTTACTACGTGCCAGGCAGCATCTCATCGGATCTTCACAACAGCCCTGGGAGTTGAGTGCTAGCATTACCCCCATTTTACAGATGAGGAAACTGATAATTGGATAAATCAAATCATGCCACAGTGGAAACATAATTAGGGTTGGTTGAGCAAAAATAGTCGTACCTCTGAGAACATACTGAAGCAGCTAATTTCAGTGGGGAGAATTTTAACAACAGACCAGTATTGTAGTGGTTGGGAAAAAGCTGTCCTTGGAGGGGGAGAATTGAGTGCTGTCCTTCCCATTGAGTAGAGGATGCCCCAGAAAACTTCCGAAGGCCATAAGATGTGAGTGTCTCATCAGAATCTCTGAAGCATTGTCTCTTGAACAGCAATGATTGGCTATAATGCTTCATTCGCAATGGGAGCTGAGAGATGTGCCAAGGACAAACAAAACATTGAGGACAGGCACCCCAGGACTTTAAAAGAGCACCTTAGAGTCCAGTGGAGAGGTACCCCTAAGGACGGTGCCATGAGGACTTCCAGAAGGGAGAAAAAGATTTCTAGTAATTGGGAAATGTCTTACCCTCTTCCCGCAAATTGCTCAATGACCTTCCCAATGACCTTACATATGATGGTCCTGATTTAAAGACAATGTTTGCTACCAACTCTTCTTATTACACCACCTTAATCTATTATAAACTCCTTCCCATAGACTGGCTAATGGATAATCATGAAGAGTACACTGCCACTAATAGCAACCCAGATTCTCAGAATTATACCTAGAACTCTGAGGGGTCATCGGTTTAGTACCTTCTGGGGACACAAGTATCTTCAAACAAATATATTTAGGTTCTATTTTGTTATCATTAATTGATCAATCGATCAAGATTTATCCAGTCCCTTCTATGTGCCAGGCACTGTACTAAATACTGGGAATATACAAAGAGCAAAAGATAGTCCTCAAGGAGCTTACAATCTAATGGGATTTAGTAATTTTTGTTGTTGTTGAGTTGTGTTCAATTCTTTGTAACCCCATTTGGGATTTTCTTGACAAAGATACTGGAGTGGTTTGCCATTTCCTTCTTCAGTTCATTTTACAGATGAGGAAACTGAGGCAAAGAGGGTTAAATGACTTGCCCAGGGAGGGTCACATAGCTAGAAAGTGTCTGAAGCCAGATTTGAAATTGGGAAGATTTCTTCCAGACTCCAGGCCAACCACTCTTCCCACTGTGCCACCTAGTTACCCAGCTCAATAATTAGTCATTAATAGTTTGTATCTCAAAAATGATAATTAGCATATATAGCACTTTAAGGTTGTAAAATACTTCAATATTGTTATTTTATTTGATCCTTATAATAATCTTGGGAGGAAGGTTCTGTTATTTTCCCCATTTTGCAAACGAGAAAACTGAAGTATAGGTTAAGTGACTTGCCCAAGGTCACACAGCTTGTGTCTGAGATAGAATTTGAATTCATGTTTTTCTGACCTGAGTCCAGGGCTTGATACTCTATGCTACCTACATATCTAATAGCAGTTTCTATAACTTTATGAAAAAAGTTAAATTGCAAAATAATAAGTTATTTCAGCCTCTCAACAACGTGGTCAGGTAAGTACTGTAGGTATCATGATCTCCATTTACAAATGAGGAAATGGAGGCCCAGAGAGGTGGCATGATTTACCTATGGTCACACTGTTCATGCTTCAGAGGCAAGATTTATATCCAGGTCTTCCTGACTTAGCATACTCTATAGACCACTACCTTTGGGGTGCTGTGCCAGTTCTATTGAGGATATCCAAATGAAATGGGTCTATAAATACTGGTTACATTGATGCTCTGGAGAGAACTGAAAATTGTAATTTTGACCCTAAAACAGTATTAACATGTAGCTGTGCCAATATTCACTGGTATCCTTCATTCTGCTCCTTCTAGAGCAAGGGTTCTTAAAAATTCTAAACCCCTTTGGCCGCCTGGTGAAGCTTGTGGACCTCTCCTCAGAATAATAATGTATAAAATAAAATATAACCAATTCTATTGAAATATAATGTTTTTTTAAAGTTCATAGACCTCAGGTTAAAAACCCTGAATAAACAGAAGGCATATCAGAATGTTCAGGAAGGATAATAGGCTGGAGAGAGCCGTCATGAAGAAACATAGCTTCCTATCTTCACTCCGGCATTTCTAGCTGTGTGGCCATGGGCAAGTCATTTAACATCAGAACGCCTTCACTTCCTCACCTATAAAATGGAAATCATGAACTTTGTACTACCTAAAACACAAGGCGGTTATGAGGAAAAATTATTTTTTGTATACTTTAAAACTCTTTAGAAACCGGGACTCTTATGACTGAGTCCCTGTTCTCCATTGAGATAAGGTAGCAGAGACTCATCCATCAGCGTCAATCATTTCCTTTGTAAGTAATATGCAGCCACCTGGGTAAGGCTACCTGGATGTTAGGTATGCTCGCTGGCCCTGGGGCTTCTGTATGAAGGTACACTTCCCACACTTGTAGACTGGGGAGATGAGTTTCAGTAGCCTACCACCCTGGAGAACCCGGTTCCTGCCTGGAGAACCTGCCTACTTTGGAGAAAGCAATCTAATCCTTCCACTTTCCCTGATCTGAAACTGAGAAAACTGCTTTATCTAACAGGTCCATTAGATGGTAATGACTTTATTTGTATGGATTGTGGAAAACCTACAGATAAGGTGAAAGAATTTAAAGTCTTGCGGGCTTTTAGCTCTTTTTTAAATGCAAATAATTTTTTTATTCTTTTTCTAGAAACCATCAAAAGACCTGAGATAATTGATGGTTTGAGGCACAAAAAGAAAAAATCCTTCTAGGCTAAAACTGTTCAGGGGAATAGGAGGTCAGCCTTGTAAGTGTTAAATGGTAACCCTGTGAGGAAATGCTGAGTCATCAGGAAAAAAAACAAATCAAAATGGCAGGATTGTCTTGTTGGCAGGCTTGGGCAGATTAAACCCCTGTCTCTGGAGCTTTATAAAAAGCTCTCCTGGACTCCTTTCCTGATAGTTTGACTTTTCCTCCTTGACCAAGTTTCTAGGGGAAGGGACACTTGAGCTCAGATTTCAGTCATATTAACAGCATGACTGTTATCGCTGTGTGTGAACTCTCATACTACAGTTAAAAGTGTTGTGTGGATTTTTAGCAATCATTTGCATTAAAGAAAGATAAGCTGGTGACTTCATATCCTTTCCCCTTGGCAGGCAAAAGTCATTTTTTCCATGATCCATATGAATAAAATTATTACAACATAATCAACCTGTTAAGAAAATTAGTTTCTTCAGTTTCAGTTTCCTAGGAACGCTTTTTGTTTGTTTTTTTTCTGGGGGTTTCTTCGACTTTATTGTTATTTCAACATAATCTTGATTTCATTTTCCACCTACAAATGGAACCCTCTCCACATTTTCTCATCTGGTAGGATTCTTGTACACACAGTCTTTCCATAAATACTCAAATTCAACTTGCTAGAGGTTAGGGTTATGGAATTGACATTCAAAGTTCTGATGTCAACATTTTAAAGGTGGATGGAACATTAAGGATCATTTAGCCCAATTCTCCTTAATTTTGCAGATCAGGAAATCAAACCTAAATGATTAGGTCAAGGTCTCACCACTAGTTAGTTAGCCATGAAGCCAAAACTAAAACCCAGGTCTCACACTCCCAGTCCAGCCCTATTTCCATCAAGCCATGGTACTTCTCAGTCATAATTTACTAATACTCAAATGGGGCAGAAGTTTTAGGATTAATGTTGCTACCAGTATAGAAGCAGTGTGTGTAGAAAAGAAATTTCTGAAATCCAAAGGAAACTGGGTTCAAACCCTACCTTAGAAAATTGCTAGTTGTGTGACTGACCAAATTACTCCCCTTTTGAGTCTCAGTTTATTTATCTGTAAAATGGGGATAGGGCATTTAGGTGACACAGTGGATAGAACTCTGGGCCTGGAGTCAGAAAGACATGAGTTCAAATCTGATCACCTGTGTGACCCTGGGCAAGTCACTTACTTCCTATTTGCCTCTGTTTTCTCATCTGTAAAATGAACCAGAGAAGGAAATGGCAAACTATTCTGGTATCTTTGCCAAGAAAATCCCTAAAGGGGTCATGAAGAGTGAGACATGACTGAAAAATAACTAAACAACAAGACAAGTATTTATTGGATAATTGTTAAAATCAAAGGGGATTTTATAAATATGTATCTTTATATATATGTATACATGTATATGAATAATATATACACACATGCCTATATACACACATATATAACATATGTGTGAAAAACTCTAAATCATTACATACATGTCTTTCTCAACTTTTTTATCTGTAAAATGGGGCTAAAAGCCCCTACAAGCTGTTGTGAAGATAAAATGACATATGAAAGGTGCTTTGCAATCCATGAAGTGTTACATAAATTGTTGTTGTTTTGTTACTTTGTGAGTATAGGGAACTCTTTGGATCATCCCTCTAGCTAAACGGATCCCTAATCTAGATGTCAATTAGCTTGACTAATTGACTGGCATAGGGAGTTCTCCTTAAGGACTCTTTCATTCAAGAGATGAAGTGATTTGCCCATGGTTGCAGGGCTAGTACATGACCCAGGTAGGATTTAAACCTAATTCTTCCTACCTCCAAAGCCAACACACTATCCTTTGTACTATGTAGCCTCTGTGTGTGTGTGTGTGTGTGTATGTGTGTGTGTGTGTGTGTGTGTGTGTGTGTGTGTGTGTGTGTATGTGCGTTTTGTCTGGGCTGGTGATTCCACTGCATGGAAACTCTAGATAAGGAAACTGTTTCTACTAATACCTAAGTAATGTTGGGCAATTTATCAATCCATCAAGCAACCTGCATTTATTAAATATTAACTATGATTTGTGCCATATTTGGCATACAAATAAAAAGGATGAAACAATTCCTTTCTTGAGGACCTTATATCAATAGGGAGTGCCGTACATATATAAGTATATACAGAATAAATATAGGGAAAATAAGACCAAATGCACTCCAGGTAGTTAAATATAAGGTAGTTAGGGAAAGAGGGTTTAGGAAAAGCTTCATTAGAGGTGGTGCTTGAAGCTGTGTCATTGGAAGACAGGGATTCTACAAGGCAGAGATGAGAAGTACATCTGCTCCAGCCTGGGGAATGGCCAATGCAAAATCACAGAGAAGGGAGAAAAAGAGTTGAGGAATGTTTGGTTGGATCTCAGAGTAAAAAAGAGTGTGTGTGCGTGTGTGCATGTATGTATGTGTATACACATATGTGTTGTATAATATATATGTATGTATTTTTTTCCCTAGAGGCCATAGGGAACCACTTAAGTTTATTGAATAAGGGAATTATGTAGTCATATCTACATTTAAGGAGAATTGCTTTGACCATAATGTATAGGATGAATTGGATCTGGAAGAGATAAGGCAGAGTCCAATTAAAAGTCTATTGCAATTGTCTAGGCAAGAGAAGATTAAAGCTTGACCTAGAAGGCAGCTGTATAAGGAGTTAATAGAGATGTGGAAATAGAAACAGCAAGATTTTGTCATTTACTGGGCATGTGAGATGAGGGAATATAAGGAAAAGATTAACTTTGCGGCTACAAATCTGAGACTGGAAAAACAGTAGTGTCCTTAAATGATATAGGGAAGTTTGGAAGAGGAGTGGGTTTTAGAACACACACACACACACACACGTGTGTGCACACACACACATGAACATTTGCATATGTACATACGTCTATATGAGTTCAAGACTCTAAAATGTCTGATAGACACTTGGTGATGCAGAACTGAAGTTCAAGGGAGAAACACCTAGTTCATGGTTGTGTATGCAGCTCTATGAGTCATATGCAGAGTTAATAATTAAACCTATGAGAGCTGATGGGGTTACCAACAGAGAGAATTGAGAGAGAAGAAAAGAGGACCTGGAACAAAGTCTTGGGCAATATCTACAGTTAGAAGTTTGCATATGGATGGATGATGAGTCAGAAAAAAAGACTGAGGAGCTCTCATGTAAGTAAGAGAAGAATTGAGAGAGGGGAAGAAGAAAGAGTATCCAGGAGGACAGTGTGTCTCAAATGTTGTAGAGAGGTCAAGAAAGATGAAGACTGAGAAGAGACACTAAGGTTTGATGATTAAGAGATGACTGGTCACTTTGGATGGAGTAGTTTCAGATAAGTGATATAGGCAGGAAACTAAATTGAAAAGGGTTTATGAGGAGGTGTGCAAAGAGAGGAAATAAAAGCAATGGGTGTAGACAGCTGGGCAGCTTGGTAGTACATGCATAGAGCAAGGATCCTAGAGTCAGGAAGATCTAAGACTTCAAACACTGCCTCAGACACTTACTAGCTGGGTTACCCTGAGCAAGTCATTTAACCTCTGTCTTCCTCAGTTTCCTCCACTGTAAAATACAGATCATAATAGAACCAGTCTCATAGAGTTGTTGAGGGTGAAATGAGACAATATTTGTAAAGCACGTAGCACAGTGCCTGTCACTTAGTAAATACTCGTTCCCTTTCTCTAGGTGTTTGACTGAGAAATGATAAAGGATGACAGCTTGAGGAATTGATATGGTCTAGTGAAAGGTTTTTTAAGATTGGAGTTGATTTGGATGTTTGAAGGCATCAGAGAAGGGACCAGTAGACAGAAACTAAAAATTAAAGAAAGGAGATGATTGAGATTATACTCTTCTGGATGAGATAGAAAGGGGTAAAATCAAGTGCATATGCAGGGGAGTTGATCTTGGTAAGGAGAGAGGTCTGGCCGTCTCATTAGCAGAGTTTGGGTGTAAAGGGGAGAGAGAAAGGAATGACACCAAGGGGTGTGACATTAAGAGAATGGGGAAGGAATATGCTTATGGTGATTGACCTTAATTTGAGAAGGTGGAGGGAAGATGGGGTAGGTATGGAAAGTCTGAAGAAAGAAGAGAAGGTTTGAAATAGCATTGTGGTGAGAATTAGGGAATTGATTAGGAAAAAACAAAAGGATCTTCTTGTGGAAATGAGGGCCCAGCTGATCTTGGATAACATAAATTTGAAGTGTGCCCATTCGTACTGTAGTGTGACTTCCCAGCTCTATTCAGTAGAACATGAGTCGAAGGAGGAAACTGGTGTTTGGAATACTCTAGTGCTGAAGTTTAGCAAAGTATGAACACAGATAGGACAAGGGAGTGAGAAATTTAAGAGCAGAGGACTGGGTGAAGTTGAATTGTTGGGTTATAAAGCTGAGATTGGAATGAATGAAAGTGAATTCAGAGCAGGGGAAATGGCCCGAAAGGTGGAGAGATTGGAAGTCAAAGTATAGGTTTAAGAGTTGTGAGGCATATGAGGAGATAGAATGATAGGCGGTTATAGTCAGAGGTATGTCAGAGTTTTTGATAGGAAGTGGAACGCTTGTGGGTTATGGTGAGATACAGGTTAGATACATATCTAAAAGAGAATGTAGGAGTAGATCATGGGATTTGAGATTGAGGAAATATCAACATGCATATTTAGTAAAAGGGCAGAAGATGGAAAGAAGAGGAAGAGATACTAAGTTCTTGAGAATGGAGAGAGAGTGACCTAAAGAGTGAAAATCTTGGAGAATTAGAGATTTGGCAGGAGGTACTGGAAAGTTAAGTGACTTGCTCAGTGCATTAATGCTAGTATATGTCAGAGATGAGACTTGAACCCAGATCTTCCTGATTCTACAGTGATACACGCACACACACGCACACAAACACATACACAAATACACACATATCTGTATATATATATATATATATATATATATATACACATACATATACACACACACACACACAGAGTTTGTTTTTGTTTCTGATTTTCCCCTTCAGCAATGACAATGCCACGGATTGTGCAATCTAGGATAAACACTGAAACCCAGCCACCTGGCAGGTATGGGGTGATGATGATGGTATCGATGAAAGACACTAGGTGACTCATTTCTTTAGCAGACAGAGCTCACTTTAATGCCTTGCCTGGTGACTGTCATTCTTCTATCATCTTTTCACCATCTGCTGCCTTAAGGCAGTGGGTGCAGGATTTAGCCCACTTACTAATTTTAACCCATTTTATCCGGCTGAGTTCATTTCTCTGGTTCACTTCATCCTGCTTTGTGTGGGACCTCAAACCAAAGCAAAAAACAATGACTCAAAAGTACAAACCAACTCATTGCCTGAGGGCTTCATTATTCTCCTGCTGAATTGTGAAACCCAGGATTAATTTCCGATTGGAAGATGGAAGTCAGTTTCCTCTTTTGCTTACTTTTGTTTTCTACTGATGTCAATTACTAACACAATGATTTTGATATTTTCCTCTGATACAATAGTTTGCAGGTATTATTTATTCCGTCCTCCATTGAACTCTACTGAGAGCTATTTAGTTATTCTTTTTCTCCAAAGGTTATTTTTCTCCCTTGACTGGAACTGACTAGAGCTTTTATTAAATCTGTGGAGTTGATTCCAAGTAGCAAATTGGTACTTATAATAAAAAAAAATCAATCAATTAATTAACAACATTTATTAAGCCCTTACTTACATGTTATACTAAGCACTTAGGATTCTCTGAAAAGCAAAAAACAAAAACCAATTACCCAAATTAACTATAAAGGACATCGGAAGAAAGATGTTGTTTGTACCCAGAGAAAAAACTGATAAGTTGAAATATGTATGGAATAATTTTACAATATACCTATTTGTGCCTAATGGTAGCCATTGTGGGGGATGGGGCGGAGGGTGGAGGGAAGAAAAAAGGAAGAAAAAAGAAATTTATAGGATAATTTTGTTGTGTATTTGAAAGGAATAGAAAATTGTGCATAGCAGATTTGCAGTTTCATGTACAATAATCTTTTTTATTGTACTATGTCATGGAAATGCTTGTTTTGTTCCATAAATTAAAAGAAAAAAAACCAGTTCATCAGCACAAGTAATCCTTGTCCCCAACAAACTTAACATTTTAATTTTAAATATACGCAGTGTAGATAAAAATAGTAGCAAAAAAAAGACCCCAAAACATTTATTTTATAGTTGATGAAAATATTTCTAACTCTCTTTAAGATCCTGGATAGTGAAGTATTAGAGTGACTTGACATGTTCAAGTTTTTCAGTAAAAATTAGGTAGCTAGAGTCAAAACTGAATTAACAGTGTGTGGCTAGAATTTTGACTTTGGAGTCAAACAATCTGAGTTTGAACTCTATTACTTACTGTATGACCTTCAGCAAGTCACTTTCCCCTCTCAGTCTCAGATTTCTTATCTGAAAAAAAGTGGAAGTTAGAAGATCTTTCAGGTACCCTGTGGCTTGGAATTCTATAAGTTGGTAGTCCTATGAACCCTAGCAATATGGAATAACTTCACAAAATCTCAGAGTTTAAAATGATCTCAAGAGCCAGCTAGCACAAACTGTTCTTGAATAGAAATCCTCTTTATAATATACATTCAGTAAACATTTAAGTTCCTTCTGTGTACAGAATACTGACTGTGCTTGGGGATTTTTTTTAATTAGAGAAGATTCTTTCACTTACCTCATGAAGGTTGGTTTAGTCATAGGGGTGGGGAACCTGGGACTTCAAGGCTACATGTGGCCTTCTAGGTCCTTGGGTGAGGCTTTTTAACCAAGTCCAAGTTTTACAGAACAGATCCTTTTATTAAGGGGATCTGTTCTGTGAAGTTTGGATTCAGTCAAACGACCGCCCTTGATGACCTAGAGGGCCTCGTGTGGTCTTGAGACCACAGGTTCCCTCTCCTCCCCAGCAGGTGAATAAGGTACATGTAGATAGCTATGGGACAGCCAGCATGGACTTAGAAACAGACATTTTCCTGGGTTCAAATCCTGCCTCAGATGCTAGTTGTGTAACTCTGGGCAACTAACAACCCTATTTGCCTCAGTTTCTTATCTGTAAAATGAACCAGAGGAGGAAATGGTAAACCATTCCAATATCTTTGTCAAGAAAACTCCAAATGGAGTTAAGAAGAGTCAGACACAACAGAAAAACGACTAAATGAAGTGATAACTATAAGGCACAATCTTCATTATATATTCATTAGAAAGTTACAAAATAAATTCTTTACAATATCCCCAACAAATGTCAATCCAGACTCTGCTGAAAGACTTTTCATGTGTAATTAATCCTTTTTTTTGTTTTTGTTTTTGTGAGGCAATCAGGGTTAAGTGACTTGCCTAGGGGTCACACAGCTTGTTGGCTATTGTCCTTCATTCTCCAAGAGGACCAAAATGACATCACTAAGCTGACATCAAGTTTCAATGTGTGTGATGGTGACTGATCAGACCAACATGAGCTTGGAATGCTCTACCACAGGTTGGGCAAATAGTCCATGTGAACATTTGCTCATCCTACATTGCCTTTGAGCTGTTTCAGTTCTGCTTTGCCCATAGAACAAAGCACCCTTTCTGATGTGGGCACTCAATGCAGTGTCTCCCATGTCACACAATCAATTCCAAAGTTCTTAAGAGAGATCTTGAGAGTGTCCTTGTATTGCTTCTTCTGACCACCATGAGATCGCTTGCCCTGTGGGAGTTCTCCATAAAATAGTCTTTCAGGCAAGTGTATGTTTGCATTCAAACAACATGGCCAGCCCATTTGGAGTTGCACTGTCTGAAGCAGAGTTTGAATGCTTGGCAGTTTAGTTCAAGGAAAGACCTCAGTGTCTGTTACCTTATCTTGCCAGGTGATCTTCAGAATCTTCCTAAGACAATGCAAATGGAAGTGATTCAGTTTCGTGTCATGGCAATGGTAGACTGCCCAGAGTTCATAGGCATACACATACACAGGTCAGCACAATGTCTCTGTAGACCTTCAGTTATTTAAGCTCTGCCATATTGACCAGACTCTTAAGAAATCTGAGCATTTGTGTTACTTCAGTGCTTCGAGTGGACCAGATAGAATCTGAGCCTTTCCATGGAAGCACGATGTATCTTATTTATAGAAAAATTGTGGGAAGGATCTATGGTTGGCTAAATAGTCTGGAGTAACTAGAAGAGAATCTTGATGGGAGTGGCCAGTAGCTGAGGTAACTAGACGTCAGGCACAAGCAACCAGGAAAACGGGATTTTGATGGGATCCAGGGTGGGAAGTAACTGGAGGCAATCTGGAGGTAGCAGACTAGGGCTAGACTAGGTTAAGGGTAACAGATTTGGGCATAAAAAGTCAATCAAGTGGGTAGATTTCAGGAGAGTTCAAGGTGGACCAGTGGGACTCAAATTCTTTTGAGATAAGGAGTTCAGTCATTCAGAGCATATTCCATGTCAGAAGTTCAAGGGTAAGATGCATTTAGAGAGTGAGGAGACTTTTGTGGCATGCTAAAGTTTCAAGAGTCAGGAGTATAACCTGGAGAAGTATATTACTCTAGGAACACTTCATTGTGTAATAAAAATTGGTCTCAGACTTAAACCCTTACCCTGTATCTTGAATAGTGGCAGAAAAAATATGTTTGAGTTTCTTTTGCCCATCTCTCTACCTGGGGAATATCATGGGAGGCCACAAGGAGTAGGAGAACCCTCCCCTGATCCCCATAATGTCATTTAAGAAGAAAACACCGGAGGGACAAGGAGCGGGGTGGGGGTGGGGGGGACTAACATGAAGCTAGAAGTTAGCGGAGCTGCAATGCAAGAGGTAAACCCAAGAATAGGGACATCTATTTGCCACTGTGTGGGTTACAGCGACCCTTACTCACATTAAACTCAGAGACTTCTCAAGATAGAAGGCAAAAAGGAATTTATTACAATCTCATGAGAAGGGGCACTTCCCATGAGACCATGAGCAGTGTCAGCAAGAGTGCACCTGAGCAGAGAATAGTACATCCTAATGCGGAAGCCCACTAGCCTCTCTTCCCATTGGCTAGGAATCCAGACATACAGTCTAAGAGTGAGAATCTACCCCAGAGACAAAGAACAAAGAACACAAAGAACATGGAAAGGATTGTTGCTCACCAATGACAGTTGTTGTTACCAAATATGGAACTTAAGGGAAAAGTACTGATGTGGCATAAGGGGGTGGTGAAGGAAAGTAAAGGGGGAGGGGGAGGGGGAGGGTACACCAGATTGTGTGATGGGAACTTTGGTGGTTCTCCATTCCTGAGCATTTTATTTGCCTCAGGTGGATACTTAGTTATTTTAGCTTTGGCAGAAAGGATGGGGCTTTTGGAGAGTTCATGCTTGAAGGGTCTTCACTTAACCTGATTTCACTTAGTCATTAATTAAAAGCTGGACATTGGGATTTCAAGAGTTCCCAGTCAAGGCAAAGGCATTCTAAAAATGTTCCTCATTTCTGAAGAAAAGCTTTGCCTGAGAATAACCTGATTGGGACATTGAAACTGACCAGGACACCACTGCCCAAGTACTATGGAAAAGGACAATGAAGAGTCTTCCAAGCACGAATGGTGAAAGTAAATAGTGACGGGAGTAAAGATACCACCTTTTATTGAAAACTACAGATTACTGCAAGAAGAGGGATGACCCACCCGGAGCAGGTAAGTGTAAGAGCCATAGGAGAAAGGGCTGCTAAAGATCAACTTTTGGCCCACCAAGATGCTCTGCAGCTGGGAGTTCTATCCCATGAATAACTGTTAAGTGGTTGAGTTTTTTGGGATTTAGAGGGAGGGGTTATTAACTGGAGGGGATTGTTATTTCTAGTAGAATTCAAATGGAAATTTTGTTTGTTTTTCATCGACTTGTTAACATATCATTTCTTCTTAGAGTTTTGTGAATCCTGTGCTTTCCTGGGGAGTTGTTGACACCACCCAGGGTGGTGTCTGATAATGCAATCTTCAGAGTATCTGGGTGGGGGCAGTGAACCAGGGAAATATGAAATCCTCTAAAGTATGCCCAAGTCTATGGTATCATTTAAGAGCTGTTGACTCAAGGGTGACGTGGCATGAGTGACATTCATGACTGCTGGCATTTTCTGGTGGTTGTTATTTGCTTCAAATATTGCTTTGGGTTACCCAACAATTTCTAGAATCTGCCATCAAATTCTCAGTATAGTAACAACTTGAGTCCCAGGGATTTTTTTTTTCCTGGGATGACCTATAGAAATACTTTGTTTTGGAATTGACTTCTTTTTCATCTCCTTTTTCGTCTTTCAACTGTCCAAACCTTCAAACTAAAGAGTTTAATGAGCTGAGATTAATTAGAAATATTGTGTTGACCAGAGAGTAAGATATTATTTATCTTAATTAACCAGTCAATCAAATATTAATTAAGCACAAAAATATTAATAATTCAATTTTTGGTCTGGAAAGGATCGTAGATGTCATATAGTCCAACCTTCTTATTTAATAAAGGAGGAAACTGAAACCAAGAGAGAAAAAGTCATTACCCAGGGACATACATTTCAGGGACTTCATTTCAGACTAGATTGCAGGTTTTCTTCAGGACTCTGCTTACTGTTCTAGACTGCAATTAGGAAGTCCAAAAAACTACATGATCTATTAAATATGATCTATTCAAGGAACCGAAACCTACACACATAGAAAATCAACAATGCAAGGCAGTATATACCAAGTGTTAAATTCATGATGTTACTTATATGATTTTGGACAATGAATGAATAAAAACATTCATTTAGTGCTTATTATGCGACAGTGTTAGGGATATGAATACAAAAAGCAGCCCTCAAGGAGCTTAAGTCCTAAAGACATAGGGATGGGAGTAGAATTATAGAGCAAATGATTGATATGTCTTTCTCAAAGATAGTAGTGTAGAATTGATAATTGTTCCCTGAGCAATGGATAGAGAATGAAGTACATGACAGATATGTGGTGGGGGAGTATGAATGTACGGTACATATAGAAGGATTTGACCTAACAATCTCGGGGTCAAGTAGATATGGTGAAATCTAATCAGTCAGGTGAGTACATTCTCAGAGAAGCAACTGGAGGATAGGACAAGTCACCTGGACTCTTTGGGCCCCACATCATATATAAAATGAGAAGTTTGGATTAGTTGATTTCTTATAGTCTCTTTCAGTTTTAAATCCGGTGAAATATGAACTTTAACCTTTAATCAATTTCCTCATCTATAAAATAAAGTTAATCTTTGACCACTTCACAGGATTGTTGTGAAAAACAAATGATGTATTTTAACTAAAAATATTTTAGGTCAAGTTAAGGAGCTACCATGGTGGCTCCACTGAAGTGGGTGGGGTTCAAGTCAAGTTTTAAAGAATTGTTAATTATTATTCATTCTCTCACCTCTATGCATTCCCTCTGCCTGGAACATTCTCCCTCCTACGTTCCAACTACTAACCCCTTTGGCTTCCTTCAAGTCCCAACTAAAATCCCACCTTGTACAAGGAGCTTTCTCCCACCCTTCTTAATCCTAGTGCCTTCTCTCTGTAAATTACTTCCTATTTATCCTGTGTGTTGCTTAACTTTGTATATATTTGTTTGCATGTTGTCTTCCCCATGAGATTGTAAACTCATTGAGGACAGGGACTATCTTTTGCCTCTTTTTATATCCCCAGTGCTTAACATATCGCCTGACACATAGGAAGTACTTGATAATGTTTACTGATTGATAGATTAATTCTCTGTGTTAATGTTGTGTATGTCCTGTTAAGTAGGAGTGGGTGTAGAAAGGAGTGAGATAAGTGAGAGGGACATGTACAACTAGTCTAGACTGGATAAGAGAAACTGGTAAAGCAAAAAAGGTGATGCACTGAACAAGATCCTTGATGTAGGTGACAAGCAATATTATTTCTACTAATTCAACTGAAATTTTTTGTTTCATTATTAGAGAACTGGGACTATAGGGCTATAGGCAGGAATATGTTGATCTGAAAAAATATATGTAGGATACACTTACAGGTTTCATTAACATTGTTAACATTTTCTCCAACACTTAAGTCTAGACAGTCAACAAATAATAAATCAAATCCTAATTTGTAGCATATTCTGATTTCTGAGGTTTAAATGCTCACATTGAAAATTTAATAATTGGAGTCAGCTCCCAGCATTCCCTAGATGCAAGCTTTCATATTTTTAAAGAGAGGGGAGGATACAATTAAGGAAACTATGCTTGATCAAAACTGAGGTTATTATGGAGGTGTGACTGCTTCTCTCTTTGTAATCTTGTTAACTTCCTTAGCAAGGACAGTTATCCCTTCCACATGGAGGGGAAGGCATATCCCTAACCCCTCTACCCCCATCTGAAAAATCCATGTAAAATGTTTTGGTCCTCCCTTCATAACAGAGAAGAGATCTGAATGTTTTCTTTTTCTTTTATGAGATGTTTATAGTACTTACATATATTTTATGCATTTCTGGCTTTCTGAACATTTTCTGTGTCATCTGCTGGCCTTTGTGTGTTGTCTGTAGCTTGTGCACAACTGCTCCAAAATCCACCTTTCATTTCTTATGCCTACTCCTGATATATAGAAACCAGATGGGGAAACTCATAATGTGGAAGGGATAAATGTATATATTGACTTTGGAAGTCTAATTGGAACACACACACGCAAGCACACACATAATATATACACACATTCATATACATATATATGTATATATGTACATATGTATGTTGTTTTTTCTGAGAATATTTGGTTCCTTTAAGATTTATATCTTTTGAGGCTAATGATTGAACTTACTTACAAAACTCTATAAATAAGAAGCACCTTTTAGCAAATTCATTCACTAGAGCCTTGTTTGCAGTTTTATGTGGAAGGACAATTATTGTTTTTTAGATTGTTGGCTTCTCCAAAGATTTGAAATTGAAGTTCAGCCAAAGGAAAATCAGAGGAGCTTCCAAGGGTGCAGACTGGCTGCCACACAATATAAATAAAGAATAAGGTAGGAGATGCCATATAAAGGCATCATTGTCATCAAAGAAATGGTTGACAGAAAAAGATGATCATATCATGGGCAGAAATAAATGGTAACTAGGGAGTAATCTATGCATGCCAACCCATCTGTATCCTCCCAATGTCAAAAGATTTTCCCTAGAAGTTTGGAGAATTTTGTGGAGGACTTATGAGACAGCATAGAAAATGTTGTACTGGATGGGCTAAGTTAAGATCAACATTGTTGGAGGAAGTCATCCATAGGTAACATCATAGAGTCATTTGGAGACTTAGAATGAAAATTGTTAGGAAAGATTCTGAGTTTATTCTGATGTCAGTATTTAGTAAAGATACTGAAGAATGGATTCAAGATGGAAATTCAGTCATCCTTGTATAACTCAATTCAATTTTACCAATTTTTATTAAGTGTCTACTGTTGTCAATATGATCGGGTGCTTGGGTGTATGTACTTGGTCCCCAATTCCAAAATCACATTTCTCTTTAAAAATCATATTTTGCCCTAGCCTCAAAACACTATCCCAGGCAGTTTCTCCCCAGCCCAAGGACACAGCCTGCCCCAGCAACAATTGTTATCTCCCTTCCTGATACAGCTGCCAGCTGCACCTATAGAACTTATTAGTCTGAACTAACTGAATGGGCTGTGCACTGGTTCATAAAGACATTTACTACTTACTGACCAATCATATGAATCCTACACTTAGACATATACTCCCTTGCATTTATCTTGTCTAACAAGACATTGATGAGGGTAACCTGATATTTCTTAGCCAGCCCTGACTGTTGGTTGACTTAGTGACTTTTCAGGCCTAAAACCACACCTCCAGGTAGCCCCACCCCATCTTGGGCTATTTTCTGATGAATTTTGGATAAAACACCTACACAGTAGATACCAAAAGTGCATGTTCCTTTAAGAACTGACCACTCCTTAAGCACTCCCTAATCCCACCCCAAAACACCTAGTTAGCATATTTGGCACATGCTTTATTGTGGAATAGCCTATATAAATTACCTGTACCCCTCTAAGGTTGCAGGTTCCCTAGGAACTCTTGCCCACTGAAAAGTACAATAAATCTTTACCTTGACCTCAACAATGCTTGAGTCCGTGAATTCCTTCCAGGTGGCCTGACCCTGGTACTCTGGTCTTTGTGGGGGTCTCATCCTCTCCCCTTCCAGCCCTTATCAAATGCACTTTATTATTTTTTTGGAGGCAATAGGGGTTCTATGACTTGCCCAGGGTCATACAGCTAGTAAGTGTCTGAGGCCTATTTTGAACTCTAGTCCTCCTGACTTGAGGGCTGGTGCCCTATCCACTGTCCCATCTAGATGCCTCTGCACATTATCTTTTATTGTCCTAAAAGAATGACTGCTGAACTTAAAAGACCATTAGTTTATACCAATTAGTGGTTATAGTCAAAAGACATGTAAGTATGCCCTTACTAAATGAATTTCCTTGTGTATGCAGTCAGAATTTAGCTAAGTACACACATTCCCATGTAAAGACTAAAGAATAAATAGTGACTATGTCCAATGTAGAAGAGAACAATGTGGAGCTATTTTTGTGATGTTTTTATGGAGAATGATATTTTCCTCAACATAGGAGCCTATAGATTACTACACACATGATCACATTTAAATATTTTCATAAATGCAGGAACATGATTCAAACACAAATGAGAATATGGAGACTATGGGAAAGTTTGGGAAGACATTTGGTTTGATGCATGTAATGAAGTAAGCAGAATCAGGAAAAGAGTATACACAATGACTACAACAATGTCAACGGAAAGAATAAAAATAATAATAAAATACTCGATACCAAATGCTGGAAAACCATATGTTTGTCTCCCTTTGGTTCTTTAGAGAGGTGGGGTAATTTGGACAGCTAGCATTGCATATGCTATGCTATGCTATTTATTGGTGTTTAGTTTATGTTAGTTCAACTTCTTTTATCTTTTCTTTAACAAAAAAAAAAGTGTTTGTTATCATGGTAGCCCTCTAAGTAGAAGGGGGGCAGTGAGGAATATATTTGGAAATGAAAGTGATACAAAAGCAAATGTTAATAAAAACAAAAAAATTTAAAATAAATTTTAAAACGTACTTGTAAATTACAAAGAACAAGTATGACCCCAAAGAAGAGACATGAAAAGACACCTACTCTACTCTTTTGCACAGGGGACAAGTTCATAGATGATGAATACTGAATAAATTTTCAGAATTTGTTTTGGATGTGTTGGTTAATTTTGCTAATTTTTTCCTCTTCTTTCTTTTTTTTGTGAATTTTTTTTTTTAATGAATTGACCCTCTGAGATGGGGAGGTAGAAGAAGAGAGACACTGGGAGAAATTTTAACAATGTAAAAACAAAAGATGCCACTTTAAATTTATTTAAAGAATGCTTGTAGAAATTTAAACATCTTTTCATTTACTCATAGGAGTCACCATCTTGAAGACAGTGTCTTTTTTTTTTTAAATGATAGGTATTTGCAGAGAACAGGACTAAGTTATTGGTTTGATTTTCTTACTATAGACATTAGCTAGCTTTTAGACTTTAGATGTTATATGTATACACATGTATCCAAAGATAAAGCTCACAATCTTCATTGACATTCAAAAAGGCCTGAAAGTGGCCTATGCATTGTATTTTCTAAATTCTCTCCATTCTGTTTATGGAGATCTGGCCTCTGTCTCTGATGGATGCTCTTTGGCTTTGATCATGCTGCACAAAGAGCAGGGAGAAAGTAAAATGATGTAATCACAAAATGTGATTATTGTTTAATAGTGGGATTCCTGGAAGAATTTCAAAGCTGCAGCTAAGATTGTTACTCCCAGGAATTAAGGAGAGATAGAAATACAAAATGACAACAGCAGTATTCAGACATTTTTATATTTCTGGGATGGGTGCAGGAGTGAGGTAGGAATGGAGTAGCGTAAACAGTCGGTCCAAATTGGATAAAAGAAGCTGGTAAAACAAAATCAATGTACTGAAAGACTCGTAAGAGAATGACTTTCTTTCTCCACTTTTTCATGTGAAGTTTTGTAGTGAAATTTCCAAAGGTTGGGGACAGAATTAGGTGAACCTACTCAACTTTGACATAGCTATGAAACTATCTTTGAAATGTGTGTATTCCCCAATGTAGGAGGCACCATATCCCATCTATACCTCTTCATCTTCTTAGATCTTTTTCACATCTTTCCATAAATCCTCCATAGGATACAAAGACTGAGAAGTGGAAAGATCTCACAGACAACCAAATCTGACCACTCCCCCTACCTTCATCCCCTCCCCCCATTTTACAGATGTGAAAACTAAGACCCATGACTTGCTTGAGGATAAAGGACAGTAACTTTGTGTACATGTTGCCCTTGTTTAGTCGTTTTTCAGTCATGTCCAACCCTAAAGTCATCTATTCAAGGTGCTAGAGATCTTATTTTTCATCTTTTAACAGTTTTTGAGTAACAATGCAGCACTCAGGCTGTTCATGCATTATTCTTTGCTCTTTCTCCATGACTGGCCACCCTGTATTTCTGGCAGACTTTCCGGGTGATCGATTTTCTGCCAATACTTTGGAGCAAGTTTTAGTTATAAATTTGCTATAGCCTACTTATGTTCAACATACATCTCCTTGTCTGCTACCCTTTGGGTCTCCTCTGGTTTTAATTCAGGTCATCCACTGCATCCTGGGCCATTGTCAGTCATTTTGACTTTATCCTGCCATTGGACTTTAATGACCCTGGAAGAAAGAATGAGTTTGACACCTTGTGCAACTTTGCCTCACTGAAATCCAATTCAGTCACCATTCAAGACAACAAAGGACAAACAACAAATTTTGATCATTCAGAGATTGTGATAATCTATGATTCCCAGACAAAGCATTATAAGACTATGGATATCACAGGGATAGTTTTTTGTGTAATGCAATAGTTTGGAATTGTTAAAAGCAATGCATATTTTCTCAGTTAAAATCTACCATGCTCTTTTACTCAGCTCTAGTTCCACATCACTGAAGCAAATGAATAGCTCAGGGATAGAGCACTGGAGTCGGAAGCAAGAAGAATTGAGGCAAAATAGAGCCTTTGACACTTAATAACTATGTGATCCTGGTCAGGTCACTTACCCTCTGTCTGCCTTAATTTCCTCATATAAAATGGTGGTAACAATGGTACTTACCTCCCAGACTCTTGGGAGGATAAATGAGATAATATTTATAAAGTGCTTTGTAAATATTAAAACATATATAAGCACTAGATATTATTTTTATTGTTGTACAACCACAACATCTGTTCAAGGCAGATTGATATATGAACAACTCATCAAATTCATTCTGGATGATAGGAATTTTTCATCTATTTGTGTTTTTGTATACTAATAATATATTTTTAAACCATAATAGATGCTTGTTACATTAAATTGAATTACTAGGCTGAGCTCTGTTAAGTGACTATCAATCTCGTTGAGAAGGGCATGAAATATGGCAGGGCTCAAAGCAATCAGCACAGTGGTATCACAAACCAGGAATATTTGGAGAATCACATCATCTAGAAGAAATCCCTTCACTATTTTGCCTAGGATACTCTCCATAACAGTGGTCAATAACTTTGGTGAATATATGTCTCCCTGTTTTATGCCCTTTTTTGTAATAATATTCTTATTGTTAGTTCACAAAGTGATTGTTTTGATTGGATCTGTAAAAAAATTTTTTTTATCGTAATGAATTTTTAGTTTCCAATATTCCCTTCCACAAGATTTTGAATTCCAAATTTCTTCCCATGTTTCTCCTCTCCCCACCCCCAGGACAGTGTGCGTTCTGATTACCCTTTTCTCCAACCTGCCCTCCTTTCTATCACCCTCTCCTCCTTATCCCCTTCCTTTCTATTTTCCTGTAGGGCAAGATAGATTTCTATGCCCCATTGCCTATAAATCTTATTTCCCAGTTGCCTGTAGAAACAATTTTTAACATTAATTTTTAAAATTTTGAGTTCCATATTCTTTCCCTTCCTCCCTTCCTACCACCCTCATTGAGAAAGCAATAATTCTATATAGGTTACACATGTGTAGTCATGCAAAACACTTTCATAACAGTCATATTATGAAAGTCTAACTCTATTTTCCTCTATCCTGCCCTGCCCTTCATTTATTCTATTCTGTTCTTTGACCTGTCTCTCCTCAGAAGTGTTTGCTTCTGATTACCCTTTCCCCCAATCTGCCACTCCTATTATCCTCACTCTTTTATCCCCTTCACTCCTGCTTTCCTGTAAGTTAAGATAGATTTCCATACCAATTGAGTATGTATGTTATTCCCTCCTTAAGCCAAATCTGATGAGAATAAGTTCACTTATTCCTGCTCACCTCCCCCGCCTTCCACTCCATTGTAAAAGCTCTTTCTTGCTTCTTTTATGTGAAATGATTTAGTATGTTCTATCTCTCCTTTTCTCTTTCTCTCAGTATAGTCCTCTCAACACTTAATTTCATTTTTAGATATCCCCCTTCATATTCAGCTCACCCTATGCCCTTTGTCTATCTATCTATCTACACACACACACACACATACGCACACGCACACACACACACATATGTTCCCTCTAATTACCCTAATACTGAGAAACGTCTCATGAGTTACAAATATTGTCTTTCCATGTAGAATTATAAACAGTTCAACTTTAATAAATCCCTTGTGATTTCTCTTTCCTGTTTACCTTTTCATACTTCTCTTAATTCTTGTATCCAAAAGTCAATTTTCTATTGAACTCTGGTCTTTTCAGCAAGAATGCTTGAAAATCCTCTATCTCATTGAATGTCCATTTGTTTCCCCTGAAATATTATACTCAGTTTTTCTAGGTAGTTGATTCTTGGTTTTAATCCTATCTCTTTTGACCTGTGGAGTATCATACTCCAAGTTCTTTGATCCCTTAGGTGTAAAAGTTGCTACATCTTGTGGTATCCTAATTGTGTTTCCACAGTACTTGAGTTGTTTCTTTCTGGCTGGTTGCAATATTTTCTCCTTGACCAGGGAACTCTGGAATTTGGCTACAATATTTCTAGGAGTTTCTCCTTTTGAATCTCTTTCAGGAGTTGATTGGTGGATTCTTTCAATATTTATTTTGCCCTCTAGTCCTAGAACATCAGGGCAGTTTTCCTTGATAATTTCTTCAAAGATGGTATCTAGGCTCTTCTTTTGATCATGACTTTCAGGTAGTCCAATAGTTTTCAAATTCTCTCTCCTTGATCTATTTCTTTTGGTTTTGTTTAATAATTTCTTGATTTCTCAGAAAATCATTTGCTTCATTCTAATTTTTAAGGAATTATTTTCTTCAGTGAGCTTTTGGACCTCCTTTTCCATTTGGCCAATTTTGCTTTTTAAGGCATTGTCCTTCTCATTGACTTTTTGGACTTCTTTTGCCATTTTGGTTAGTCTATTTTTAAAGGTGTTATTTTCTTCAGCATTTTTGGATGTTTCCTTTAGCAAGCTATTGACTCATTTTTCCTGATTTTCTTGCATCACTCTCATTTTTCTTCCCAATTCTTCCTCTACTTCTCTTACTTGATTTTCAAAATCCTTTTTGAGTCCTTCCTTGTCCTAAGAACAATTCATATTTTTCTTGTAGGCTTTGGATGCAGGAGCTTTGATTTTTGTTTTCTTCTGGTTGTATGCTTTGATCTTCGTTGTCACCAAAGAAGTAAGATTTAATAGTCTGATTTTTTTTCCTGGTGTTTATTCATTTCCCCAACCAATTTCTTGACTTTTGAGCTCTTTGTTAAGTGGAGGGTGTACAGCCCCAAGCTTCAGGGTTTTTGTGCAGCTAATTTCAGAGGTATTTCTAGGGACCTGTAAATTTTCAGTTCTTCCAAGGTGCTGGTCTTGTGCTCTAGTCTGTGAGCAGTCACAGTCACTCTTTTCTGTCTTGGAACTTTGAGGAGGATTCCCTCTCCACTGCCACCATAGTCTATCATGCCAGTGCCCCTTCTCACTCCAGAACTGCCACTGTGGATAGCAACCCAGATCCAAGCATGGGCAAAGCAAAAAAATCCTGTCTCAGAGCCAGCAAAGAGATTCCTGCAGTCCTCTCATATTAGCCAATTGATTCCCCCACCATCTGTAGGGCCACAGCTCTACAAGCCACCATGGGGTAGGGGCTGGGGCCAGACTATGCACCTCTATCACCTATCTTTTCTACTGCTCTCCAAGTTGTCTTTGGTGTTTGTGGTTTGAAAAGTTTGGAAACCTTTGCAGCTGCCAGTGATTCAGTCCCTTAGGGTGTGCTTCAGCCCCATCTATGGTGGGGCGGGCTACCCTGGACTGCAGTCTTCTCCTATGCCAGTGCAATAAACCTTTCATATCAACTTTCCAGATGGTCTTGGGCTGAAAATTTGATTCAGCCTGTCATTTTGTGGCTTCTGCTGCTCTAGAATTTGTTTAGGGTAATTTTTTACAGGTATTTTGAGGGATTTGGGGGAAAGCTCAAGCAAGTTCCCACTTTTATACTGCCATCTTGGCTCCATCCTTGAATTTTGTATTTTTTTTATATTGTTGTATGTTTTGATATCTTTTTTTTTCCTCAAATATATTTGCCCCTGTATCTCCTCCCTTTCTAGAGAGCCATCCCTTATGACAAAGAATACATACATATATAATTTTTTAAAGAAGAAGAGAAAAATCAAAAAAACTAATCAATACATTGAAAAAAAAACTTGAAATTATGTGGAATATTCTCTACATGGGGACATCGCACCTCCAGGAAGGAGAGTAGGTGTTGTATATATATATATATATATATATATGTGTGTGTGTGTGTGTGTGTGTGTGTGTGTGTGTGTATGTGTGTGTGTGTTGTATGATTTTTAACATATGTATTCTTTTTTTAAGAGGATTAAATTACTTAAGCCTACAGATCCTATGAATTCAAATGCATTTTCATGATCAATAAACAATAAGTATATTGAGATCTTGCAATTTTTACATCTCTCATTTGGGAAACTATGAAGAAACAGAACGCTATGGAGAATCATCTGAAAAGTGCTCTGTTCCCTTTTCCTATTTTCATCACTCATAACTTTATTTTTTTTCTTAATTTATTTAACTTTTTACATTCATTTTCACAAAATTTTGGGTTCCAAATCTTCTCCTCATTTGTCCCCTCCCTCCACCCCAATACACTGAGCATTCTACTTTCCCCTATCACCAATCTGCCCTCTCTTCTATCATCCTTCCCTTCTCTTGTCCCCATCTTCTCTTTTGTCCTGTAGGGCCAGATAACTTTCTATTCCCCATTACCTGTATTTCTTATTTCCTAGTAGCAAGAACAATACTCAACAGTTTTCCTAAAACTTTGAGTTCCAACTTCTCCCCATCCCTCTCTCCCCACCCATTCCCTTTGGGAAGGCAGGCAATTCAATATAGGCCATATCTGTGTAGTTTTGCAAATGACTTCCATAATAGTCGTGTTGTGTAAGACTAACTATATTTCCCTCCATCCTATCCTGCCCCCCATTGCTTCTATTCTGTCTTTTGATCCTGCCCCTCCCTGAGTGTTAATTTCAAATTGCTCCCTCCTCCCATTGCCCTCCCTTCACCATCCCCCCACCCTGCTTATCCCCTTCTCCCCCACTTTCCCATATTGTAAGATGAGCTTTCATACCAAAATGAGTATGCATTTTATTCCTTCCTTTAGTCAAATGTGATAGAGTAAACCTCATGTTTTTCTCTCAGTTCTGTTCCTTTTCCCTCCACTAAAAAGTCTCCTACCTGCCTCTTCTATGAGAGATAATTTGTCCCATTCCATTTCTCTCTCTCTCCTCCCAATACATTTCTCTCTCACCACTTAACTTCATTTTTTTAAAGATATGATCCCATTCTATTCAATTCACTCTATGCTCTCTGACTGTGTGTGTGCATGCACATGTGTATGTGTGTGTGCATGTAATCTCATCAACTACCCAGACACTGAAAAGTTTCAAGAGTTACAAATATTTTCTTTTCATGTAGGAATGTAAACAGTTCACCTTTAGTAAGTCCCTTATGACTTCTCTTTGCTGTTTACCTTTTCATGCTTCTCTTCATTCTTGTGTTTGAAAGGCAAATTTTCTTTTCAGCTCTGGTCTTTTCATCAAGAATGCTTGAAAGTCTTCTATTTATTGAAAGACCATTTTTTCCCCTGAAGTATTATACTCAGTTTTGCTGGGTAGGTGATTCTTGGTTTTAGTCCTAGTTCCTTTGACTTCTGGAATATCCTATTCCATGCCCTTTGATCCCTTAATGTAGAAGCTGCTAGATCTTGTGTTATCTTGATTGTATTTCCACAATTCTTAAGTTGTTTCTTTCTAGCTGCTTGCATAATTTTCTCCTTGACCTGGGAATTCTGGAATTTGGCTACAATGTTTCTAGAAGTTTCTCCTTTTGGATCTCTTTTAGGCGGTGATCAGTGGATTCCTTGAATACTTATTTTGCCCTCTGGTTCTAGAATATCAGGGCAGCTTTTCTTGATAATTTCATGAAAGATGATGTCTAGGCTCTTTTTGTTATCATGGCTTTCAGGTAGTCCCATAGTTTTTAAATGTCTCTCCTGGATCTATTTTCCAGGTCAGTTGTTTTTCCAATGAGATATTTCACATTATGTTCCATTTTTTCATTTTTTTGGTTTTGTTTTGTGATTTCTTGGTTTCTCATAAAGTCATTAGTCTCCATCTGTTCCATTCTAATTTTGAAAGAACTATTTTCTTCAGTGAGCTTTTGAACCTCCTTTTCCATTT
>CM053769.1:80996074-81046904 GCA_028658325.1 Potorous gilbertii
ATTTCTCTTCCCAGTTTTTCCTCCACCTGTCTAACCTGATTTTCAAAATCCTTTTTGAGCTCTTCCATGGCCTGAGCCCATTGAATATTTATTTTGGATGTTTGGGATACAGAAGCCTTGACTTCTATATCTTTCCCTGATGGTAAGCAATGTTCTTCCTCATCAGAAAGGAAGGGAGGACACATCTGGTCACCAAGAAAGTAAACTTCTATGGTCTTACTTTTTTTTCCCTTTTCTGAGCATTTTCCCAGCTAGTTACTTGACCTCTGAGATTCCTCTCCACCCCAGCCTTGCCTCTAGATCTGCTCAGCTAGTGCTTGGGGCTTGAGATTCAAATGCTGCTTCCCAGCTTCAGGGCTTTCAATGGGGGCAGGGCTGCTATTCAGTGTGAGACTAAATTCAGGTGCTCAGGTGAGGGCAGGGTTGCCACAGGAATCTCAGTTCCCTCAGGGGATTTATGCAGAGACCTTCAACAATGGATCTGATCTCCTGCCTGCTTTGGGAGCCCCTGTCTGCTGCTTCCCCTGCTGCTGCCTCCTGAGGGGCCCTGATTTATGGAGATACCCCGCTCCCCTTTTGGCCAGTCCAAGAGAGTCTCTCACTGACCTCCAGTATCTGTGGTCGGAGGGTCCTGCGAGGCAGCTGGGGATTCTGTCCCTGAAGCCTACTCGGATCTGCTCCTCTCAGTGCCATGCAGCCAAGGCAGAGCTGGACTCTTCTCTGGTTCGAGAGCACGACAGACCTTTGGTGTCGGTTTTTCTGGTCTCTCTGGAACAGAAATCTCCTCTACTCCATTGTTGTGTTGCTTCTGCTGCTCCAGAATTTGTTGAGATTTCTTCTTTACAGCTATTTTATGGGCTGTGGATTGGAGCTAGCATATGTGAATCTTTTTACTCTGCCATCTTGGCTCCTCCCCCACATAACTTTAATACTATGTATATACACACATCAGTCTCATAAAGACTTTATGGAGATGAGAAAATAGGCAGCTACTTCAAGGATGATCCAGTAAGGATTTTTAAATGATTTGTGAAAGATTATTAATTACTTACTATTCTAAAGAAAAGGAATAAAATTTAACCAAAATATATTGTTCATCTAGATAATATCAAATAGTATAAAAACTTCAAAATTATATATGTTCTTTCCTTATCACACTATGATATTTTAGGAAGATAATTTCCTGTAGATAAAATAATATTCAGAAAGATAGATGCATACAACCCCAACTTCTCACCAATACAGAAATTCTCACCATTATAGAAATACCAGATGTTCTAAAAATAAATTAAGTTAAAGAGATAAAAGGGAAAGACATTTTCATATGAACATCTTCACAGAAAAAAGTGGCATAGAAACTATGGCAATGAATAAGAAAAAATAAATAAATAAATTCAGTGAGAAAGATATCATGTATATAAAATTCCAGAATGAGATAATAATACTGCTATAACTAAAACTTCTGAGATTCCTCTTTACCCCAGCCTTGCCTCCAGATCTGCTCAGCTAGTGCTTGGGGCCTGAGATTCAAATGCTGCTTCCCAGCCTCAGGGCTTTCAGCGGGGGCAGGGCTGCTATTCTGTGTGAGATTAAGTTCAGGTGCTCAGGTGGGGGCAGAGGTGCTATTCTGTGTGAGATTAAGTTCAGCTGCTGAATAAAATGGCAAAAAGATCCTATGAATAGTTGTAGGTCAAATAAAAATTCAAGGTATGAAATGGTGACTTGTAATGAAACATTTGAAAGGCATGTAGATATCTTAGAAAAGAAACTGGAAAACCTTAGTAAGACAGAAGCTCTTTAAAAAAAAAAAAAAGAAATGGAACTCAAAAATTCAGTGCTACCATAAGAAATTTTGGAGAAAAATCAAATGTCATCAGAATTAGAACAACATATGAGGTATCTATTATCAGAAACAATTAACCTAGGAAACTATTTGGAGAGAAAATATAAGAATCATGAACCTGAATAGCATATTCCAGGAATAATAAAGGAAAATTTCCCAGAAGCATTGGAATCAGAGGGCAAAGTACAGATAGGGACAAATTCTAAGTTTAACTCTTCCAGAAATTTTGTTGGCAAGTATAGAACTTTCAAGTCAAATTGGAAATACTGCAAGTAACCAGGAAGAAATGGATCATATACCAAGGTGCTCCAATCAAAATCTTGCTGGGCTATATACATATCAATATTGAGAAAGGAAAGGAAGAATGGGGATGTAATATACTGGAAATTGAGATAAAATGATTTGCAACCAAGAATAGCCTGATGAAAAGTTAAGCCTGATCTTCTGGGCATATATAGAGAGAATGAACTTTTAATAAAATTGGTGACTTTTTAAGTATTCCTTTCAAGAACCTCAGAGTTAGAAGAGTCTTTGAAAAGCATCAGATAAAAGAAAGTTAAGAATGGTAAATAAGTCTGAATAACTCAAAAGCCATAGATGAAGATTTTATGTTTAGATTTTGAAAGGAGGATAAAAGATCTTTGTTTGCTTAGAATTTTATATGCCTAAGAATCAATGAGAAAACAAAAAGAGACCATCTTTGTGCTTACTTAGATGTTTAAAAACAGAAGAGAGAGGAAGGAAGAACTAGTATTTCTTATAACTGCGCTACTCCCTGAGGTGTGGAGTGACCAAGAAAAGGGCATCATATGAACTTCCACCTCATCTGGGATAGGCAAAGAAGGGGTGTGTGTGTGTGTGTGTGTGTGTGTGTGTGTGTGTGTGTGTGTAGAATATACACACTCATATATGTATATATACGCCTTTATTATGTATATAAATTTGTAAAACATTAGTATAAACATATACATAGATATCTGTGAATAGAAATTCAGTAAAGTAAGCAGAGGGGTGGAGTAGCATAGGATTCAAAAGATAGAGGAGTATGGGGACAGAGAGACTCAGTATAGATTAAAAAAAACTAAACTGATTTAAATGAAGAAGTTTATTTTTTGGTGGGGGTAGTGTGGGGTGGAGACTGAGTGATTTTGATCTGTTCTGGGAGAGGAAAGGAAAGAGGAGTACAAAATAAAGATAAAGTGCTGATTTTTTTTTAAAAAGAAATTTTATAGCAATATTTGATGATTGGGGGAAAAAATCCATTAACCTTAAATGGGAGCAGGACAAATTCATTTGCAAAGGGAAAAAGCAAGTAAATTGATGGATTGGATGATAAAGCGAACCTAACAACTTCATGTGTGCAAGAATGACATAAAAACATAAAGATTCATGTAGACAACTTACTCCACCTCTGCTGAGTCTTTAAAAGCAGGATTGTCAGTCATGATCTTAGCTAGGGTAACGGGAAAAAATGCACTCAAGAGAGATAAGCAAGAAAAGAAAAATTACATTATATTTAAAGGCAACATAGATAATAAAACACAATTGCAGCTATACACAAGTGAGTAAATATGTGAAACAGAATGATTGAATTATATTAAGGTATTGGTTGGCCTTGTGTTTGTCCTTTGCTGTTGAAGAAGACAATGCAATCAGAGAAATGATGACATGACTTGCACTTGACTTTGTTTTGAGTGAGGGAGGGCTGTGCAAGGTCATTAGCCTCACTTCTCCTCCAGAGCCATCTGAATCCAGTGACCAGATATTCATCAGGATGACTAGAGATGACTCAGGATGCACTGGGATACTTGGGCCCTTTAGGCCAAGGTCTTTGCAGAAACTCACTTAGGGTGAGGCAACACCCATTCATTGAATAGGTCTGTTTAAGAAGTAGCCAAGGCATGGCCCCTTTAAAGAGGTCAAGAAAAAGAAAGACATCAGGCTGGGTGGGAAACAGCAACAGTTAGTATTGATAATCACTGTAAAGCTAGGAGGATCCAGAAGAGCCCTTAGGCAGGGGTCCATTGGAGTCCCAGTTTCAGAGTGTAGTAGGTTTAAGATTTTGGGAGAGGATTGGACAGAGGAGAGAAGAGGGGAGGGAGAGGAGAGGAGAGGAGAGATTGGTTGGCCTGAATAGTATATGAAATGCCCTCCAAAGTTCAGATTTTGTGATTCTGTGTGATAAATTCACCAAAAGGCATAACATCTAAGGACTTAAAGGAAAAAAATAATTTAATTTCAAAAAAACCTAGATAGTAAAATATGAATGGTTTCAGATTTAGTCAAATCTAGCTGACATGGAAATAAAAAAGAAATTAACACTTGAACACTACATAAAAAAAATTATATACAATGGAACTTTTGTGATAATGAGAATCTTACTGAATTTGCCTTTTTTTTATAGCATGTACTAGGAAATAAAAAATTCATGCAAAAAGGTAGCAGTATTAAATACATTTTCTATAGTTTGCAATGTGATAAAATCGTAATAAATAATGGAAATATGAACAAAAAAAACATGCCAAAATTTGGTAGCTAAATCAGTCTTCATAAGATGTTGAACTCAAATAGAAATTTTGTTATTGTTCAGTTGTTTCTGCTATGTTTGACTCTTTTGACCCCATTTAGGGTTTCCTTGGTAAAGATACTGGACTACTTTTTTATTTCCCTTTCCAGCTCATTTTACAGATGAGGAAACTGAGGAAAACAGGGTTAATGACTTGCCCAGAGTCACACAGCTAATAAGTGTCTGAGACTGGATTTGAACTTGGAAAGATGACTCTTCCTGATTCCAATTCCAGAACTCTATCCACTGTGCCACCAGTTGCTCAAAAAGAAATAAGGGGCCACTCAACCGTAGTTAAGTGTTCCTGCTGACCACATATTGATTTAGAAAACCACTTGTTGACATTAAGTTTTACTTACTTTGTCAAACATTTCCTATTACATTTTAATCTCATTTGAGGCTAGGTTTGACACCTCAGGACTAAATGGTCTCTAAGGTATCTTTAGTTCTAAATGTATGATCCTATGATTCATTCTGTGAACATATGGGGAATTAGGATTACAGAGGCCAAGTCAGCATTTACATACTACTTGAACAAGAGTCAAATCTATTTCTTTAAATAAGGTGGGAAATTCCCACCTTGCTTCTTCAAGATCATTCATTGTTCCCATGTTCTTTGACCTCTACTATACAACCTGATTCCTGCAAAAGTAAACCAGATACCAGGCCACACTGGCTTTTAGTAAATGACTCAGATGTTATCATTTTGTGAATTAGGGAGAAATGAATGTCTCATGTTTACTTAAATTACTGAGTCATTGCTTGTGTCTTGTTGCATAATATGAAACCCAGGAAGGAACACTGATGATAGTTTGAACTTACCAAAGGTGATTGATCAATGATTGCCGTATTGTTGTTGTGTTCATCCTTCGTTGCCAAAGAAGGCCATGCCATCAGAGAAATGATGACATACTTGACTTTGTTTTGAGTGAGGGAGGGCTGTGTAGATCATCAGCCTCACTTCTCCTCCAGAGTCATCTGAATCCAGAGATCAGATATTTATCAGGATGACTGGAGATGACCCAGGATGAGGCAATTGGGGTTAAGTGACTTGCCCAAGGTCACACAGCTAGTGAGTATCAAGTGTCTGAGGTGAGATTTGAACTCAGATCCTCCTGACTCCTGCACTGGTGCTCTATCCACTGTACCACCAGGCTGCCCCAATTGCCATATACAAGCTTTTCAAAGATGACACATGTAAAAGGTGATGTTATAGAAGAATAGCAAAGAGGAAGGACAAGTATCTTGGCACATTTTGTCTTTCTCTTCTCACCTACTTTACATGTATAAAAAACATTCTTTACCCATTTGGGTGTGAGAGCCAAGACAATGCATGTGACATTTACACAAAATGAGTACCCCACAATCTTCATAACTCTTTAATTTAGCAACAATTCATATTATTTTAGACCTCTCTTTTACCCTTTATTTCAACAACCATTGCCAAAAGTCTAACTCTGTTGTTTCATTTTGGTAAGGGGGAGTTGTGACCATCAGTTTTCGAAGGCTGTCTCAATAATAGGATCTGATGAGCTTAAAAGCCTTTGAGTACAGTTCCAGAAACTAAATCTTTGTTGCCCAAGCACCAGTTTCCCTAAATTCATTACTGGTAGGTTGACCTCTTAGTAATGTATTTTTTGGTCATGGCAACCCATGAGACTAATAATAAAAAGTGGTGCTTGGGCCTCCGTGGATGCCTTCTGTTTTCGCATGGATAATAACAGAGTAGTTGGAGGGGATAAGCAGGTTTAGGTCTTTAATAGAGGTTCTTAACTGAAGGGTCCATGAACTTTAAAAAATTATATAATCGTATTTCAATATAATTTATTTCCTATATATCTTATGCATTTAAAACATTATTCTGATAAAGCCTCCATAGATTTCATCAAGCTGAAACAGGAAATTATGATACACAAAAAGTTAAGGCTTTTGCTCTAGAAACATAAATTGTGCATGATCTCCAAATGTGAGATCCTTATCCAACGATCAATAAGTTTACATATTACTCAAGAAACTGAACTATTGTAGTATTGACATTCTCATTTTTAATTAACTAGAAATTGTAAAACTGTTTAAGTTAAATGTAAGGATAACTCACCAATTAACTTTGGAGAGATGAATGAAGTAGAGATGGTTTCATCATTTTTCCCAAGACAAGATGAATCAGCTTTTGGGACCCTTGGTCATCTTGCCTTGTAGTATATAAGCATAACTCAGTGGAACATTTGAGATAATTTCATCTTTTTTCACAGACATCTGTTGTAGTAGAGAGGTAGAGAAATCCTACAAAGAATCTAACAGGATACTCCTTAAGCAAGGTGATATGATTAGTACTCCATTACTCCAATGAAGAGGTAGGCATAGAAGAGGGAAGTAAAAAATACATTGGGAGAAATTGATATTAAAATACAAAAGAAGTCTAAGGCTTATAGTTTAATCAAAAGACTAATGTTTATAATCATGGATATTTTTTCTCAAGAAGACAGTTGGAAAAAGCTAAATGTAGTAAGTACATCACAAAAAATGAAATTGACTATATCTTTACAGAAAAGATATAATTGGTTGCCAGTGTAGAGGCCATTTCAGAATCAGCTGTCTGCATACAGTCAGGTCACTGACTCATTAGAATCAAAGTCACAAAATTAGGTGGGGAAAGGATCAAGAGAAAATATTATGTAGACTTAATATGACTCTAAGTTGAGCTATTTGAAGAAGATAGTAATGTGGGGGAAAAACACCAAGAAATGGATAAAGGGGGGAAAGCATTAACATTGACCATTTACTATGGAATTTCAATAGATGTGAAGCAATTAGCTCAGCAAGGAAGGAAAATAGCTTAAAAACTGCTTCAGCCAGTAAATACCTCGTCTTCCTATGAAGCAGAGGGAAATGGTAGCTAGTAGCAGCATTGGTTTAGAATAGAAACTCATTTGCAAAATATTACGGAGGAGGAAAATGCAAGATTATAAGCCCAATTGTCTTATAAATTTTGGAGCTATTTTGTTGAAGGAAATGAGTCTACACAAAGCTTACTGTGAGATTCAACTTAGAACATTCCTGGAGCATTTATATATGAAACTTGAGGGAGGAAAACAAGCAAAAAAAAAAAAAAGAGAGAAAGAAAGAAAACATACCTGTCCAAGTTTCTTCAACAAACTGATTTTATTATAATTGACAAGGGAACTTAAAAATTGGGAGTCCACATCTCAATCACTGATGCTCTATACAGGGAAATGTAAATAGCACTTAAAATAAAAATGGGAGAAGCAGTTGAACCATACCAGATCAATCAACAGTTATTTACTAAGTGCTTTCACACAGACAAAATCTAAGTAAGAGGTAAACCAAAAGCATTAAGCGAGAAATTAATTTTCAAGATATCTGAAAGAAGGAAAGATATTCACTGATCAGAAAAAATCATGGTCTTCTTAGCAGGAAAAGAAATAGCAATTGAAGGAATATAAATAACTACATTAGACTGAGATCCTTTAGAGTAAGGACTGTCTTTTGCCTTTCTTAGTCCTATCAGTGCTTATCATAATGAGTGACACATAATAGATACCTGATCAATGTTCATTGACTGATCAACCTATCTATATGCCACTTTCTTAGGCTAGAGCCTACATCTGTGATTTCATTGGTATATGGAAATCTCTGAAGAGGAATCTTTCTTTACTAATATAGTTGGCACCTTCTCTACAATCTAAAGTTTTAAAGTTGTGTAGAGCCCTGAGATGTTAAGTGTCTTGCCCTGGATCACACAACCCAGCAGAGGCTTGGATTTGGTTTTCCTGGATCTGAGATTGACACTTTTATCAGTTATGGCACACTACCTTTCTGTATTTCCTTTTCTCTATAAAATCTTCATAGCAATGATTTATGTACTTTTTGAGGGCATGCTTAATTAAAATAGAAGAAGGGAACATTCAGTCTTTGAAAAACCATTTGCTATAGCAAACTACATTTCAAAGTGGTGCAATTGACAGAAAAGTACAGAGAATATAAGGTTCTGTTGGGCTTAGGTGTTTCTTTTCACTATTAAGACAAGTTTTCAAACTACTATTTGATTTAGTAGAACAAACCAGAGCCTTGAATGCTATCTTCTCACAAAGAGTTTCTCACATGTATACTAAGATTCTATAAGATTCCTTGATGATTATACCCATACATATAATTTCATTTGATCATCCTCTGACTATTGATGTGAAGTATAGCATAAAACAGGGAAATATATGTTTGTTAAAGGTGCTCTCCATTTGACTGAGATGTTCAGTGTAGAAATAAAAAGGGAGAGAAATTACCTTGTGATCATGAGATCATTCAAGTATTCCTGTTTGCAGAGTATAATGTGCTGATTTCATTGAACCTCAGCATATTACACAGTCTTTTCGATGAGAAACATGACCCCTCAAAAATAGATTGATCAAGCTCTCTATGAAGGAAAAACTAAATGGATGAAAATTACCTGGTGTTTATGACATGCAGTTCAATGCCCATTGATTTAGCTCATTAGCACATATACCCAGGATGGAAATTTCTCAGCCAAGAATTGAGTAGAGAAGAGACCAGGCTAGGTTGCATTTGAAAAACTTTATAGTGCTTTTGTTTTCAAGCTGATCTTGCAACCAAAACCTATCTTTTTAGGACAATATTTTTTTTCAGTGATGTTATATTGCCTACAAATAATGGAGCATCCAATCTCCAAAAACTTAAAATTGTGGCTCAATAGACAATGGTGAGTGTAAGCAGGGTGCACCATATTGACAATGTTGATTTGTATGTAAGAGTTGGCATGAAAAAAATAATGAAGAAAATCTGTGGAAGCAAAAGGAGGCTAGTTTAATGTCTTCACAGAAGAAGTCACCTGTGTTTTTCTAGGAGTGGGCATTATTATTTGAAGATAGTTGAAGGTTTACTACTTCTCTAAAGCATTCATCATCTATCCTATTCATTTTTGCATTTAATCATTTAATATTTAAATATTTAATATTTCACATGAATGAAAGTGTCTTATCTTCCCTCATGAGAGAAAGACCTTGTCTTAAATTTCCCTCATGGAATATGGCATACTTCTAAGCCCAGAGGGAATGTTCAACACATATTTGCTAAATTTAATTGATTTAAGAAGTGTACCCATTTTCAGATCCTGTTAACTTAGATCATAGATATAAATTCTTAAAAGATTCATTAAAGTAATTGTAGCTCACTATCAGTTATCATCATAAACTAACTGATGGAAGATTAGGAAAAAGTTCCCACCCAAAATTCTTCTGAAAGGCAACATGGTATAATGTAATAGTTCCCATTTAATGGTTCATGAACCCATTAATGTGATGATCCAAGGGATTTGCACTGATAATTATTGGCTAGTACCTTAAACAGTAAATAACTTTAAGGAATATTATGATTAGTATTGGGACTTACAATTTTTTTTTGTTAAAAGGCATTTGAGGAAATAAAAATAAAATGGAAACCACTGGTGTAGGTGGATAGAATGATGGATTGGGGTCAGGATAACCTTGGTCAGATTCTATTTCAGATGTTTACAAGCTGTGTGACCTTCAGTTAGTCACTTAACTTTTCAGGGCCTCAATTTTCTCATCTGTAAAATGATAGGGTTGGACTAGGAGGCTGAGTCCTTTTCAGCTCTAAATCCAATAATCCTTATTTAAATGGAAAATTGGTGCATAAAAGCTAAAGGAAGCCAAAATGTATTAATCTTTACTAAACAAAGTGAAATAAGAGAAGAATAACCCTGTTAATTCTGATCCTGTCCATCATAATTTCCATACCTATAACATACTGGGACAAATCATCAGGAAACTGGTTAGAAAGCTTCTTAATGGGAGTGGAAATTGACATGGTTTTGTGACACAAAATCCAGTCAAATTGTCTTCTCTAATAGCATGATGAGTTTTTGATAGGAGGAAATAATAGATGTAATATGTAATATTAATAAAGCCTTTGATGTGACTCAATTATAATGAGAAATATGGTTTAGAATCATATAGTGTTAGAGCTGAAATGGACTTTAGAAATCATCTAATTTGTTCTATAGGTGAAGAAACTGACACCTAGAGATACAAGGTCATCGAACTAGGGGATTTAGGATTTGAACCTAGTCTTCTAATTCTGAGTCTATTGTGCTTTACATAAGACTAAGTTTTAGATAAATGGCAGTAGTCCAAGGCGAATAATTAATGATTTGATGTGTGTCTTGTCCTACCTCTCGCAGTCACTCCTTTGATAGTATCTAAAGTCTTTTCAAATATTAAATATGAGTTTATTAATCTGTAATTTTATGATTATTATAGTAATTTTATAAATTGCTATTGTATACAAAAGAAAGCACACATACTCTGAAGAAGATAGACAAATTTATGCTATAACATTTATAGGATCACAAAATTCTTATAAACAATAATTTTCCCCCCAGTTACTGGGATCTAAAAGACTTTAGAGATAAACCTAGAGAAATCTCTTTGCAAATGATAATACTGAGGCTCAGGAAACTAAAGAACTTCACCAAGATTTTAATTATATTTAATATTCCTGGTTTTTCTTCCCACTAATTGCTTTAAAGTAGAAACTAAATTGAAAAACAAAGTGTTTCAACACACACAAACACACGCACACAATAAGCAATAATTCTGTGGTCAGTCTGTAGTAATATAGATTTATTTCACATAATCAAAGATGTGATAAAGAAATTAAATCATTTTGAAGGTTTTTTTTCTCAGACAAGATTATAAATAGTCTCTTTCCTGTATCACTAGAATATCACCAGCCTTGCTTCCTATGTATTTTCACTGTAGTGCTGTGAAACTTTGTAATTGTCCCCTTTATTAGGCAAACACAGTTGATTCATGTTTCTGCTGGAAGGGAAAACTAGTCTGGTGTGTTTGCTGTGGCATGAATCACATGCATCTCTTCTCAAACTAGCATTTATCATGGATGATAGAATACTTTCAGAGGAAACATCGAGTCTACCTAAAATTCCACATGTTTCAGCTCTATTTATAGAATCATTTTTTTTTCAAGAGGTGTTTGTGTCATTGCAACATCTGAGTTTAATGAGAAGTTTCTGTTTTGAGGACTGGCTTATATATCATCCATTTTTCAGGGGAAAGATTCTGGATTTGGAAACAGATGATTTGGCTTTGAATGCCACTTCTGTTGCTTATTATCTATGTAATTTTGGACATGCCATCTTGGGTTTACTCTGAGCCTCAATTGTACATTTGTAAAATGAAAGATGTGGGCAAGTTGGATTCTGCATGTAAGACCTTTTGGTCCTTTTCCTCTCCATTTGATTTGTTATACCTCTAGTCTAGCCCTTGAGTAAAAGTCTTCTAAGTGGTCTTCCTACTTTGTTGTTCAGTTGTTTTTCAGTCATATCCACCTCTTCATGACCCCAAATGGGGTTTTCTTGGAGAAAATACTGGTCTAGTTTGCGATTTCCTTCTTCAGCTCATTTTACAGATGAAGAAATTGAAGCAAACAGGGTTAAGTGACTTGTCCAGGGTCACATAGCTAATAAATGTTGGGGGCTAGATTTGGTCAAATGAAAATGAGTCTACCTGACTCCAGGCCTGGCACCTTATCTGCTGTGCCACCTTGTTGCCCCAGTCTTGTCTATCTCTAAGCCATCCCACATGCTCTGGCCAGATTTGTTTTCCTAAAAATATGATTTTTTATCATGTCGCTTCCTTTCTCAGAAGCCTTTAGTAGTTTTCCAATCTCTATGAGATAAAGTTCACGAATTCAAAACCTTCCATAAAACAGTACCTCCCAAGCCTATCCAGTGTTGCCCCCACATTCTTCTACAACATGAGATCTCCTCTCTACTCAATTTTCTCCGTGTCCCCTGAGTGCAAAATGCTTGCTCTCAAGTCCTCTTGGACTTGTTCCTGCTGTCTACTTTACCTAGAATGACCTTCTGTCTCTGTCCCCATGTATTTAAAACCCACCCATTTTTTTTTAAAATAAAGATTTATTTATATCTTTTTTTTTGTATCACCTCTATTTTCCATTATTTCTCTCCTACCTCCCAGAGAATCATCCTTTATAATAAATAATGAAAAGAAAACATAAATTCTGAAAAAAACTAATAAGGATATCTAAAAAGCCTCATGTTATTATGAAACATTTTATCCCTATGATCACTCAGTTCTGCAAGAAATAGAGAGTGTCTTCATATCTTTTCTTCAGGGTCAAGGCCAGTCATTATGACCTTACAACATTCAGTTTTGATCATTTTGTTTTTGTTATTTCTTCCATTTGCATTGCTGTAATCACTATACACAGACATATATCCACACACAATTCTGTTATATATTATATACACATACGCATCTAGTTTTGCTGGTTCTGCTTACTCCATTTAGCATTAGTTTATATGAATTTTTTCATACTTTCCACTATTCATCATATTCATTGTTCTTTTATAGCACAGCAATATTCCATTATGTTCATGTGCCATAATTCATTTATCCATTTTCAATCAATAAATATCTTTGTTTCCAGTTCTTTGCTACCACAAAGAGTGCTGCTATTAATAGTTTGGTATCTATAGGGCTTTTCTTTTTGTTGATAATCTCCTTGTGGCATATACCAAGCAGTAGAATCTCCTAGTCAAAAGGTATGAACATTTTAGTCATTTTTGTTGCATGATTGATTCCACAGTGAAAATTTCCTCATTTTCAAGGTGTGATTTAAGTCCCACCATCCCTCATAGACTACTCCAGTCATGTCAGTCTCCTCATTCTTGGAACTCCTGGAATATTCACTATCATTAACTTTAATCATATATTGCCCTACAGGACTATATTATTCAAACATTTATTCATTCAATAAACACATCTTAAGCCCCTCTTTTGGTTGTTCATTTTATTTTCAGCCACAGCAATGAATGATATCCTTAGTGGTAGATACTCCTACACTAATAAAATACAGTTCCTTAAAATACACGTTTAAGACATCATACTAGGCTCTGAGTGAAGTGAAAAGTTAAATGCCACTCTGGCCCTGTCCTCAAGGACTTTATAATGTAGTAGAAGAGACACAACAGATACTCAAAGAGTTATAAAATAAAGTAGAATGATACATGACTGAGAGATACAAACTGGGGTAGAGATTTTGATGGTGGGAGAGAGACAGACAGACAGAGACAGAAAGGTTTAAGGAGGAAGTGATATTTGGTCTGGATCTTGGATAATGAACATGATTTTTGATCAATGGAAATGCAAGAAAGATATCCTGAGGACCATCCTTTTGGTTTACCATCACATAATATACCCACCACCCTCAGGATCCTATCAATAGGATGCCTCCTCCTGATCCTGCCTTCCCCTTTCACTTCCATTCCCTAGGGCTTATACCATCATCCCTTCTCCTGTTACCATTTCTGCTCTAACTGCACTATCCCTCCTACCCAACTGTTTATGCCCCAAGTGAAAAAAATGCTTTTATCATTTTTTTTATCATTCAATAGAAAAACAAATTCCTCAAGGTCTGCTTTTGTGAACTCATTATATTGGAAGGGGATACAAAGGATCAGAGAAAATAGGATTTAAATTAATAAAATTAAGATTAGCTTGCATTTAAATTAAAGAATCAAAGGAGGCTAGAAAATGAGTAGTTGCTTCTGTTTATTCCCCATTTAGGAAAATAAACTCAACCCTGATAGACACTAATTTTAGTGGTCTTTAAAGTCAGTTCACTTCTGTTGTTCCAGATCATACAACTAAATTCTTTTTGCCCTTTGTATCTTACTCCTGGGGAAAATAAGGACCAAGGTCAGCAGACCTAATTGCTACATATTTCTGTTTGAGAGGCAACATGGTACAATGGAAAGAACCAGGGCTCTGATGTCAGAGAACCTTTGTTCAAATCCTGTATCTCTCATTTACCATGTATGTGACCTTGGCCAAGTCGTTCCTTTCATATCCAAAATGAATGGACTAGCCAGAGTCAATAGAGCACAGGTCCCGGAGTCAGGAAGACCTGACTTAAAATGCAGTCTCAGAAATTTGATTCTTACTAGCTCTGTGACCCTGGGAAAGTCATATGCCCAAATGAAAAAAAATGGACAGACTACCCGAGTCCAATCCACTCCAGAATGTTTTCCGGGGCCAAATCTAGTATCTTATGGAGGTTTATTGGAAAAAATAGTCACATTTTTGTCCTTATCCCAGGCTGCTGCGTGATATTTCTTTAGAAAATAATATGATAGTTTTGAAAAATATTAGTACAGAGATCTGAGGTAAAAACAAAAAAATCACAAACCAGCATCTATCCCACTATCTCTTCCTTTTTAGCCATCCTAGGTAGAATGAAATTTTATGTACAGTTAAGCATCTCACCAAAGTGCTACTTGATTTAAAAGGAAATTCATTTCCTTATAAAATAACCCAGATATGAATCCCATTCTCCATCTTATGGCTTGTTTTTGATGGGAAGATATGAAAGGCAATAAATAAAAAAATAAGACAGAAAGAAAAGTTATAGACATTTATCTAACATTTCATCAGGGAGCCTACATCTGCTTTGTTGATACTTTTTCAGTTTGGATATTTGGTAAATGGCTTTGCTTTTCATTTGAATTTCACCTGCTAATGCATGAAAAATGGCTAACTTTATGCAACAGAACTATAGATGTTCCTAGCCTCATCTTGTATTTTCACTCTGGCTACATAATGCGCCCACATTTTTTTTTTGTTATACATCTGTCTAATATCATCCTTACCTTTTCTTGCACATTTCTTTATTGTTATGTTGTGGGTTATTCATGTATGCATGTACTTTTCCACTACTCTTTGGTAGACTTTACATCTATGAAACAAAAACATTCAAAGTGGTCCTTGGTCACACAGTGAATCATTGCCATAAGCTCCTATTTGAATTTGGTATGTTGATGTTGTTAAACTTTGGCCTCATGAATTCTAAAGCTAATAATAGTACGGTCCTACACAACCTTCCCTCCTGATACCAGACTTAAGAAAATTAAGGCCTAGAATCTACACTGTAATACCTCTTTAATAAGAGTCATGGCAGGTTTTGGGAAGAGGTCCAGTGATTCCAATATGTTCAATGTGGAAAGGTTGGGAACTTTAACAAGCAATAAGATTTCCAGTGAATCATCTGTCTGTAACTGTGGTGCATTTCTTCTCTCTCTTTCTTTTTTTTAATGGAGGTGAAGGTGGCAGAGAGGACAGGAAGGAGGGAGAAGTTGTTTTGGTTGAGGAGTAGGGATAGGTGAATGGTTCATCTGCACTCTAATTGAGCAATACCTGAATTCCTTACATATGTCTCTAGTGCCTCAGGGCTCCCAGTAGTGCCAGTCAGCATGAGGGAGGTTTTTTAGAACATAATGAAAGAACTCAGAAGGGCCAATTATTTTAATAAGTGAAATATCAGGTTGAATTCATTGAGTCTCCATTGCCCTAGTGGCCTTAAAATTTTTAAAAAGTCTGTGTTTTCCAATTGGGATATATATTCCTAAACTTACTAAACTTCATGCCCTTTGACCCAGCTGTACCAATACTAGTCTCTTCCTTAAAGAGATCAAAGAAAGAAGAAAAAGACTTAGACGTACAAAAATATAGCAGCCAAAAATTGGAAGCTAAGGTGGTACCCTCCAACTGTGGTAAACGAATGTAACAAATGTTATTGTTCCATACAAAATGATGAAATGGACAGTTTCAGAGGAACTGATGTAGAGCAAAGTGACTAGGACCATGAGAACAATTTATACAGTGAAAACAGCGTTGTAGAGAAAAATGACTTTGAAAAACTTTTGAACTTTGATCAAGATGGTGAGAAACCATGAATCCAGAAGAGTGATGATGAAAAATATCACTCATCTCCTGCTAGACAGGTCATAGATTTAAAATCTGGAGAGTGGATTTTAGGGCATGGTAAAAATAAGAGGTTGTTTTTCTAGACTGTGTATTATTATGAATATATTAAAAAGTGGGTTTTGGGGGGACAGGTATTCAATATGGAGGCCAGAGGAGGATACATATGAAGTGTGTGTAAAATACATAAATAAACCTTTTTTCTCTTTTTTTTTAGAAGACTATGCTTTCTCTAGAGAGACAGTGTGCATATGGAGTCAAAGAAGACTTGGGTTGACATCCCATCTCATTTAGTATGTGATCCCAGAAGAAATCATTTAATCTCTCTGGCTCTCTATTTCCTCATCAGTGAAGTGAGAGGACAGGACTCATTGATCTATAAGATCCACTTCCAGCTCTAAATATATGATACTATTTTTATTGGTGAGAATATACAGATTGAATCCCTACTATGATGTGATAGAAACACAGCCTTTGAAAACTTCTGTGGCCAAGAAATGAGTCCTCTTATGATGATTCTCTCCAAACTTTGCCAGCCTAGTATTCAGACACCAGACATAAAATCAGTCTCCAGTTCTTTGTATTCTTTGAATATAAAGACTAGCTTGGGAGAGTCTACCATGTTTGTGTTCTATTGGCATAGCCTTTGGTAAAGTTTGACCTCCTTGGCACAATGAAGCATTACAGGATGACTTTAGCCATAGAGATAAATATCCATGCATATATGCATATATAAATTCACTTAAACTTACTATGTCATTAACATTCCTCTTCTAAGTATTTTACTTCAGCTCCTCCAAATAGTAGGTGAACCTCACCCTTTTCTAATATAATCTTCATAGATCTTAGAAATTTTAATCTATATTCAGCCTTACCTGCCATAGTAAACATTCAATAAGCATTGTCTCTTATGTGTCAGGCACTGTGTTAAGCAATGGAATTACAAAGAAAGGCAACTCCCTCTGCCAAAAAAAAATCCCTGCCCTCAAAGAGCTCATTTTCTAATGGGGTAGAGAACATGCAAATATTAGCTTAAAAAGACAGCAACCCTACTCCAAGAGCTAACCAGAATGTTAAGGCAAGTCACTGAAACATTTTGATTAAATTAGGTTTGAAAGTCCCAAGTTAAAGGGAAAGACATCTTGATAAATTGTTACGGCCACCCAATCTACTTTATCTACGGAAATATGACCTCTGATAGATATGCTAGAAAAAGTGCTGAATTTAGGATCACAAGAAAACTGGGTTCCAATTCCTCTTCTGGACTTACTAGATTAGTAACCATGGCTGGGTAGCTATTTGACCTCTTTAAGTCTCAGCGTCCTTACTGGCAAAATGGCTGTAGTAATACCTCCCTCTGGGGTTCCTTTGAGCACCAAATGAGATGACGTACATAATGAGCTTATGGAAATGAGATCAGTTATTATCTTTCTAATGAGTACTATTTGATCCTGCTTCAACTGGGGGGCCAAGTCAAACAGTGGGATAAAACTTCGGAAATGAAAACAAAGCAATGATGTTTCAAGAACGCATGATTTCAGGATTGGTCAGTATTGACATAGAGCACGTTACTCCTTAGTCAACGGGTGGCTGTACCACTCCCAAAGTCCCCCAAGTCTAACCCATCTTTTTGTGCCCCACATTCTAGCCTTTATTCTCTTTGAATTAGGGTGGGCCTTAGTTTAGAGACATAGTTCCTAGAATTGGAACTACAGGGAAAACGGATAAAACTTGGGTGCTGGGAGTTTGGAGGAAACACCTCTCCAGAAATGGTAACCTTCGAGGTCCAAGAAAGGGCTGTGTAAAATAAAAGCAGATTCTCAGGCTGTAGTTTATTCTGAATCCTTCTCAAAAGGGCAGCCTACACCATCTTCAACCTCCTCTCCCACGTAGACTTCTGATAAGATTAATTGTAGGGAAACACTGCCACTAGAACAGACTTGGTCTTAGGCTACACCAAGGTTGACAAATTACAGACTCAAGGTTTAGATGTTCTCCCCACAATCACCTGGCATCTTGACCTTATTCTCAAATAGGGAAAGTATCTGAGCAGCTTCACCTGATAGGCTCCTGTTTCTCCCTGCTTTAAGGCTGCGTAAAGCCCTCCATATATGTGAGAATCTCCCTTTGCGTTGTGCGGTTCCCAGCTCATTAAACTTTGTATCTTCTAAGTCTTGGCTCTTGATTTATTGACCACCAGTCAAATTGACCAAGGTGGGAAGAATTATTCTCCAGGAGAAGATATTACTCTAGGTTGAAGAATTCCCCAACAGGACCCGTACTCAAAGTCTTTTAAATATTCATAGAACCAGCCCAGACTTAAAACTGCTGGCATAGTAGAGAAACTGGCATCTCCTCCATACCAAGATAAGGTGATAAGTTCACAGATAGAACTGCAAGAAATCTTAGAAATGACCCAGGCCAACTCTAAGAAAACCGATGATGAAACCGATGATGCCCTGGAGAAATGAAGAGATTTGTCCCAGCATCTGCTAATAGTACAGTTCAGACTGGAACTCAGGTTCTAGGTCTCCAAATTTTACAGTGTTTTCCTAACCACATTTGACTTCAGTGGGAGAATAATGATGCTGATGGCTCATATTTATGTTGTAAAACTCTAGTTAAAAAAAAGTCTCAAAATTATTTATACTAGCATTTATCTCTCCCTCCTACTGTGCTCTATCCCCCACCTTTGAACAAGGAAAAAACAATAAAACCTTCAAAGTGTAGTCTAGCAAAAACAAATTCTCATGTTGTCTGTGTCCCAAAATGGTTGTTTTATTCTGAATTTTTAAATTTGTCACCTCTTTGGTTGGAAGTAATTGGTATATTTCGTCCTGAGTTCTCTGAACTCATGGTCTCTCATTGCATTGATCAGGTGTTTTTCTCTATAATGTTGCTGCCGTTGTATAACATGTTCTCCTAGTTCTGCTCAGTTCATCCTTTGCCAGTTCACAGAGGCCTATCCAGTTTCCTCTGAAACAATAACCAAAAACCCCAATTCTTTTCATGACATTTTAAAACAATGGAGCTTAAACGTAATTAAAAACATACTTTCCCCCCAAAATTAAGATTTCTATTCAAGCTATAAGAAAATCTGAGAGATTCATAGTCATACAACAATTCAAAATTATGTTTTATTGGATTCAGATGGATAAACCTCTTTACATGAGTTCTTAAACTGGCAGAGTAACTTATTTCATACTCCATTCCAACCCCTCTAACCTCTGTCACTGTCTTAATTAAACTGTAAAATGAGAGATAATTACAATGAAAACTAGCAAATATCCTTTAGAGGCAGCTGGTGGAGTGTAGTGGAAGGCCCAGATTCAGGAAGATCTGGGTATGTGTGACCTCAGACACTTGTATGACCTTGGGCAAGTGACTTAATCTGTTTATCTCAGTCTCATCAACTATAAAATGGAGATGGTAAGAGCACCTCCCTCAGAAGGTTGTGGCAACATCAAATAAGATCATATTTGTCAAAAGCATCTAGCACAGTGATTGGCACATGGGTGTTGCTGAGTCACCTCTGTGACCCCATCTGGGGTTTTCTTGGCAAAGATACTAGAATGGTGTGTCATTTTCTTTTCCAGTCCCATTTTATAGATGAGGAAACCACATGACTTGTCCAAGGTCAAGCAGTTAGTTCTTTGAGTTTGGACAGGAACCCAAATCTTCCTTGTTCCAGGCCTGGCACTCTCTCCACCGTGCCACCATGCTGGGCAGAGTAGATGTTATATAAGTGCCTAAACTGCTCTCCACTTCAGTCACTGACTTAATTAGGGCACAGAATGAAAGATAATTGGAATAACCATTTGCATTATGGAGGGTTATTCATCAACTTCACTAGAAATTGGGGGTGAAAGGTATGACACTGCTGGTAGGTAAGAACAGCTCTCTAGCAGAACTTTGTGACATCCTACTGACTCCATCATCTAGGGCCCAATTCAAACGCTACCTTCGGTGCGAAGCTGTCCTAAGCATTCCCAGTGGGTAGTAACCTCTTTGTCTGCGGTCCTTTGGCAATTTGGACATTGATTTTGTACTGTTTGGCATTGTTGTATTTTATGTATGTATTTTCTTTTTTCTCCTATTCTGTAAGCCCCTAAAGGGCATATCCTATATATCTCTTTACACTCAATAGTAGTTAGATTGATAAATGAGAGTCTGACTTTAGAAGTCACCTAAGTCAACACTCATTCTGCGACCCAGAGAGTTGGAATGACTTGCCCAGAATGCAACTAGCATTCAAACTTGGTCACTGAGATTCTAAGTCTAGTACTTTTTTTCAGAATATTGTGCTTAACCTAGTGCCTTATACATCATAGGTACTCAGTAACTGTTGAAGGAATGAATTAGTAGAATAAGGGGCCCGTGTCTAAGAAATGGATGGGATTATTAAGGATTAGACTGCTCTGATTCATGGAGCAGACAAACTTATAATGTGGTAAATAAAGTTATATATGAACAATATGTTTATATGTTGTATATACACACTTTATATATATATATATATATATATATACATATATACATATATACACACACATGTACATAGGGGAGGAGGTAGGGAAGAGGGTAGGATACTAAGATTTACCTTTCCTGGAATGTTTAAAAAGTCAAAAATATATCTTCTTCCATTTATATGAGTTGGTTTAACTTGGAGGCAGCTAGATGAACTAAATTACCTATGGAGACCCTGATAGATGATTTAGTGTTTATTAAAAACAGATCATTTGGTTTATCTAATGGACCTCTAGTTTTGACCCAGAGTTTTCTTCAACTTTCATCCTCTGTCATTCACTGGGTATTATTGGAGAACTGAGAACTCGTAATCAGTTGAGGGAACCTACAATTAGGGACAGTTCAGTTTTCAGTGAGTAGGTTAGAAGTAGCCTGGAGGTTGGGAGTAAAATAAGTCTGACACAATGACACAATGTCCCCAATTTTCCCCCTTGGTCTTTGTGTCTAAGAGCACTTTTGAAAACATTAATGACCCCATCACCCTTATGAGGTAGATGTTGTTGGTGTTTGTGTAACTGGGACATTGTGATGATTGGATTAATACAGTCATGTGGTGAGTCATTAACGTACTATTTGTTTACTTCCTGAGAGACCAGTACCACCAGTATCTGATCTGGGTGCTGCATCACAGGGCTGAACTACTTATATGCTTCCTGGTTCCACTTGACCTCAACTTAAATTGTGCCAAGGAAGTATCAGAGTAAAGGAAGGCACTATTTATCCAGTGCCCTGACATGCCCTGTATGCTGGGCTCTTGTCTTTGAACTTTGTTCTTGTTGTGGCTGACAGCCTCTCTTCCTGTCAGATTTTGACAGTCTTTCTGTGAGAACTTCTCTGAGTTGTTCCTTCTGTGAACCATTCCCCTTCTGACTGCTTCCCCAGATGGATTGCTTCCTGCTTCTCCAGAGCCTCCCAAGTTTAACCCTCTCTAACCTACCTCCTCAAATCATACAAATGGCTATTTTTAGTCAAGAGCACTGCGGTGTATTGTCTCACAGTCAAGGCTTCATCAGGTTCTACCACTGACCCATACTAGCTTATCTATAAGATGGTAAATGACAGAGAATATGTGGGTCTGCATTGGCAGAAGACCACCCTTTATCAATGAAATATGTTTTGCGTTTTTACTGTCCTTGGTTCTCTAAGAGGACCATGACATCAAGATGATGACATGACTTGCAGTTGACTTTGATTTGAGGAAGGGAGCCTGTGCAAGGTCACCAACCTCACTTCCTTCTCCTGAGCCATCTGGGTCCAGTGGCCTGATATTCATCAGGACAACTGGAGATGGCTCAGAATGAAATATGTTAGGGGGTACAGTGCATAGGGCACAGTGCCCTGGAGTCAGGAAAATCTGAATTCAAAGCCCTCAAGGACACTTACAAGCTGTGTGAACCTGCACAAGACACTTAATTTTTGTCTGCCTCAATTACCTCAACTGTAAAATGGGGGTAATAGTGCCTACTTTCTAGGCCTGGGGAAGTTCAGTGACTAGAGCACTGGGTTTGGAATCGGGAAGACTCATCTTCATGAGTTCAAAGCTGGCCCCAGACATTTACTAGCCATGTGACCCAGGGCCAATCACTGAGCTCTCTTTGTCTCAGTTCCTCCTCCATAAAATGGACTTGAGAAGAAAATGGAAAACCATTCCAGTATCTTTGCCAAGAAAAACCCTAAAATGGGGTCACTGAGAGTCAGACACAAAAGGACTAAACAACAAAAAAACCTTCTAGGGTTATTTTAATGAATATCAAGATATGACAAAGTGAGTTAATGTTTGTAAGGTACTTTTTAAACCTTAAGGCGCTGTATAAATGCTAGAGATTAGCTATTTATATTATACCTTTCCTTATCTTTGATTAAACCACCTGACTTCTGTTGGAACATCTTTTAGGCTGAGTTTAGGGCCTGTTCCTCTTGGTCCTTGGGTACCTGTAATCAGAATAGGATGACACCCAGCATAGCTAGCGCCTTTTTCTTCGAACTCCTTCAAGGAAAGAAGAGCTGCTTCTTTGAATTAAGCAGTTTGCTTTTGTCCATGTACCTTTTTTTTCTTTCGAGGTCTCACAGGATGAATTTACATGGGAACTAAAACCTAAAAAATAAAAGACTGATAAACACGAGCTGGCAATTTGAAAGGTCACAGCCAGGGTGAAAAGATCTGCCAAAATGAGATTAACTCTTCAGTTCTACTTTAGACCCCAATGGCTGCAACTTTAGATTTATTATTACTAATGGTTCAGGCCTGTGATTTAGTTTTAGGTTTAGGGAACTCCCAGTGAGGAAGTTATATCCACTAATGCAGGTTTGAAATCGGTCAGCCACTTAGAGTCTTAGAGAATTGCCAGAATGAATGAATGAATGAATGAAACATTTATTATGTACTTACTATATGCAAAACACTGGGGATAAATATAGAAAAGCCTGACCCTGCTTTCAAGGAGTTCACATTCTAAAGGAGGAGACAGTATATATGGAAGTTATCAGTTACAAGTCAGATGGAAAAATCCCATGGTCCTTGGGGTGTATTAGCAAAACATCTTTTTCAATGTCATTTCAACTGATAAAATCGTAACAGTTTCTGATGTTGAGCCATGTGACAGTTCCAAAGACTTTAGTGATAAGAACGTTCTTTTCTGGATCCTCAATAATTGTGGCTGCAGCATCAGCTAAGCAGTTGCCTGACTGCATCTTCACAGGGATTGTTTTCCAGGATGATGGCTGAGGTCACTGGGTTGAAATTCATATTACTGTTCCCCAAAAGAAAGGTGAAATTAAGTTGATTGTCTAAAATCACACAACCAGTACAGTATATACCAGAGGGGAGACTTCTTGTCCATTACAACATAATGCCTTTCTTTACTCATATAATTAATAATGTGTTTATAGAGTAGTTTTAGCTTCTCCCACTCCCCATTATGAACTAATCATATCACCATTGTCTAATCTTTTAACAACTTCAGGGTCTCCAGGATCTCATCTAAGAAAGAGAGAAATAATACCTTATTTTTCTAAAGGCAGAGGATAGGATTAGATGATCCTTTGAGGTCCCTTTTATCTCTAAGATATATGAATAAGAAAGGATAGCAGAGCATACTATTTACATAGTGAATCAGTTGCTGGGTAAAGAATAAAGTCTATAGGTTCTAAATTCCAATTCTTTTCTCTGTCTCCTAAGACAGAATTGCATTATGACAAATACTGTTTTGTTCATCATTCTTTGTTGAGAGCGGCTTTGAAATTCTCTTAGATTTTCTCCGTAGTGTACTCTGATAAAAAGCATTGAGTTATTTTGATAAAATGGTTAGGCACAATTTGACTGAAATGCTAATAGCTCAAGGTAGAAATTTCAGTTGGAGTCAAAATAGAGTTTGCACTGGTCATTTATTTTCTCTGGCCTTCTTCGTTTGATGTTGAATATCAATTGTATTTTTCATTTAGAACAGTGAATTTGGCCAACTGTTTCAAAAGGTTTTCTGTTTTTGGAGGAAAGGGACAAGGGACAGCCTTTTCCCCCTTCATTTAATAGCTGAGTGGTAAGGTTTTAATCAACAAACACACACACACAAGCACACCTACATACTCACAGATTATAAGTTATATTCCCAACATTTTAAATGTTTGATATATCTGACAGATTACCCTTTCAAAACAAGATAAGAGGATAGGTAGCATTGGAAAACAACTTTTCTATCCAAGCTAAAGCTGTGTGACTTTTCAAAACAGCTAGCATTAGAACTGGACAAAAGAAAGGTCATGGGGTCACTAGATTTCATCATGTCTCCATGAAGACATAGGTAGGCACACATATGTACATACACATACACACACATTATTCACCAATATATTGCACAGCATAGTGGGAAAAAAAAAATCACTCTCCTGAGAATTAGAATACACGATTTCTGGTGTTAACTCTACTAACAACAGTCTGCTTGACCTTACACAAGTTTGTGTCCTTCCTGTGTCTCAGTTTCTTTATCTAGAAAACAAAGCTGTTGGATTATGGGCTTTATGATATTTTTTCTCTCGGTTTTGTGTTTGAGCAAAGTACTTTGTAAATTGTAATATAAGTGTATATAAGTATATAAGTGTATGTTACTGTTATAGTTATTTTTACATTCTCATTATTTTCATTTTATATTTGTTGGCTTTCAAATGAGAACAGTGCTATGAAAACAAAAGGCCATCATACTCTTGTATACTGGATGGATTATCGTGTATATAGATAATGGCCATGCTTTTTTAATTGAATAAAAGTTGTGGTATTTATAAGCCCTTATTCTGTAGGTTCACTAAAAGCCTCACTGGAATAATTCCGACAATAGGCAAAATGATGTAGATGAGGATTTTTTTTTATTAGTAGTAGCATTGGGTTTAGTGGTTGTAACAAACTTTGACAAACAAACAAAATAAATGCTCTGCTGCTGATGTTATATGTTAGTGAATCTTGGAAAAATCATATTCTGTGAAGAGTCAAAATTGCAAGTGTACTCAAAGAGTAAAAGAGAGACACATGGTGGGTGTGAGTAGACTGATACATATTTTCAACAAAAAGTGTTGTTCAAGAAGTAAAGAAAAACAAAGGTAAACACATGACTAATAGTGGGTCAGTCATAAAGTAAGAGTGAGGTTAACTGATAGACAAGTCTGTGTATTGCACTGCTTCTCCCAAAACGTACAAAAAGTAAGATTTCCGGTTGGGTATATTCTCTATGGAGCTACAGGATGCATAGAAAAAGTAGACCAAAATCACACAGGACGAGGTGTGGATGACTTGTGATCTGTCTTGGAAGACTGATGAAATTGCAAATCCATTAAAGTTAAAATATTTTTCTATCTATAACATTCTATGAGTCTATAACTGAATATCCTGGGTAGTTCTTGCATACACATCTGAATAATGGCTGTTCCATCTGTCATTTGTTGCCCACATGGCATACTTGTGGTAAAGCAAGAATCTTAAATCTCAAAGTGTCTTCATGAATTTGTGTAACTTAACCCCTTGTCTCCAAAAAAAGGGATATGCTAAGTGGTCCAAGATAGAGGAAAGTCTGCTTGCCTTAAAACTTCAAGGATATAAAGCTCTTACACCAGTTGCTAACCTATTCCTTTAATTGTGTGTGTGTGTGTGTGTGTGTGTGTGTGTGTGTGTGTGTTTCTTAAGACTAAATCAAATTTGTTTTGTTACAATTTAAATCCACTCCCTATTGCTTGGAAATACAAAATGCGTAACACTTTCGTAATAACTGTTCAAAGATAGCCAATACTCTGAAGCCTTTTAGCTTTCATAAATTACCCTTCCCACTTAAAAAAAAAAAACCACACAACTCAAAACAATTCTTAGGGTCTACCTTATTTTCTGAAAATTTGCAAAGGTGACAAAAGATGACAATGTGGTAACAAAGACTGGAATAACAGGCATAGACTGATAGATTGTTGATGGAGCTGTCAAGTAATCCAATCATTCTGGACAGTTGTTTGGAATTATTCTAATAATTAAGTGACAAATTTCTATGTCTTTTGATACAGAGATTACAACACTTTGAGACTTCAGAGACAGAAAGGTGCCATATACACCAAAATATATATAAGCACTTTTTGTAGTAGTAAAGAATTAGAGATAAATCTGATTCCCATTAAACAAATTGTGGTGCATGAATATAATGGTATACCACTGTACTACAAGAAATGGCAGATATGAATGATGCAGAAAAGCTTGGAAAGATAAATATGTAGTGATGCAAAGTGAAGTAAGCAGAAGCAGGAATACCATGCCTGCAACTTCAGTAATATAAATGGAAAAGATTAACAATAAAAATAACACTGAATTTTGTGTAACTCATTTCATGTTTGTTTGTTTGCTTTTTTTCCTGAAAAAGATATGAAAAAAATATATCTCCCTTTATTCTTTCCTAATTGGATGACTACGGTTGTGGAATATTACAGATATTGTCAGACATAACTGAAATGTTGGTGAGTATTCCTGAACTGCATTTTTCCCTATCTCATTCTCATTCTTTGTTATGGGAGGGTTGTATTTGGGAATAGAGAAATGATTTAATAATAAAATTTTTAATTAATTAAAATAAAATAAAAAAATAATTTAAAGTATCATTCCTTGATTTAAAATCTATCAATAGGAATTCCCAAAAGATTTGTCAATCAGTTTAGGGGAACCTGAGATCAGCACTAGAAATAGAGAAAAAAATGGACTGACCTGTTCCTAGCATAGCTCCACTGCCCTGCCATTATGGACAAACAATGGTGGCCCATGGTGAGTAATTTAAACATCCGTATTTTAACATTAACTTTACTTCATGTTCTCATAAACTGACTGCTTTTGTGCTGTTGTAGCAATTTTGATTGCTTTCGGTTTTTAACTCAGACCAGAGTTAAGTTCTGAGTTAAGTTACCCAGTAGTCCTGGGTAGGCCTTTGGGTTTCAGGACTTCTTTATTTATAAGGCCTTAAATTCCTCCCCCCAACCTCTGTCCTTCACTCCAGGACACTGGCCCCCTGGAGAAAAATCTAAGGGAATTATATCTAAGATAGTTTGTTTTTCTTCCTTTCTGGACATCTTGTATATTCTGCCTATAATTCACACCTTTCTTTTAGCCAGGGGTCATTCTTTCTGAATTAAGTAAACTAGTGATGATGAGGCCTTCCTGAAACAGCCTACAATGCATATCTGATGGATTCCCTGTTCACACCATCTCCATGCCATCAACCTCAGATATGATTTGAAAGTCATAACATCCCATTAATCAAATTTAGGAAGCCATACAGAGGCTGTCATCTGTGTTAGTGGAGAGACTGCCCATAAGCATGTGGATGAAATTATTCATCCTTGAAGCATTAAAACATCATTGTTATCGTTGTTCTCTGTTGTATTTATTGTCTGCATTTTTAGCAGGGAAGCTATTGAGGTTGAAATGCAGGTGACTGCCAACATGTTTTCTTTCCTGTTTCCTACAATTTGATAGTAGTATTTCCTTGCCAATCACTTCCCATATCCCCACACACCCATAATTTCCTATCGACATGTCCCTAGCCTCCACCTGATTAGGCTAAATGTCCATTGGTTCAATTTGCATGGAGGAGATTTTGGGCTCTCAAAGACTATGCCAGCCAAGAACAAGCTATGGTAGGAACAGCCAAGATAGAAAGGCTTCAGGTACCATCCTGATAATGAACTCTGTCTTCTCCAGGTTTCACCACATTTTCTATATCATTATGAAAGCTTTGAGACTCAAGAAAGGGCAGTTCTCTAATAAGGCTATGACAAGGACTAAATATAGCACTAGATTACTTCTGGATCTTATGTGTCATCCTGCTGTTAAGTTTGTTTCCAGTATCATATAAGGTTTTTTGTTTGTTTTCTTTTCTTTAAAAAACAAGACAAAACAGGTGTGGCATTCACTGCTGACTTGTGGTCACCTGAAAACTATGGCCTTCACTTGATCCTACAATCTCTACTAGCTCTTCTCCTATATTTTTCCTCTTCTTTGCTAAATTTCTTGAGAAAATTATTTATATTAAGTGATTCTTCTTGCTTATTTCTGACTTATCCTCTGCAAACTGGCATCTGACTTCATCATTCAACAGAATTTACTCCCTCCAAGGTTAATGATCTCAGTTACCAAATGTCATGATCCTTTTTCATTCAACCTTCTTCACTTCACTGAGGCCTTCAACATTATCAACTATTCTATTCTCCCTGGATATTCCTCCCTAGCTTTTCATGACCATGTCCTTTTCCTGGTTTTCTTCCTACTTTCCTGACCACTTATCTCTTTTTCTGGGTCTTTATCCACTAACTGTGGGAGTCTCCCCAAGATTCTGTCCTAGACCCTGTCGTTATTTTCCTTTATAGTTTTTTTTCTTGGTGATCTTATCAGCTCCCAGGGGGTTCAATCATCATCTCTAGGTAGATGATTCACAGATTTATAAATTCAGCTTATAATCCTTTTCATGAAGCCTCAGTCTCACATGGGACCACTAGGTGACACAGTACAGAGCTTCTTGAACCCTGCGTCATAGCTCCATATGGGTGGAGAAAAATTTGGCAACAGTAAACAGTTTCTGAACATGCAATGACCAAAAATTAATTAAAAATCAAACGTGTAATGAATCTGAGGTGTTTCTGGTAGCGCTTGCTGGTGTTGCCTTCTACAACTTCACTGCAGTCTTGGTTCTGAACACATAGCATGTGCACTTTGCAGTACACATAGCCTCAGGTCATGCCATACCAAGGAATACTGCTGAAATAGGAAAATAGGATAGGGACTGGAAAAAAGTTCAAGAAGCTCTGGCCACAGTAGATAGAGCTTTGGGCCTGGAATCAGGAAGACTTGAGTTCAAATGTGACCTCAGACACCTGTGTGCCCCTGGGCAAGTCACTTAACCTCTGTTTGCTTTAATCCAATGGAGAAGGAAATGGCAATCCATTCTGGTATCTTTGCCAAGGAAACCCCATGAATAACATTGGCTATGGTCCACAGGGTCATGAAGAATTGGAAATAACTAAACAATAACACTAGAGCCTATTTGCAGCTTCTTGTACATAATATACTGGCTCCTGACTTTTCAGTGACTGTCCCCCATGTATAGAATGTTCAGTCTCTCCATCTGTTCCTCTTCTCTTCCTCTAGATTCCTTCAAGACTCAACTTCAATCTTGTCTTCTTTAGGAGATCTTTCCCAGTCCCCCTACTTCTAGTGCCTACCTTCTATAATTGCCTCCCATTTATGTATTATATATCCTTTATTTTCATAGCTATTTTCACGTTCCCTCCCCCATTAGAAATGGGAGTAGCTTGAGCTCTCACAATGTTTTTGACTTTCCTTGTATTCTCAACATTTATTATATTACCTGACATATAAGAAATACTTTTAAAAATTGTACCTCACTGACCTTTAGGTCTTTTCTGAACTATTTATGGCAAAATATTCTATTGATATCTCATTTATTACATGGCTATTAGCTCTAGTCTACTTGTCTGGCCTTCAATGTGCTTTTCCATTTATAAATATCTAATAATAGTCATCCCGTAGCTTCTTAGTTCTTCCTCCTATTCTCATGCTTTGAAAAACACTAGCTGAAATGTTTAGTTTTTCACTCTTGGATATGATATCTGTTTTGTTTTGTTTGCTTGTTGTTTGTGAGATAGCTTTTTCACACTATTTTTATTTGGCTTCTTCCTATTTTTTAATTGTTTTTCATTTTTGTCAATCTCAGCAGATTATACAACAGTACAAAAATGTCTTGTTAACCCTTCCCATTTCTACTCACTCTAACTCAGGCTCATCTACCAACTTTGTGTGCTCTGAATTTTATTATTTATTTCACAGGTTCCCTGATAACATTAGCTGTAATTGTCATATGCTCTGTGACTCAATAATAACCCAGAGTGATTCAAACTTGTCTACTGCTACTCATTGAATACAACCCTTCAGTCATTTAGGTACTTAGAAGGAAAGGAAGTGACTCTTAGGCATGAGAATTCTCTAGTATATGCTAGAATGGTAGTAGGTTATGGTTTTGCAACAATGGGGATAAAGTCAATGTGTGCATTTTGCCTCTAGACATCTTTTTGAGGTGTGATGAAACCATCATTTTAAAGTTGATACTTTCTTGAGCTGTTGAGTTGAGCAAGCACCAGTACATCTAATCTCTAACCACATCTCCAGTCTTTAAGCAAGCACCAGTACATCTAATCTCTAAGCACATCTCCAGTCTTTAAGCCATCTCGTCTCTCAGAGGTGTAATTTTCCTAAAGTCATCCACTAAATTTTCTGAGCAATAATGTGGAGGGGGGGGTGTCTTTCATTTTTTTAAAACTCATGGGAAAAATTGAATGTCTATTGCATTACTTTCATGATAGGAACATGGCATGCTGACAGGAAAAGCAGGTTTGCTTTTTGGAGGTAATTAAGACATGCAATACTTGACTGACAACATGGGGTCAAGAATGTCACATGAAAAACCAAAATCCCTCTTCCAGTTAAGGGATGGAAAGATTTAGGTTTGATTTTGGGGGGAACAAATGATGGCAGTTGATTTTATTGGAATGCTTTAGGCAGATATGTCTGGTACCCCTGAATAGTATAGGTCACATATGCTATGCATGTAGAGAAGTTATTAAGTAATGGCAATGAATCAATATCTCATAAATCCCTGTTGTTTCTGATTCATTTTTTCTTTCCTTGTCCCTTTCTTTCCTCCTTCCCCTCCCATCCCTACCTTCCAAGCATCCACAATAAGCCAGCATAGTGGCTTTTTGATGGTGGAGAGGGCATGAAAGCTATCTTTAAGTATTTGAAGGGCTAACATTTGGAAGAAGGTTCAGGTTTGCTCTTTTTGTCCCAAAAGACACAACTAGGAACAACGAATGGAAGCTTCAAACGGGCAAATTTAGATTCAATGGAAGAAAAAGTTTCCTGACAAATAGAGCTGTCCCCAAGTGGAATGGGTAGCCTTAGGAGGGAGTCAATAAGTTCTCCCTTATTGTGACTTTGTCAAGCAAAGGCTGGATGTCTACTTGGAAGCAGGATTCCTATCTAGGAAATGCTTGGGCTAAATGACCTTTGAGGTTCTTCTGAGTTAAAACCCTGTATTTCTGTGATTAATTAATCCTTGATCACCAAACAGGATTATTCTTCATTCCCCAAACATATTCCAAGCTTTCCCATATCTCTGCCTTTAGTTATACTATCCCTGACCCTGGAAAGGCCCTCTTCTCACACCTGCACTAGTTGATATAATTTTCATTACTTAAAGTCCTGATCCAGTGCTTCAGGACCATGAAATCTTCCTCATCATTTTGAAATAATACGTCTCTCTTTTGAATTTTCACAACCTTTTCCTTCTCTTCTGTGTTCTATTTTGTATTTTGTTTAAATATTTATCGGAATCTTTTGTTTTTATATCACAGTGATTTCTTTATATGTCTCTTCCCATCTCCTCTCACTTCCCTGCCCTATGAACCTTCCCTTGTAAAAAAGAAAAAATACATAAGCAAAACTAATTGACAGCTAGTTTGATAGGGCATACAACATACCACTTCCATAATCCCCTACCTCTTTAACAAAAGTGAGGTGCATTTCCTTATCTCTTCTCTGGGGCTGTGATGGATCATTGTAATTACCCAACATTTAGCATTGCTTTATTACTCTTTTCATTTACATTTTTGTAACTGTTGCATATATTGTTTTCTTGTTTCTGCTTACTTCATTCTGTATCAATTCATATACATATTCACATGTCTGTATTCCTCATTTTCATTATTTCTTATGAAAAATATTTCATTTCATTGATGTATCATAATTTATTTATCTATTCTCCCATCAATGGGTATCTACTTTTTTTCTAGTTCTTTTGGTTTTAATGATAAAAAGACTGAGATGAATATTTTGACTTCTTTGTGTATCTGCCCAGGGATAAAGTCATATGCCTTTGGGTAAAAAGATATGAACAATTTAGTCACTTTTTTCATATAATTCCAAATTTAAAAAATATTTGGATCACTTCACAAATCTACCAACAATACATTGATGGGACTGCCTTCTTGCAACTCCTCTAATAATGACTTCCTAATACTTTGAACTGTCCAAATGTAGAATAGACTGCCTTGAAAGGTCATGGGTTCCTCTTCCTTTGAGCTCTTCAATCAGAGGCTGAATAACCATGAGTTGGCTGTGTTATAGTGGGGATTCTTCTCATGTTGGGTGAGACTAGAGGACCACTTGGGTCCCTTCCAACTGTCAAATTTTGTGATTCTATGACTACCTTAATTAAATTTATTTGTGAACATATTTAAAAGAGTATAATCTCCTTGAGGACAAATACCATTTATCTCAGTGCCCTGTCCTCCTCTTCCTTGTGTGGATGCCTTTCAAGTATTATGTGCTCAAAAATACTTGTTGAATGGATTTGGATGGAGATTTAAATTATAGACTAGATAAGACTTTGGCCGACATAATGTGGATACATTACCTCTCAGGATCTCAATGTAGAATGGAAGTAATTTTGAGCTATCAAAGTTTATGCCAATGACTACAACTCTTGAAGTTTCTTTGAGTTGGAAAAATGTGAAGCATAGATGGAGTGATGAACTCTGTAGATGTACATAGAGTATTGACCAGTTATAACCAGGTGTGCTGGCACACCCAGGCCATGCTATATCCATACCAATATATCAGCATCTGAATTAAATCTAATTGTTTAGAAGAGTATATCACTAGACTGGCCAGAGGATGATGAGTTTTTGGCTACCAAATCTCATGCCTGAATATAGAAGGACTAAAATCTGCATTGGTGAATAGAGAACTCACATAGAGTTTTTTATATATATACATGGTGTGGTGTAAAAGAGTTCTTGAGAAAGCCCATTAACCTTTGGTACTTGTTTGGTTGTGTCCAACTTTTTGTGACCCTGTGGACCATACTATCCATGGGGGTTTTCTTTTTTAAAAAATTTGTTTATTTTTAGCTTTCAACATTCATTTCCACAAGATTTTGAGTTCCAAATTTTCTCCCCATCTCTCCACTTTCCCCACTCTAAGACACATACATTCTGATTACTCCTTCCTCCAATCTGCCCTCTCTTATATCATATCCCTCCCTTCCCTTATCCCTATCTCCTCTATTTTATTGTAGGGAAAGATAGATTTCTATACCTCATTACCTGTATATCTTATTTCCCAGTTGCATGTAAAACCAATTTTTAACATCCATTTTTACAACTTTGAGTTCCAACTTCTCTCCCTTCCTCCCTCGTCGCCCATCCCCAATGAGAAGGCAAGTAATTTAATATAGGTTATACATGTGTAGTTATGCAAAAGACTTCTATAAAAGTCATGTTGTGAAAGACTAACTATACTTCCCTCCATCCTATCCTGCCCCCATTTATTCTATTTTCTCTTCTGACCTTGTCCTTCCCCAGAAGTGTTTACTTCCAATTATTCCCTCTTCCCATTTGCCCTCTCTTCTATCATCTCCCCCACCCCACTTATCCCCTTCTCCCTCACTTTCCTGTAGTGTAAGATAGATTTTCATACCAAATTGAGTGTACATGTTATTCCCTCCTTTAGCCAAATGTGATGAGAGTAAGCTTCACTTTTTCCCACTCACCTTCCCCCTTTTCTCTTCCATTGAAAAAGCTTTTTCTTGCCTCTTTTATGAGACATAATTTGACCCATTCCATTTCTCCATTTCTCCTCTCAATATATTCCTCTCTCACCCCTTAATTTTATTTTTTTAGATATCATCCATTCCTATTCAACTCACCCTGTGCCTTCTGTCTATATGGATATAATCCCTCCAACTACCCAAATACTGAGAAAAGTCTCAAAAATTGCAAGTATTATCTTTCCATAGAGGAATGTAAACAGTTCAACTTTAGTAAGTATCTTATGATTCTCTTTCCTGTTTACTTTTTCATTCTTCTCTTGATTGTTGTGTTTGAAAGTCCAATTTCCTATTCAGCTATAGTTTTTATATCAAGAATGCTTGAAAATCCTTTATTTCATTGAATGATCAGTTTTCTCCCTGAAGTATTATGCTCACTTCTACTGAGTAGGTGATTTTTGGCTTTAATCTTAGCTCCTTTGACCTCTGGAATGTCATATTCCAAGCCCTTCAATCCCTTACTGTAGAAGCTACTAAATGTGTTATCTTGATTGTATTTCCACAATGCTTGAATTATCTCTTTCTGGCAGGGCAGTTTTCTCTGATAATTTCATGAAAGATGATGTCTTGGTTCCTTTTTTGATCATGGTTTTCAGGTAGTCCCATAATTCTTAAATTATCTCTCCTGGATCTATTTTCCAGGTCAGTTGTTATTCCAATGAGGTATTTCATATTATCTGCTATTTTTTCATTCCTTTGGTTTTGTTTTACAATTCCTTGATTTTTCATAAAGTCATTGGTTTCCATATGTTCCATTCTAATCTTTAAGGAATTCTTTTCTTCAGTGAGGCTTTGGATCTCCTTTTCTGGCCAATTCTGCTTTTTCTAGGGCATTCTTCTCTTCACTGGCTTTTTGTATCTCTTTTACCAATTAGGCTATTCTATATTTTAAAGTGTTATTTTCTTCAGCATTTTTTGGGCTCTCCTTTAGCAAGCATTTTACCCACTTTTCATGATTTTCTTGTATCATTCTCATTTCTCTTCCCAATTTTTGTTCTACTTCTCTTACTTGATTTTCACAATCCTTTTCAAGCTCTTCCATGGCCTGAGACCACTGCAAATTTATTTTGGAGGTTTTGGATGGAGGAGCTTTGACTTTGTTTTCTTCTGTTTACGTGCTTTGGTCTTCCTTGTCACCAAAGTAAGATTCTACAGTCTGATTCTTTTTCCATTTTTTGCTCATTTCCCCAGCCATTTTTGTGACTTTTCATGCTCTTTTTCAGGTAGTTCTCTGCTTCCAGTGGGGGTGGGGTTGTGTATTGTTAGCTGCTCATTCACCCCACAATGTGTGGACCTGGAACTCCAAAAAGAGTGACTGTAGCTGTCCCTGCTGCTGCTGTGCCTGCTGGTGTTCCTCTGCTCCTTCCCTCCTCTGTCACACTAGGGCTAGGGCTGGGCCACTCCACTCTCCTGCACTGCTTCCACAGGCTTTTCCCACCAACCTTCCAATTTATCCTCAGTGTTTTGGGGTTATGAAGTCTGGAAACCACCACAAGTGTGATAGATTCAGTTCCATGAGGCCTGCTCAGGTCCTCTCTGTGCACTCATGGCACAAACTGGACTGTGCTCTGCTCCCAGTGTGGTATGATAGACTCTTCCTGGAGACCTTCCAGACTGTCTTGAGCTGGAGATTTGTTTCACTCCATCATTCTGTAGCTTCTGCAGCTCCAGAATTTATTTAGAGCCATTTTTTTTTACAGGTATTTGGCTGGGCTTGGAGCAAGCACTCTAGAAAGTCTGTACTGTTACTCCACCTTCTTGGCTCCACCCCTACAAAGTGGCATTTTCTACAAAAACAATTTCAGCAATAATATAGAAACAACCTCTGAAATCAGATTGTTAAAATAACCTACATTAATTATAGACTAGGGCCCCTTGGACTTGGGCCCCTGAAAGTAACACCCAGATTCTAGTCATGCTTAAGTCAGCAGCTAGCCAAAAATACAGCTAAGAAAATTCTTCACCAATATATTTTTTTAAACCAGGCCAGTCAGAGGACACATTTATTCAAAGAAAAGACACTTAATTGAAGCCTGGCATTGCCATAGAGATGCCACCCAGCATCAATCAACCCAGTGACATATTGGAGCTGGGACTGCTAGGAAGAGTTCCATGGACAGCTCTAGGAGAAAGATGATAGAAATGAAGTGGGGTTAGGATTGATGTGGCATTCTCCATCTTGCTGTCCTGTAGGGAGATACTGGACTCTCAGTAATTTTGTACCACTTCTTTCTCTTCTCATTGCTACCCTTCACCAGATTTTCCCTTCAGAGAGATTATGACAAACTGCTGCATTGCAAATGGTGAGACTGATGAGGATGCTTGCTGCATTGATAGGGACATTAACTGAGGAGCTAACCTGAGCACCCACTCAGAGTCACCTAGCCCTTTCTCCTATATCTAAGTCAGGGAAATAAGATAACCTTCGAAGTAAACAAGTTCTTGTTTAATTAACTTGGAGAGACTTGGAGGTTCACAAGGAGGAAAGAATCTAATTAGAAAAGACACTTTATACTGCTGTCAGAAGTGTCTTGCATCAGCCACTGTGTATCTAATGTACTGCACACCTTTGAACTTTTGCTGTCATCTCCATAATTATTATTTGGTCTCCTTGCCTTTATATAAAAGAAATTGGTAGCCACTAATTCTTGTTGCTTGATCAATGTTAGCATCATGAATAAAGGTTAAGTCTGGTCAGTCTAGGAAAACAGTAGGTGCATCTAGCCTTTATTGAGAAATATGTTTGGAAGAGACAGAGTAATGTTTTCTTCCTCAGGAAATTACACACCTTTGTGATCACCCTGTGATTATGTTAATTTGGCAGCTTGATCTTATTTTATAAGAGAGATATAGCACCACTTCAGAAAGGTTGCCAAGCCCTGTGCTAAAATTAGGAATAAACCGTGTATTACCTTGAACTTTCAAATTCCTCATTTCGTGTGGGTTAATAAAGGAAGTAAAGACTTACATAGTCTGACCAGTGATCTCTAGATGGAGTCAGGAAGACTTGAATTAAAATCCTACTTCAGATACTTACTTGCTTTGTAACCCTGGGCAAATCATTTAATCTTTGTCTGCCTTAGTTTCCTTACTATGAAATGAAGATAATAGCAGCTCCTGTTTCATAGGATTGTTGTGAATATTAACTTATGTAATCCATGTGAAATTTACTTTTTTTATGAACTGTAAAAGTTCTGTATAAAGTTACTTCTTGTTATATGGAAAGCAAAACTTCCAAAATTCCTAGGCTCCTAAGGAAAGGATGTTGAATCAGAATGATCCATGCTTCCAGTTACTTTAATAGAGACATTGTCCTTAAGACAAGAACTGTCTCCCAGTCAATTATTCCTGCTTTGCTCATCTAGTTGCCTCCCACTTCCAGTACTTCTGGAATTTCTGTTCATCAGCATCAGTGATAGGACTGTAAAACATTACAGTCTGATTGCTATCTGTGAGTCAGGCAGGAGGAACAGGGTGATTAAAAAAATGGGCTAACTTACAGATGTCTTTCTCTCTGGTAAACAGAGGGCTAGGAAGTACAAAAGAGCACTTTAGGGACAGTTTCTTGGGGGAAAAAAGGTTGCTACATGATAGTATAGCAGAACCCTTTAGGCAAGAGGATTATGTCAGACTTCATTATAATGATGTCAGATTCAGATGTCTCAAATTCATAATCATTTCCAGAAAGAAGGCTCAGAGGTATAGGAACATATGATTTCACAGATCATCAAAAGATATGAATAGGCAGTTTTTAAAGGAAGAAACCAAAGCTATCCCTAGTCATATGAAAAAGTGCTCCAAATCAATAACAGAGAAATATAAATTTTAAAAAACACTCTGAAGTATCATTTCATATCCATCAGATTGACTAAGATGACAAAATAGGAAAATGACAAATGCTGGAGAGGATGTGGAAAACAGATACTGATACTGATACTGTGATACTGTGAGTTGTGAATTAGTCTAACCATTCTGGAAAGTAATTTGAAACTATGCCCCTAAAGCTACTAAATTGTGAATAATACCTCTTAACTCACCAATACTGAGACCAGGTTCATACTCCAAGGAGATCAAAGGAAGAAGAAAAGGATCTATATGTACAATAATATTTATAGCCTCTCTTTTTGTAGTAGCAAAGAATTAGAAGTTGAGTATCCATCAATTAGGAAATAGCTGAGCAAGTTGTGATATATGAATGTGATGGAATATTATTGTACCATAAGAAATGAGTAAGACTATAGTCTCAGAAAAACTTCAAAAGATATGGATTAACTAAACTGAGCATACCTTTTGATCCAGCAATACTGCTACTAGGTCATATCCCAAAGAGATCATGAAAAAGACCCAACCATATGTTCAAAAATACTATTAGCAACTTTATTTTTGTGTGGTGGCAAAGAATTGGGAATTGAGGGTATGTCTATCAGTTAGAGAATGGCTGAACAAATTGTGGCATATGAATGTGATGGAAAACAATTATGTTATAAGAAATGAGGAGCAGGCAAATTTCAGAAAAACTTGGAAGGACTTACATGAACTGATACTGAGTGAAGTGAGACAAACATTATACACAGTAACAGCAAAATTGTGCAGTGACCAACTATGAATCACTTAGCTCTTCTCAGCAATGCAACAATCCAAGACAACTCCAAAGGACCCATGATGGAAAGTGCTTTCCATATCCAAAGAACTGATGTAGTCTGAATGCAGAATGAAGCATACAATTTTCACTCAGTGTGTGTGTGTGTGTGTGTGTGTGTGTGTGTGTGTGTGTGTGTTTTCCTTTTGGTCTATTTCTTCTTTCATAACATGACTAGTATGCAAATAATGTTTTACATGATTGCACATATATATCAAAGCTCTATTAAAATTTACTTAAAAGAGCAAAAATGCTTACCAGTTTAGGAAAGTGGAAGGGGAGAAGGAAGGGGAGAGAGGAACTTAAAATTTTTTTTAAATTAATGTTAGAATTGTTTTTACATATAATTGGAAAAAATACTATTTTAAAAAAGAAAAATTATCCTGTAGATAATACAGATTAAACCTAGAGCAGTATTCTGACAATAATACTAATAACTAACATAAAAAAAGATATGGATGAACTGATGAAGTGAACGGAACCAGGGGAACAATCTATCCATAGTAGCAACAATGTTGCAAGGATAACCAATACTGAAAGACTTAGTAACTGATCAACACAATGGCTCACCCCAGTTCCAACGCTCCCACGATGAAACATGCTATCCAGCTCCAGAAGAGAAATGATGGAGTTAGAGGATAAAATGAAGCATTTTCCTCTCTTTTTATTGCTTTTTGGGAGAAAAGGGGCCATGGGTAATGCAGAAATTTGTTTTGTATAACTCTATGTATTTGTAATAAGTTTTGTTTTTCTTGCCTTCTCATGGGTGTGGGAGGGAGAGAATTTGGAACTGAAAAAAAGTCACTATGCTTAAAACATTTAAGTAAATTAATTTCTTTTTAAAAAGGGGGGAAACTGATAATGTGATTAGCCTCTATGTTGTCCCAAAGATAAACCAGAAATGGAGACTATAAGTGCATCGTATGTGTGACAGCTAATCTTGGCTCACATGGCAAAGTGTATCATGGTTTCTTTTTCATTCCCTCTCGGAAGAATGATGCTCAGGCTAAACTTTGATACTTTAGGTTAGTTGCCTAAGCTTCACTCTATCGAGCAGATATCAAAAGCCAACAAAATTGATCTGACAAGTCCATCCAAAGTGGAACTGTGGGGCTGTGTTCCATGAAGGTAGGCAGAGAAAAGGAAAAGAAAAAAGGATGCAATAACTCTTTCGATGGTTGTATCTAGTGTATAAGAGGGCAATATCTAGATGATCTCCTGAGAAGAGGCGAGATAATCCAAACATGCCCCTGGTCCCAGTCAGAGTGAAAAATTCAACAGTAAATTCAACAGTAAATAAATAATGACCATTGCTGCTGAAACAGACATCAAGATCAGGTAACCTTTAGGCAAAGAGGTTGGCACTTCCTTGCCTCCTTTATTTTCAACTTTAAGTGAGGGATTAGGTTAACTCCTGCAGAACCAGTTCGTCAAGAACAATGACTGAGTGCATTATGTGTATCTGGCATGTGGTATCTTAGGATCAAAGAATTTAGAGCTGGAAAGGATCTTGAAAATCATCTGAGTCAATGCCCTCATTTGACTTAGGAGGAAATTAAGGCCCAGAGATCACAGGTGATTTGTTCAAAGTTACAGGTGCTGGGCAGATGCTGAGTCAAGATGGTAACCCAGCTTCTCTGACCCCAAATTCAGTGATCTCTTCATTATACCAGTCAGTCAACTGGCATTTATTAAGTGTCTACTATGTGTCAGGCACTGTGCTAAGCAATAGGGATGCAAAGAGAGGCAAAAGATAGTTCCTGTTCCAAAGGTACTTAAAAATGTTAAGTTATAAATATATGACTTGGAGTTTCAAGGATGGAAATATTTAAATTCTGTAAAAAATATAGTTGCCATTACTGGTCACCTTATACAACAGGTTCTCGATTTTCTTATACTACCTTAAACATCTTAGTTTTCTTCACTGGTAACTGACCAATTTTATATTCCTCTTTTCATTTGTCACTCTTACCTCGCTATATTAATTTTGGCACACTACCTTTCTCTTCTCTGTTTTTGTATGGCTTTGTTCCTTTGGCTAGATTTGGAGCATCTAAGTTACAGTTGTAGATCTGTTATCTATTTTGCCAAGACAAAGTCTCTCTGGGACACAGTTTCTTTCTCTATAAAATGAAGGTTGGAATTAGGTGATGTCTAAGGATCATTCCAAGCAGCTAGGTGGCTCAGTGGATGGAGTGCCAGGCCTGGAGTTAGGAAGACTCATTTTCCTGAGTTCAGATCTGGCCACAGACACTGACTAGCTAGCTGTGTGACTCTGGGCAAGTCACTTAGCCCGGTTTGTCTCAGTTTCCTCATCTATAAAATGAGCTGAAGAAGGAAATGGTAAACCATTCCAGTGTCTTTGTCAAGAAAACTTTAAATGAGGTCCCGAAGAATTGAACATGACTGAACAATAAGAAACATTCCAGCTTCCTATATACCTTTTCTAATCTCCCTAAAAGGTCATTCATAGCCTCATCATGTTTACTATTTTGAAATGGAATATTTCTTTAGAATATATCATTTTAAAACATACATAGTCAACATCCACGTTCCTTGGGGTATCTGCTTATCAGTTCCCAAAATGTCCAGTCACATTTGTGAGTACCAAAACAGCATTTTATCCTTTGTTTTCAGATAGCAAATACGGCAGTCAGAAGTTTTTGTTGAACCAGAAGTTTTTGGATTAGTAGCTCTGGGTTCCTTGAATTAACAACAGGACTATACAAAAGATGTTTGAAGCATGGATTTTTCCACAGGATATAGGGCCTCTAGGAACCTGGAAAAAATGAGAATGATGGATTAGGGACAAATATATAATTAAATGAAGAGCTTTGCCCAAATTTGACTCCTAAATAAGATCTTCTCTGTGTAGGTTCCCCATTGCAACTGGCCCTGGATTAATTTTTGTTGCTATTTTTAAAAATCTAGGAGTAAATGGAAAGGTAATCTTGGTGGTGCTCTGGATAGAACATTGACTCTAGAATGAGGAGGACTTGAGTTCAAATGTAGCTTCAGACACTAACTAGCTATGTGAACCTGGGCAAGTCATTTAATCTTGAATACTTTAAAAAAAAGTGAAGAATAATTCTTGGGGGAAAAATGCACTTTTGAATCCATGGACTTTTCACAGTTTCTCTTTTACTCCATTTCCCAACATTATCTATTATAATACAGCACACAACATACAATGTTAGTTCAAGTGCACAACCAAAGTTTATTAGTGTTTGAGGGAACTGAAGGACCTTTATACTTATAGTAACTTGTCTCTGGCACTATTTAGGACCATGGAGCAGGTGACTGTTAATAATCCAGGATTTTACCCCTTGCTATTATGTCCTAGTTTCTAAGTCCAAGAAAATGTGTCAGTAATGTTGTGTCACTAATGGCACCATCCTCAACTATTAGCCCCTCCTATTAATTGGAACCCAGTTTAATTAATTGTTCAAATCACTATGTTCAGGGATAAACAAACATTTTAATTATATTAGATATGTCACACATGTAGTAGTGTGACGCTCCTATAAAACCTGAGTTTAGATAGACTGGGTCCAATATTTGAAACTAACTTGAAAACACAACTCTTTGGCTCTTTAGTCTTTCATCCAGGACTCTTGCTAGAAAATCTCGAAATATAGGTTATTTATGGTTCTCCACTGGCATGGAAAAATTAATCCTCTGATCCTTTACAAGCACTCAAAATAACAAGATGCCACAAATATAGACAACTTTATTCCATCCTACAGAAAATGCAGAAAACATATGAAGGACTCAGAGTAATGCATAAAAATAATCACAATTCTCTTTCTATAGTGTATCTCATGTTCTCCAGAGTTCTAAAGTCCTGCATACCATAGTATAATTCTGCGATCTTTCCTCAACTCAGAAAATAAACAAACTTGGAGTTATTGGATAGTAACACTCTAGCATTTTAGTGTGTCTCCTTTAAATTCCAATAGGCATGTAGCTTTATGCCAGTACCCTAAGAATATATACTCCCTCAAAGAGACCAATGAACTTTGAAATGCTAGTTAGACACTGGCCCTTCACCACTGAACCAAACTAATCAAATAACTCATGATATCACAGAGATTGCATTGAATGAGTTTCCTGATGCTAGAGGTTTCTCCCACCTCAATATTATGGCTTTAAGTCCTTGAATGAGCTTCTTTAGATTCAGGGGGTCACATGCACAATTACTTTCTCCTTAAAAGGTTAGTACTACCCAAGATATCTCTTCTCTCTTAAGATGATTCAGTTGAACTCCTTGCCTGCTATTACGACTTCCAACCTTTAAAGCAACTTCTATGTCTGCTTTTTCAGATCCCTGTACCAACTCTTGCTACCATGCTAGATTGAGATTATGCTGTCCAGGAATTTAGGTTTAGAAACTTCACCATTTAGAGTTACCATCTTCCAAGCGACTTAAACTGAGAGGTTATGACACTCACTGCCTTGGAGTCAGAAACTCCTTTTTCAGGTTGCAAAGAAAAAATATCCCCAAAATATCCATTAATGGCTCTAATTGTGTTATTCAAGGTGGGGAGAGTCATACTATATACTCTGTAATGAGCAGTTTGAAATAAAAAAAATTATAGCCTATCTGGATTACTTACTCCAGTATGAAAAATGAGTCAGGGAATCTGAGTAGGTATCCTACATTACTCTCCCACACAGCTTACATATTTAGAGCTGATCTGGAATATCTCTATTGACTATAAAACTAAAGAAAAGGAATTACTGAGTTCCTTAATGAATTGATAATTAACTTATAAAATGATGAAATGGGAGGAGGCATCCCTGTTTCTTGGGTTACTTGCCGGGAAAGACCACTATTGTCTGTAAGAAATAGGGTGGTAATCACATTTTAATAATCACAAAGGCTGTAAGGGCAAACAGTGCAGAAAGTACAGAGACAAGCAGTGAAAAGTGGGGAGAGATACAGAGGCAGATGGTGTGGGAACAGGGAAATGGCATCGTGAAGGCAGGCCAGCAACATGAGGAAGAGAAGGGAGAAGGGATGAGTCACTTACACAACCATGGATTGAAGTTGGGAGCATTTGAGTGGCACGGATTCTTAGAAGATAGAGGAGAGCCTAGAGTGGGGGCAAGAATTTTAGATTTCATTTTTATTGAAATCACATCATATGTGCATGTGATCCCCTTTTGAAGGGAACAGGTCAACTCCTATCTATGCCACTTTGGGGCCAGTTCATTAACATATCCAAATTATCTCAAAGTTATCAATTAAACTTCAAAGTCATCATCTTAATGTTATCAATCAATGTTTTTGATGCTCTTCTGGTCTGGGCTATGGAGATCTGGAAGTTGTCTGGATTTTAAATATCATAGGACCAGAACCCTCATAGCAGCACCTTGATGGTTTCTGCTGATTCATCACATATTACTAGGCTGTGAATTTTGGTTAATATATATTGTATATTGTATGTATATTGTAATAACTCTATTGTAAGTGTTGCTCCTTTGACCTTTGAGATGGTTTGTATGTGACTTTCAGGTTCCCCTTTGCAATCTTATTTGCTGCTTTTTCCCCTTTATTGCTTACAAATTTACTATGAGTAGAAGAGGGGTAGTACTCAGGGGGACTGGAACCAGATCCAATTTTAGCACACCCAACAAACCTAAGTGCTTTTCCATTGGGGGAGGAATCTTCAAGAATATCACTACCACCACCACCACCACCACCACCACCACCACCACCACCACCACCATCATCATCACTTCGGCTATTTTTTTCTATTTGTTTTGGGATTTGGCACAGACCTTTATAAAACCCAAGGCAGAGATGAGCCTAGAAGGATGTTGCATAGTTATGAATTGGAGATAGTGTAAGTACCAGACCCACCTCGCTATGGGAGATTTGGATGCTTACATAATTTAGTGAGTGTCTAAGAACAGTGCATCGTGGATATTCCTGTGGATTTCTTGGCATTCTGGGAGGGAGACTAAACACAGAAGATGACATTTAGAAAAGCAAGGATAGATTGCATTGAGTGAGTTTCCTGATGCTGGAGGTTTCTCATGGTCCTAGGGTATTATATAGACTAATAAATCCAAATGTTTCAGTTCAACTTGCAGGGACTGCACAAATTTACCCAGGTCTAGGGGAGAGAGGACAAGGGGTTGATCAAGGAGAGGAGTTCCTTGATCACCTTGATGAGTTATAGATTGTCGGACTTTTGAAACTCTAAGAGTATTTTCCTATTGGAGGGTGGAATTGTGTCCATTGTTGTTGAGTTGTTTGAATTGTGTTCAGCTCTTTGTCATTTGCAGTTTTCTTGACAAAGATGCTGGAGTGTTTGCCATTTCCTTCTCCAGCTCACTTCACAGAGGAGATAACTGAGGCAAAGAGGGTTAAGTGACTTGACCAGGGTCATATAGCTAGTAAGTGTCTGAGACTGGATTTGAACTCAGGAATATGAGTTCTATATATAATAGTTCTCTAGATAATAGAATATTCCTGATTCTAAGCCCAATGCTCTAACCACTATCCCACCTAGTTGTCCATTCTGTCCATTACCACTTATTTAAGGTGCCTGGCACAAAGTAAACACTTAATAAATGCATGTTGACTGACCTCATTGATAGGGTCATGGACATGTCCTGGGACCTGAATGGGAGATTCCCTGAACAAACAGATGCACCACAAATAAAACACATAGTAAATTTTTTTTAAAGTATATTTAGCCACATGTATCACATCCTATCTCTTAACCCAGACAAGGGAGAAAGCCCATTTAGAATGGAATCCATTTGTCTAATCCTTCATTCTCTCAAGCTACAGACAGGAATAATAAGGACTTTTGTCTCCTACCACCCAGAATGTGTGTGTGTGTTGGGGGGGGAGAATCGCTGTCACTCACAACACTTGCTAGGTAAGCAGATGATTCTCACGGTAGGTCATAGATGATCAAGCATTGGGAAAGCCCTCATAATTGGTGTGCTGGGTTTCTTTGCCTGGGGTTTGGCTATTTCTGTGAATGCCACAAGATCAGTAATTTTGCCTCTAGGGTAGGAGATTCTCAATCTAGGGTCCATGAATTTGATAATTTTTTTTAAAAAAATTGATTTTGATAACTACTTAAATAGCCATCATACATGTCATCTTTTCTCATCCTATCTATTTAATATTTTACATTTAAAAACATTATTCAGAGATGTGTGTAGGTTTCACCTATGACAAAAAAATGGATTAAGAACCCTTGCAGTACAGAATGCCTCCCCTGTTTGTCTATCCCTGTAACCCTAGTGCTGGAAAGAGGTTGCAGCTCAAATGCCCCTAGAAACTAATGCCTATACGGGGCACCTCCTGCCTTTTACCCTTTAATCTTTTGTCATTTCACCTTCCATTCTGCTTTATGACCCAACTCTACTCTTCACATTCACCGTGGCTCTAGTCCCTCCCACCTTCATTTCTTTCCCAGGGCATTGCTCTTGCACTGCTTTCACTCTCCTTTCTTCACGCCCCCCTCCCTGTTCGAACCTGTTGAGTTCTACATGATCCTTTTGTCTTGGATCCCTTGCATCCTTATATCTTATCTTTGCAATATCGCAGCTTTGGATTAATTTAATCATTCTATATCCTTTGTTGCCAAAGAAGACAACGCCATCATAGAAATAATGACATGACTTGCACTTGACTTTGTTTTGAGTTAAGGGAGGGCTGTGCAGGTCACCAGCCTCACTTCTGCTCCACAGTCATATGAATCCAGTGACCAGGTATTCAACAGGATGACTGGAGGGGTAGCTAGGTGATGCAGTGAATAGAGCACCAGTGCAGGAGTCAGGAGGACCTGAGTTCAAATCTCACCTCAGACACTTGACATTCACTAGCTGTGTGACCTTGGGCAAGTCACTTAATTTTATCATTCGCTGAGACTCAACACAGGTGTCATCGTCGATTCCTCCCTCTCTCCCTCTATATTCAATTTATTTTCAATTCCTATCAAATTTACCTTCATAACATTTTTCCTCTCCTTCAACAATGACCCTACCCTGGTGCAGGCTCTCATCCCTTCATGCCTAGACTATTGTAGCCATCTGCTGAGTGGGCTTTCTGCCTCAAGTCTCTTTTCACTCTAATCAATCCTCCACTCAGTTGTCAAATTGATCTTTCTTAAGCAAAGGCTTGACTATTTCTCACCTTCATACCCTATCCTTCCCATTGAATATCTGATTGCCTCTAACATCAAATAGTTCAGTCCTTCTTAAACTGTGGGTCACAACCCCATGTGGGGTAACTGAATGTGGAGGCTTCGAAAAATTTGGCAGCAGTAAAAGGTTTCTGAATGAGTAATGACAAAAATTAACTCAAAATCAAATACATAATGAAGCTGAGGTTTTCTGGCAGGATTTGCTCATGATGCATCATGCAACTTCACTGCAATCTTGGTTCTGAACAGACAACATACGCACTTTTCACTGCACATGCCATCACTCCACACAACTCCAGTGAATACTGCCAGAAACGCCTCAGTTCAGATTTGAGACTATTGTATGTTATGAATTGCAGTGTTTTTCTTACTGTACATACAGGATCATTAAATGAATTTTTGTTTGGATTAGAATAGAATTTCCAACAATTTCTAAAATTACCTTAAACATACTTCTGCCAATTTATACTACATATTTATGCGAAGTAGCATTCTCAGCATGAATGATTATAGAATCAGAATATTGATCAATTCATAAAAATATTGAAGATGCTCTGTGTCCTACAGTATCAAATATTCCTCTAAGATTTAATTCTTTATACAAAAATAAACAAGCACTTTCATATTATTAGTATGCCAATTTGCTTTCATCTTTAATAAATGGTAAAATCATATGTATATCAAAGAATTGTTTTGAAATAAATTTCTTTATGATTTATCATCACTAAATGTTTGATTTATACACTTATTTTATATACCTGGGGTCACATAAAAATTCTTCAGGCAAAAAGGGGTTGTGAATTGAAAAAGTTTAAGCCCTGCTCTCTTTGACTTTGGAGGAATGGGAACTCTTCATAATCTGACCCCTTTGGACTTTTCCAGTTTTCTTATGCCTTACTCCCCTCCATGTACCCTGCAATCCAGTGACTTCCTTGATACTCCTGTCACAAGACTCTACATTTTCTAACTGAGTACATTCCCTCTGGCTGCCATCTATGCCTGGAATTCTCTTCTTCCTGATTTCTACCTCCTGGTTTTCCTGCCTTCCTTCAAGTATCAGCTAAGATCTTGCCTTCTGCAGGAAACCTTTCTCAGTCCCACTTAATATTAGTGCTTTCCTCTGAAGTGACCTCTCACTTACCCTTCTTTTATTTTGTTTTGCACGTTGTCTCCCCCACTATAATGTGAACTCCTTGAGGGTAGAGATGGCTTCTGTCTTTCTTGGTAACCGCAGAACTTAACATGGTCCCTGGCACATAGTAAGCATGTATTAACATGCTTTTTGATTGACTTTCTATCCTAAATCTAATAGTATCATCGGCACAGGGAAAGGTATCTCTGCCAGTCCCAGTTGTTCCTTCTCTGTTTCTGTCTTTTCTCTTTCAAAATTCCATATTCATCTTGAGTTTTATATCATAATCTCATTGTATGTCTGTCCTTCCAATCCAACCACCTGCTAAGGGATCACTCTCCCTTGTGACCTGGTGTTTTTGTTGGTGGAATATTTCTGCCCACAACAGGGCAAGCAATTTTGCATTGGAATGCCTTTGCTTTGGCACTGGAGACTGACCCTTTACATACCCAGGTAGCTCAAGCCTGCAACAATCCTTCACAAATGCTGCTTTTCACTTTCCCCATTTCCTCCCCATGAATAGTCCGTAGATCCGTTCCAGTCTATACGTCCCTCTAGGCCCCAACATTTCTTCTAGGTATTCTTGCTGATTTTGCACACATCTAGTTCTAGGCCTAGACTCACTTCCCTCTGCGGACTCCCAGAGCTCTGGAAAAAGGGACATTTTTTTTCCAGCCTTATTTGAAGCCTTCAGGTTGAATTTAGTCTACACAGCCACCTGCCCTATTACTTCAACTGCTATTATCCTCAACTCTGTCCAAGGGAAATCTGAGAATATTTTTCTCTATTCTGGGGACTCAGTTTTCCTGAGTTGATCTTCCTCTACCTAGCCTAGCTTCTGTTTTATTCTCCTGTGCTTCCATTTTCCTTTCTATCTGTGCGTGTTCCTAAGGCTCTTCTGATCAGTTCCTTTATGCCCTTTTATTCCGTATCAGATCATCTGACACTTTCTCTCACTGGCCCCACAGTCTTAGTACAAAGCTCTCTTAGCAGCTCTGTGCTCTGCTTCCCACCTGGCCAGGCCAAATTTCTCCTCTCTGCTTACAAGGTTTGCCATATGCCTTTTCAGGGTTCCCTCAACTACACATGAACACGTAAAGACAATTGCCATTTTTCTCTGTAAAATCCCCCAATGTCTTCCTTTTCAGATTTTAACAACACTCATGACTTCACATCCAATTTTAAAAAATTATATTTTATTAATATTTTTGTTTTCGTAGTACAGTCATTTCAACCCCCACTCCAAATCAAGTCCTCTTTTTTAATTAAAAAAATTCTTTAATTAAAAAAATTATGGCTTTTTCCCTCTCAGATCAACTGGAAAAGAGAAAGGTAAAACAAATTTCGACAATAACTTTGTTTAAAAAAAGTCTCATTTTTTACTTTGAATTTCTGATCTCTATCAGGAGGTAGGCAGCATACAATTATGGGTTAGTGATGCTGATCTGAGTTCTTAAGTCTTTCAAAGTTTAGACTTTAGAATATTATTCTCTTTGAATAAAATGTTCTCCTAGTTCTGCTCATTTCACTCTTCCTCAGTTCATGCAAATCTTACCAGGTTTCTTGGAAAACATCCCTTTCATTTCTTACAACACAATCATATTCCCTAACATTTACATAACCATAACTTGTTCAACATTTCCCCAATAATGCTGCACTTTCTTTTTATAATTCTTTACCACCACAAAAAGGATTAGAAATACTTTTGTACATCCTATATTTGAGATTGTTTTGTTTAGGACTAATCCCTTCTCTAATCTACCTTTTTTTTCAATTCTTTCTTCTTTTCCTTCTTTGCCTCTATTTCCCTGTTGAAGGAAATGTATTTCTGTACCTAATTCAGCATGCATGTGTGTATTTGTGTGTGCTTTTTTTCATCCTTTGATCAACTCAAATCAGAATGAGATTCAAATATTGACCACTCACCCACCCTCTTTGTATAAATTTCTACTTGTGTACCCCAAATGAGTGAGACAATTTTCTCTAGCCTTCCTCTTATTTTCCTCCCTTCCAAAGTTTTCTACTTTCTTTCAATTTCCATGTTACTTTTAAAACCATAAGATGTAACAGAACCACTCTCTAGCCTTCTGTCTAATTGGATTTGTTCTTTAACCTCTAAAAGTAATAGATATCAGAATAGACACATTTTATCACTGTGACTACTTGTTGGATTTCTCCAACAGTATACCCCCCTGGTGTGTTTTCTAGATCTGTTTGGAGGAGTTTTGCGGTGCAGACTTGCTGTATTTTCTTGCTACTTCACTATCTTGGCTCCTCCTCTACCTCCCTTTTGAAAAAGAAAAAGAAATAGAAGTTAAAAGATCTGGTATAATGTCTGCATCTGATGAAATAAAAACTGAAGTAAAAAAGCATTTGTTAAGTTCTTACTATCTGCCAGGTATTGGGCTGAATGCTGAGGATGCAAGAAAATTTAAAAAAAAAACAACACTATTTGTGCTCTTAAAGAACTCACATACTAGTCGGGCAGATAACAGGCAATAACTATGTATATTCAAGATGAATATAGTGCAAATGGAAGGTAGTCTCAAGGGGAAGGCACTAACATTAGGGGAGTGAAAGTAGAGAAGGGGAAGGGCCTCTTTGTGGAGTTGGGATTTCTCTCTTCCTTCCTTCCTTCCTTTCTTTCTTTCTTTCTTTCTTTTTTCTTCCTTTCTTCCTTTCTTCCTTCCTTCCCTCCTTTCTTTCTTTCTTTCTTTCTTTTTTCTTCCTTCCTTCCTTTCTTCCTTCCTTCCTTCCTTCCTTTCTTCCTTCCTTCCTTCCTTTCTTCCTTTCTTCCTTTCTTCCTTCCTTCCTTCCTTTCTTCCTTTCTTCCTTCCTTCCTTCCTTCCTTTCTTTCTTCCTTCCTTCCTTCCTTCCTTTCTTTCTTTCTTTCTTTTTTCC
>CM053769.1:81047404-81070714 GCA_028658325.1 Potorous gilbertii
AAATCCTGTAGCTTGTCTCCTTTTCACCACATTTCAACAAAGATCACAGACACTGGTTCAACCATCATATTTTCTACTGCTTTCAATATCCTGTAAGATGACCTTACTTACAACTAGGGAGCTTCTGAATCATGTTTTGACTCTAGATTGATCATGACAATGTACATCTCTCAGAAGGGAAAATCATAGAAGATGCTGAGTTCCAAATTTTCTCCCCATCTCTCCCCTCCCCCACCCCAAAACTTTCCTTCTGCTTCCCCTCCTACCAATGTACCCTCCCTTCTATCACACCCCTCCCTTCCATTATCCCTATCTCTCCTGTCTCGTAGGGCAAGATAAATTTATGTACCCCATTACTTGTATTACTTTCTTATTTCCCAATTGTATGTAGAAACAAGTCTCAACATTCAGTCTGAAAACTTTGAGTTCCAACATCTCTCCCTTACTCCCTCACCACCCATCTCCACTGAGAAAGGAAGCAATTTAATATAGAATATACATGTGGAGTTTTGCAAAACACTTACATAAGTCATGTTGTGTAAGACTAAGTATATTTCCCTCCATCCTATCCTGCCCCCCATTTATTCTATTCTCTCTTTTGACCCTGTCCCTCCCCAAAAGTGTTAACTTCTAATTGCTTCCTCCTCCCATTTGCCCTCCCTTCCATCATCCACCCACCCTACTTACCCCCTTCTCCCCTACTTTCCAGTAATGTAAGATAGATTTTCATACCAAATTGAGTGTGCATGTTATTCCTTCCTTAAGCTGAATGTCATCAGAGTAAGCTTCACTTTTTCCCTCTCACCTCCCCCCCTTTCCCTTCCTTTGAAAAAAGGTTTTTTCTTGCCTCTTTTATGAGAGATAATTTGTGTCATTTCATTTCTCCCCTTCTCTTCACAATATTGTTCCTCTCTCACCCTTTAATTTTATGTTTTTAGATATCATCCCTTTCTATTCAACTCACCCTGTACTCTGTCTATATGTGTGTGTGTGTGCGCGAATGTGTGTGCATAATCTCTCCAACTACCCAAATAGTGAGAAAAGTTTCCAGATTTACAAATATTATTTTCCCATCTAGTATTGTAAACAGTTCAACTTTAGTTAGTCCCTTATGATTTCTCTTTCCTGTTTACCTTTGCATGCTTCTCTTGATTCTTGTGTTTGAAAGTCAAATTTTCTATTCAGTTCTGGTCTTTTCATCAAGAATGCTTGAAAGTCCTCTACTTCATTGAATTACCATTTTTTCCTGTGAAGTATTATACTCAGGTTTGCTGGTTAGGTGATTGTTAGTTTTAATCCTAGTTCTTTTGAATACTAGCATATCATATTCCAAGCCCTTCATTCCCTTAAAGTAGAAACTGCCATATCTTGTGTTATCCTGATTGTATTTCCCCAGTATTTGAATTGTTTCTCTCCAGCTGCTTGCAATATTTTCTCCTTTGCCTGGGAACTCTGGAATTTGGCTACAATATTCCTATGAGTTTCTAGCTCTGGATCTCTTTCAGGCAGTGATCGGTGGATTCTTTCAATGTTTATTTTGTCCTCTGGTTCTAGAATACCAGGGCAGATTTCCTTGATATCATGACTGATGATGTATAGACTCTTTTTTGATTATGGCTTTTAGATAGTCCCATAATTTTTAAATTGTCTCTCCTGGATCTATTTTCCCCAGATCAGTTGTTTTTCCAATGAGATATTTCACATTATCTTCTATTTTTGCATTCTTTTGGTTTTGTTTTTTAATTTCTTTGATTCCCATACAGTCATTAGCTTCCATCTGTTCCATTCTAATTTTTAAAGAACTATTTTCTTTTTTAAAAATTCATTTTAATTTTTTAATTTTTAACACAGTTTATAACAGGTAAAGCAATTCAAACTTTTGGTCAGGTGATACATCTTTTTAAAGCATTTTCAATGTGGACCACAAAAGAATTTTTTTAAAAACATAAGCCAAGTGAGACATAGATAATATTTATGTTGGTAACTTCCCAAGCTCTTGACCTCAGTCTCCTCAGTAATACTAAGAATAAAAGGACCTTAACTTAATGTTGTTGGTCTAAAGTCCTATGCCTATTAGCTAAATTTTAGACAGCCTCAGATGTTTTTCTACCCATAATCTATAATTGAATAGATCTTGTATTAAGCTTACAAACTTTAGATTATAGGAAATTGCCACCAAGTGTAGGGATATTGCAGGGAAACAGTATCTCCCCAACTTCATGTCAATTCCAGGCAGGAGCAGATTGTCCACTTGCATTCAGTCAGGCTAGATGTTTGCCAGATGTCAGTGGGGAAATTGAGTCCGGAGAAGCCCACCTCCACTTATGCTGAACAGCAACTCTCCCACCCTTCCCTTGAGATCACCTATGCAGTTCATACCAGCATCTCATGAGCTTACTGGCATCATGTAATGGAAACTCAGATCGCCTTTCTTGCTTCCCATACCTGGAGTTAGACTCAGAAGAACAGTCACTTAATAGTCCCATAGCATCTAAAAATGGCAAGTTCCTATAACCAGGTTTCAAATATGATTATAGCTTCACTTTGGCTAAGGAACATCTTTTGAGGCAAGTCCTGAGTAGCTTACATGTCTTCCTATACATGTTCTAGTTCCTGATTAAATGGCAATCACGAAATCTAATTTACCATTAAAACCTTGACTTTTCCATCAATGCCAAAATTTACCCTAGGTTACCTTCCTCTAGAAAAGGTAGACTGAAATTCTTTTCTCCAAACTAAAGATGTTATTCATTTATTCTCATTAATTCAGTCTATTATTTTAAAACTAATTGCTTTTACCTCACTTTGTAACATGACCAATTTTTTCCCCATCACCTCTCCCCCCCACTTCTTAATACCTTGCATTCTGATTACTCTTTCCCTCAATGTACCTATCCCCTCCATCACACCCTACCCCTGTCCTATCCCCATCTTCTCTCTTTTCTTTCAGGGCAAGATGAATTTCCATACCTCTATCCCTATAATTCTTATTTCCTGATTATATGCAATAAACATTCCCAACATTCATTTCTACTACTTTGAATTCCAACTTCTCTCCCTCTACCCCTCACTCCCCAGCCTCACTAAGAAGGGAAGCAATTCAATACAGATTAAATATGTGTTGTTTTGCAAAACGCTTCCATAGTAATCATGTTGTGTATTGCCCTCTGACCTACCCTAGCCCCGTTATTCCCGCCCCCACAATTGATCTTGTCCCTTTCTTGAAAGTGTTTATTTCTAGTGACTCCCTTCTCCTATTTGCCCTCCCTTCTAACATTCCCTTTGCTCCACTTGTTGCCTCCTCCTGTCCTGCTTTCCTGTGGTGTGATATAAATTTTCATATCAAATTCAGTGTGCATGTTATTCCTTCCTTCACTCACTTCTCTCTTATCTCCTCCATTGAATAAGATTTTTCTTATCTCTTTTATGAGTTATAGCCTGCCCTGTTTCATTACTCCCTTTGAATATTCCTCCTTCACCCCTTAATTTTTATTTTATTTTGTGTGTGTTTGTATGTAAATATCATCTCTTCTGATATAACACATCTTGTACTCTCCATTTATCTATGTGTATGTGTACAATCTCTTCAACTACCCAAATACTGAGAAAAGATTCAAGAGTTACAAATATTTGCTTTCCATGTAGTAATGTAAAAAGTTCAACTTTAGAAAGTCTTTTATGATTTTTCTTTTTTTCCGTTTCCCTTTTCATGCTTCTCTTGATTCTTGTCTTGGGAAGTCAAATTTTAAAATATAGATCTGGTCTTTTCTTCAACATGAAATCTTCAAATTTGTCTATATCACTGAATGACCATGTTAGATTTGCTGGGTAGGTGATTCTTGGCTTTAATTCCAGTTCCTTTGACTTCTGAAATATCCTACTCCAAGCCCTTCAATCATTTAATGTTGGAGCTGCCAGGTCCTGTGTTATCCCGATTGTATTTCCACAGTAGTCAAATTGTTTCTTTCTAGCTGCCTGCAGTATTTTCTCCTTGATCTGGGAACTCTGAAATTTAGCCACAATATTCCTAGGAATTTGTCTGTTAAGGTTTCTTTCAGGGGATGAGGGATGAATTTTTTCAATATCCATTTTGCCCTCTCATTCTATAACATCAGGGCAGGTTTCCTTGATAATTTCATGGAAGGTAATGTCTAGGCTCTTTTTTTTGATCATGGCTTTCAGGTAGTCCAATAACTTTTAAATTATTTCTCCTGGATCTATTTTCCAGGTAAGTTGTTTTTCCAATGAGTTCTTTCACCTCATCTTCTATTTTTTTTAAATTTTTGGTTTTGTTTACTAACGTCTTTGTTTAACTCATAGTCATTCTGCTTTTTAAAACCTCCTTTGCCTCGTTGACTTTTTGGACTTTTTTTCCAATTGAGTTAGTCTCTTTTTAAAGCTGCTATTTTCCTCAGCATTTTTGGTTTGTTTGTTTGTTTTTGGTTCTCCTTTAGTAAGCTGCTAACTTGTTTTTTAAGGTCTTCTATTGCCTGAGCCCAGTTTAAGTCCCCTTTGGAGAGAGGGCCCTTGACTTCCTCTGACAGTATGTCTTATTTTTCCTCATCTGAAGGGATAGGGGGAGACACCTGTTCCCCAAGAAAGTAACCTTCTATGGTCTTATTTTTCCCCCCTTTTCTGGGCATTTTCCCAGCCAGTTACTTGACTTCTGAGTTTCCTCTCCACACTCACCTTGCCTCCAGATCAGCCTAGCTAGCACTTGGGGGCTGAGATTCAAATACTGCTTCCCAGCCTCAGGGTTTTCCATGGGGGCAGGGCTGCTATTCAGTGTGAGATTAAGTTCAGCTGCTCAGGTTGGGGCAGGGCAGACACACAGGACTCAGACCTGCACTGCTGCTGGAGATTCTGTCCCTGAAGCCTGCTCATATCTGCTCTTCTCAGTCCTGTGTGTTCAAGGCAAGTCTGGGCTCTGCTCTGGGTCTGGTGCATGATAGACCTTTCCCATCGGTTTTTCAGGTCTCTCTGGAACAGAAATCTCCTCCACTCTGTGGCTTCTGCTGCTCCAGAATTTATTAGGAGCTCTTCTTTACAGATATTCATGGGCTGTGGGTTAGGAGCTAGCATATGTATATCTTTCTACTCTGCCATCTTGGCTCCTCCCAAGAACTATTTCCTCCAGTGAGCTTTTGAACCCCCTTTTCCACTTGGATAATTCTGTTTTTTAAAACATTCTTCTCCTCACTGATCTTTGGACCTCTTTTGCCAATTGAGTTACCCTATCTTTAAAGCTGTTATTTTCTTCAGCATTTTTTTTGGTCCCCTTTAAGAAACTATTTACTTATTTTTCATGAATTTCTTGCATCTCTCCTATTTCTCTTCCCAATTTTTCCTCCACCACTCTTATTTCATTTTCCAAATGCCTTTTGAGCTCTTCCATGGCCTGAGTTCCTTGCATATTTATTTTGAAGGCTTTGGATGCAGAAGCCTTGACTTTTAGGTCTTCCTCTGATGTAAGCATTGTTCTTCCTCATCTGAAAGGATGAAAGAAAATACCTGTTCTCCAAGACTACTGTCTACCTGCTTTAATCTTATTTTGTCCCTTTTTTGGGGTTTTTTTCCCAGTCAGTTACTTGAGTTTTGAGTCCTTTGTGAAGAGTGGGGGAATACTCCAGGGACCCGTAGTGTCTGAATTCCTCCAAGGTGGCACAATCAAGGGAGAGTAGTTTAATCCTCTCCTGGCCTGCACTCCAGTCTGTGAGCTACCAAAGCTTTTCTGCCCAGGATCTACAAGAAAAATTCCCTTTCCAGAGCCTCCACCAACTCTACCACCATGCCAGGGAGCACTCTTTCTCATGCCAGGGCCACCACTCAGGACTGAGAGCCAGATCAGTGGCTGAATTCCCCCATGAGGTTTAGGTGGAGGGCTCCAGTAATCAAGGCTGTAGCTGCACTGGCTGCTACTGGCAGAGCCAGACCACATTCCCTTCTCACTCAGGTGGATGGGCTTTTTCTTGCTGACCTTGGAAGCTGCCTCTGGCATTTGTGGGTTGAGCAATCTAGGAAGTGCATCAGGTGACCGGGCTTGATCTCCCTTAGACCTGTCCCAGTCCTGATCCTGGCACTGCTGCATGGTCAATGTTGGGCTGGGCTCCTTGGGCTTAACTCTGTTCTGTGTGTCCCATGTGATTTACTTTTCCTGTCATCAGCCTTCCACACTACCTTGAGCTGGAAAGCTCTTTCACTCTATTCTGTTGTTTCTGGCTTGTGCTACCCTAGAATTGGTTTAGAGTCATTTTTTATAGGTATTTTATGGACTATGGAAGAAGAACTAGAGGATGTGCATCTTTCTATTCTGCCTTCTTGGATCCACACCCCCCTCCCCAACCAAGGTCTCTCTCAAGAACTTGAATGTGCAGCATGGGAAGACACTGGCACAGGACCACTCAAACATGGTGTGCCCACATCAGAAAGGGTGTTGTGCTCTATGAGCAAAGCAGAATTGAAACATTAGAAAGGAAATATAGGATGTGCAAATTTAGGGTATCCACCTGAAACATTCACATGGACTACCTGTGCCCAATCTGTGGTAGAGCATTCTGAACTCATCTTGTTCTGATCAGCCACAGTTGCCCACACTGAAATTTCACTTTGTCATGGTTATGTCATTTTGGTCATCTTCCACAACTAAGGCAAATAACCAACCATGTTTCCTTTTAATCTAAGTTTCAAGAAAAGTAACATTTGGGGGCTCTTGAAAGAATTTTTAAAAATAATTTCCTTAGTTTAGAGATGAGATTGATTGGATTTTCTGAGTACTCTATTTCATACTTCTAGAGTGGACCTGAAACTATATTTTGACCTTCCTAACTCAATAACATGCATTTTTAATGTGCTTTTCTTGGATTTATTATTCTACAGTGGTAATAAGGAGAACATGGAGTTTCCATTGTTAGTTTAAAAATAATGAAAGCTGTATTTAAAGTGGACTGGACCTTCAAGGAAACTCCCCCTTCTTCACAGATGTAGTTTTTCTTTATCATTGTCCCTTTTTATTTCTAAATGCATTGTCACTGCTACACCAAGAGGGTGGATGGGGGGAGGGGGTAAAATGAGAGTATTTACTCCAGTTTTTCAAATTTGCCCAAGTGTCTTAGATTTACAACTTAAATTTAATGACTATGAAAAATTGTATAGGACTTGGATCAAATAGGTATTACTTAAAATAAGGTGAGAAAATCAAGCATAATGAGGGTCCTTATGTAAAGAAAACATTTCTGATAACAAGATGCAAATGTCCCGTAACAAACATTTGAGAGAGGTAGAACTACCAAGTGAAGTGAAGAATTGAGGCAATTAGTGAGAAACTTACAGCCAGGCTTTTCTGAATATACTCCATGAACTTGAAGGTCTCTGTATTAATCCAAATTGTTTCTGGAATCTCTCTTCACTTTGTAGCCAAACTTATTAATTTCATCAAGGAACATTTTCACTAAATAAAACTCAATTGAATGACATCATAGTAGAATGAAAAAAATTTGGAGTCCCAGATTCTGTGTCATGTGTTATATGCATGTGACCTGGAAATGCTTTCCATCTTCTGAGCCACAGTTTCTTCATCTATACAATGGGGATGATGATACTTGCATGATGCATCTCATAGAACTCTTGTAAAGTGATTCCTTTGAAGGCCTTATATTGATCTTAATATAATATCATATAGTAAGATATTTCATTACAAATATAATTTATTGGGACATAGTTATATGTATATGTAGTTATTGGGACAGTCCTTTATACTCTCTCCCCCTGTTCCTTCCTTCCTCAAGGAGCCAAGTCCAGTCTTTGTATAACCTTGGATAAATCACTCTGCCTTTCTGGGCTACGTGTAAAGTAAAGTAAACTGTAAAGTATCTATAAAGTAAACATAACAATATCCTGCCAATTTCAAAGGCTTGTTTTGGAGGGAAAAAAACATAATACACAACATCATCATCAGAATCATTCATTTGTAATGAACTTTTCTCACATCGGGGAGACCTAGGTGCTGTGCAGTAAGTAGATAAAGCTCCCAGATTGAAGAGGACCTGAGTTCAATCTAACTTCAGTCACCTACTTGCTATTTTATCCTGGACAAAGCACTTAAAGTCGGTTTGCCAAACTTTGCTCATCCATAAAATGAGAAGGAAATGCAAACTACTCCAGTATCTTTACCAAAATAACCCCAAATAGGGTCAAGGAGAGTCAAACATGACTGAACAAAAACAACTTCTTCATATAGATGGATCAAGTAATTTTTAAACCTTCCCAATGGATAAAGTACTTTTTAAGGCTTCTAAATTTTTAGGCATTGTGCTAAGCACTAAGAATACAAATAAGAAGCAAAAAAAAAAGCCATAAACATTTTAATTTGACAACTCTTAAAGGGGAGCTTTAAAGGGAATAGAAGAAGAGAGGGCAGGAGAGTAGAAGGCACTAGAGATGAAGGGAGGTAAGGGTAAGAGCTGGAAGGATGGAAGCTGAGATCCAGAGGATGTGTTTCCAGGAAGGAACCCTGCGTGTGTCACAGTTCTTTGAAATCATGCCCTCCTGGTCCTCAGGGACTCTTGGGGCTTCTCAGCCAATGCTACATGTAGGTCTTGCTCATTTGGTGCAAAAAGACCGAAGTGTTTGAAAGGAGGGGGCGGGGCAAATCTTGAACCCAGAGGCTCCAAAACCTTTCCTTCCAAATTACCTTCAACGCTACTTCTGTTCTTGTATTCTGGCTTCTCAAATTACTCGACATATTCTGCCACATTATTTTTACTATGATAACAGAATATGTTGTGGCATAAGTCACCAGACTCTATCAGGAACAACTTAGACCTTAGGATTTGGGTTTTGTTTAACAACGGAAGCAGTGTACCCTTGAGTATAAGAGTGGTGGTTACGACAGTAGGAATAAAAACCCCACGCAAGAACCTCAAACATATCCTTGAAGCCTGTGGGCTCCATCAAGGCCAGCTGACCAGCCTCAGGAGGTGTTCCTCCGAGGGCTCTCACTTCCATGAGACTTTTCATAAGGAAATTGGGGGCTGTCCTCTCTGCTCTCATCAGTTTTTCAAGAACATCGTGAGTGCAGCGCTGAGGTTGTTTGAAGGTGGCATGGCGCATAAGCTCAGAGGAAAATCCTGCGAACAAACCTCGAACGACCAGACTCGAGGATATCGAGGACAACAGTACGGTTCATTTTGTGTTTGTGGGTCTCGGCCCCTTTTTTGCCTCAGCCGCATTTTATGTTTTAGTAGTTCCAAAGGGGGCACCCAAAACGCAAAAGCAATCATCCTAGCAAGTCCTTCAAAACAAAAAGTTGACCAAGTTCTAGGGATACGTGCGGCGTTTTACAACTCGCTGCTCCCAAGACGCGCGGTCAAAGCCGTCTCCAGGGAGGCAGTGATACCCCCTGGACCCGGCTTCTACAACCGCTCAGCACCACCCGAGGACAGCGACACTGCTCGTGAGCCAGGCCTCTCAATGGCGCCTCCCAGCCTCCTGGCCAGCCCTACCACTGCTTTTGGCATGATAATCTGGTATTGACGGGGTGCTTGGACCCCAATTCTTAAATCACATTTCTCTTCAAAAATCTCATTTCTCTCTCACCTCAAACCACAATCTCAGGCGGTCTTCCTCCAGCTCAAGGATAGCCTGTCCCCGCCCCCCCCTCCCCCCAGAAACCGTTATCTACCTTCTTTCCCTAGTAGCCAGCTGCACTTATACATTTATCACCTAGAGCCTGCTGCATTCTGACTAAAGTAGTTGTGCACTGGGTTACAACTTTACTACTCACTGACTAATCATATGTATCTTCTACTTACATGTGTGTATATTCCCTTTCCATTAATCTTGTCTAAGAAGACATTGATGAGACAAGCCAGATTTTTCCTGGTCAACTCTGACTGTTGATTGACTTAGTGACTTTTTATGCCTAAAACTATATCTCCATGTACAGCCCACCTCGGGCTATTTCCCGATGAAGTTTGGGAAAATTACCTGCGAAGTAGATACAAAAAGTGCATATTCCTTTAAGAACTGACCACTCAACCATTCCCAAATCACATCCCAAAGCACCTAGTTAGCATATTTGGCACACATCTTACTATGGAATAATCTATATAAAATTTTATCAATAACTTTTAAATTGCAGGTTCCTTAAGCACTCTTGCCTGTGAAAGGCATAATAATAAACTTCTTTGCCTACTTAAGATTGCTTGAGCCCAGTGAATTCTTTCCAGACTAGGTTGACAGAGATCTCTAGTGGTTCCTGAACCTTTCTTGACCTTCATCCGTATGAATACATGGGAACTGTCATGTGACACATTTTTTTATGTCTTTGAACTTTTGTTGTGTGTGTGTGTAAGTACACATAGACACATACAAACAAATAATTTTTGATACACCCACAAGCCTAAATAGCATGACATTCTTAAAGATCCCAGGATAGCTTATAATGACCATCTCCACTTCTTGCTCATAAGGAATTTGTTTGGCAATCCAGTGTAGAATTTTATCTTTCATTGACTCCAGTCTCATTGGTCTACTGTTTCTAGCAAAGAGACAGAGAGACAGAGACAGACAGACAGAAACAGAGAGAGACAGAGAGAGATAGAGAGAGAAGGAGAGGGAGATGGAGAGGGAGAAGTAGAGGGAGAGAGAGGATTTGCTTGCCTGAAATGCTGTAGGCTTGTCTCCTTTTCACCAGACTTCATCAAAGATCACAGACAGCAGTTCACAATCATATTTACTACCTCTTTTGACACCCTGTAAGATGACCCTTACTTACAACTAGGAAGCTTCTGAATCATGTTTTGACTCAAACTCTATCATGATAATGTAAATCTCACAGAATGGAAAATCATGGAAGATGCTGATAAAGGTGGCAAAACCACTAACCAGAATAGTTTTCAGAAGTGTGAGAAGTACTGTTGACTTGAATCTTCCTTTCCTCTTCTATGACTGCTACTCTCTTCTCTGTTGCTGTCTTTCCTGTGATCACCAACATAACATGCCCCTCACTGCTCTCCTCTTGTATTTGCTCTCCCCCTTCCCTTCTCCAATGTGGCAATACTGGCTATGATAACTTTTTGTTCTGTTTGAGAAAACAGAGAATCATCAAAGGACAGAGATCTGAAAACTACTGATGTTATTCAGTCCATCCTCAACTTCATTGCTCCTGAAATTCTATCACTTCCAGTCTTTCTTAAAGTGAACACACTAAAGCCCTACTCAGCAAACACAACTAGTTGTATCAAAGAAGGAAGAGGACCTCCTCCTTCACAAACACTAATACATGTGCCATGATTTCAGGTGCAAAGGGGGCTCCCTGCACCCATGTAGCTCACCACAAGTTCTTGACTTCGATAAGTGCAAGAGAGTTCATAGATTGGTAGCCGGAATTTAGCAATACTTTGTGAAATAATTCTATATGTTTTCTAGGAAAAGACTAAATGCTTTTAATATATGTAATTATTAAGTGCATTCAAATGCTCTTTTTAAAAAATTATTTTACTGGGTGGTAGGAATAATATCTACTATGTTAGGATGATCCAAAATAAAAATTAATATAGCATAAACAAAACTTTACTCTTTGGAGGGGAGGGGAGGAATTTAGATCTGTTCAGAGGCTTCCAAAAGCAGAAATTTCCACTACAAATGCAACTCTCCAAATACTGATGATCTGAGAGAGCAACCTAAACAAGGGGACTAAAATATTGATTGACTTGCCCAGGACCACAAAGGCAGTATATGAGTCAGAAGGTGAATCTGAACTCAGATCATTCTATGTCCGTAGCTGGCTCTCTATCCATTTTATCCAACTTCTATATTCAAGTTATATGACCTTAACTATGCTACATGATATTACAGAGAAAAGATACTCAGTATATGTCATATCAGAAAAAAATCTGAGTATGAAAGTTTTCTTTTTTTGTGAAATAAAATATGAAGACAATCTTAAGAAGAAGAGTTTATCATTCAATAAAGTCAGGTTGACATGCTTAGTTATTCATTCAATCAATCAGTAAACCTTTATTGAGTGCCTACTATGTGTCAAATAGGGTGCTAAGCACCAGGGATACCAACAACAAACCAAAAATACTGTCCCTGTCCTCAAGGAGGACATGATGAAATGAGGGAGAAAACCTAGAAACAAACATATGTAAAGCAAGTTGTATGCAGAATAAATAGGAATTAATAGAAGGAAGGTGCTAACATTAAAGAGGATTGGGTAAGGTTTCCAGTAAAAGAAGTTATTTTAGTTGGAATTTAAAAGAAAGCTAAAGTGGGGTGCAGAGCCAAGATGGCAGAGTTGAAGGAAGGACCTGCTCTAGCTATACTTCCATAGCCCATAATATACCCATAATGTAAAAAATAACTCTAAACAAATTCGAGAGCAGCAGAAGCCACAAAACGACAGAGTGAAAGAGATTTCCAGTCTAAGACAGCCTGGAAGGCCCACAGGAAAGATCTATCACACCTGACTCAGAGGAGAGGTCAGTCCAGCCTTGACTGGAGCAGACTTCAGGGTGTGGAAATATGGAGAGCAGCTGCTGTTGCCAGAAATCTCAACCCATAAATGTTAAAGACAGCTTCAAAGGTCAGTGAGAAAGCTCTTTCACTTGGGTGAGAAGGCAGAGACTGGGCCTAGCCCTAGCCCCAGGGCAACAACAGCCACTGCTGCAGCAGCATCCGTTTTTGAACCCCTTGGCTTAAAGACTCTGAGGGAATCGAGCTGCAGATATGCATCTCAGCCCTGAGTGGTGTTCTTGGGGTGAGGAGGAGCCCTGGTGTCATGAAGTCAGCAGAGGCTCTGGAGAGGGAATTTTACTCACAGACCCTGAGCAGAAAAGCCTGTGGTTGCTTCCAGACCAGAGAGCAGGCCAGAAGGGGAGTAAACTTCTCTCCCTTAATTGTGACACTTTGGAGGAACTGAGAACTTACAGGTTCCTAAAGTGTAACCTCCACTTGAGAAAAGAGTCAAAAATCAAGTAACAGGCAGAGAAAATGCCCAAAAAGGGGGCAAAAATAAAATGATAGAAAGTTACTGTCTTGGTGAACAGGTATTTTCTTCCATCCTTTAAGATGAGGAAGAACAATGCATATCATTAGAGGAAGACATAAAAGTCAAGGTTTCTGCATCCAAAACTTCCAAAAAAATATGCAGTGGTCTCAGGTCATTAAAGAGCTCAAAAATGATTTTGAAAATGAAATAAGAGAGGTGGAGGAAAAATTGGGAAGAAAAAAGAGAATGATGCAAGAAAATCATGAAAAATAAGTCAACAGTTTGCTAAAGGAGACCCAAAAAAGTGCTGAAGAATGTAACACCTTTAAAAATAGACTAACCCAAATGGCAAAAGAGGTCCAAAAAGGCAATGAAGAGAAGACTGCTCTAAAAAGCAGAATTAACCAAATAGCAAAGGAGATTCAAAAACTCAAAAATAGTTCTTTAAAAATTAGAATGGAGCAGATGGAAGCTAATGACTGTATGAGAAACCAAGAAATTACAAAAGAGAATCAAAAGAATGAAAAAATAAATGACAATGTGAAATATCTCATTGGAAAAAACAACTGATCTGGAAAATAGATCCAGAAGAGACAATTTAAAAATTATGGGACTACCTGAAAGCCATGATCAAAAAAAGAATCTATACATCATCAGTCATGAAATTATCAAGGAAATCTGCCCTGGTATTCTAGAACCAGAGAGTAAAATAAATATTGAAAGAATCCACCGATCACCTCCTGAAAGAGATACAAAAAGAAAAACTCCTAGGAATATTTTAGCCTAGTTCCAGAGTTCTCAGATCAAGGAGAAAATATTGCAACTAGCCAGAAATAAACAATTTGAGTACTGTAGAAATACAATCAGGATAACACAAGATCTAGCAACTTCTACATTAAGGGATCTCAGGGCTTGGAATACGATATTCCAGAAGTCAAAGGAACTGGGATTAAAACCAACAATCACCTACCCAGCAAAACTGAGTATAATACTTCAGGGGAAAAAATAGTCATTCAATGAAATAGAGGATTTTCAAGCATTCTTGATGAAAAGACCAGAGCTGAAAAGAAAATTTGACTTTCAAACACAAGAAAGAGAAGAAGCATGAAAAAGTAAACAGCAAAGAGAAGTCATAAGGGACTTACCAAAGTTGAACTGTTTACATTCCTACATGGAAAGATAATATTTGTAATTCTTGAACCTTTTCTCAATATTTAGGTAGTTAGAGGGATTATATACATATATAGACAGAGAGCACAGGGTGAGTTGAATAGAAAAGGATGATATCTAAAAAAAAATAAAATTAAGGGGTGAAAAAGAATATATTGGGAGGTGAAAGAGAAAAATGGAATAGGACAAATTGTCTCCCATAAAAGAGGCAAGAAAAAGCTTTTTCAACAGAGGGGGAAAGAGGGAGGTGAGAGGGAAAAAGTGAAGCTTACTCTCATCACATTTTGCTTGTGGAAGGAATAACATGCCCACTCCATTTGTTATGAAAATCTACCTTACATTATAGGAAAGTAGGGGAAAAGAGGGTAAGTGATATGAGGAGCAATGATAGAAGGGAGGGAAAACAGGAAGAGGTAGTAATTAGATGTAAATAATTTTGGGGAGGGACAAGGTCAAAAGAGAAAATAGAATAAATGGGCAGGATAGGATGGAGGGAAATAGTTAATCTTTCACTATTAAGGAAGTCTTTTGCATACTACACATATATAGCCTATATTGAATTGCTTTCCTTCTCATTGGGGATGGATGGGGAGGGAGGAAGAGAGAGAAATTGGAACTCAAAGTTTTACGAATGTATGTTGAGAATTGTTTTTGCATGCAACTGGGAAATAAGAAATACAGGTAATGGGTTATAGAAATCTATCTTGCTCTATAAGACAAGAGAGAAGATGGGGATGAGGGAAAGGAAGGGTGTGATAGAAGGGATGGCATCTGAATGGTGTCTTCGGTTGGGGGTATGGGAGAGATGCGGAGAAAATTTGGAATTCAAAATCTTGTGGAAATGAATGTTGAAAACTTAAAATAAATAAATAAATTTAAAAATAATAATAATAAAAAAAAGAAAGCTAAAGAGATCTGCAGATGGAAGAGAGGGAGGAGAGTATTCCATGCATAAGGGAGAGCCAGAGAAAATATAAATTGCAAACTATTTCAGGATACCTACAATGGTACAATGGATAGAGTGCAGGGCATGGAGAGAGGAAGATGTAAATTGAAATCCAGCCTCAGACATTTCCTAGCTGTGTGACCCTGGGCAAGTCACTTTAACCTTAGTTTCCTCCTCTGTAAAATGAGCTGGAGAAGGAAATGGCAAGCCATTCTAGTATCTTCGAGAAGAAGTCTCAGATAGGGTCATGAAGAGTCAGGCAGGACTTAAAGACTATTCAACACCACCGACAACAACTCAGTATGACCATTGTTTTTGAAAAGAACATGGCAATGGATTCTCCCCTGGGGTTCGTTCAACCCTTCCAGACAAAAACTCAGTTCTTCCTTGATCACACTACTATTGTTTGTGTTGCCTGCCTTCTCCTATTGCAATGAAAGCTCTTTGAGGTCAAGGACTGTCTTCCTTTTGGATTTGGATTCTCAGTTCAGATGACAGTACCTGACATAGTAAGAATGCAATAATTACTTTTTCGTTCCTTCATTCTAACTCTAGGATCTAATTTAACCTCATTTTACAAAGGAGGTTATATCCAGAGTTTATATTTTCCTTTAATCTATGTTTCAATAAAATAACATTTGGGGGGGTCTTAAAAGAATTTTTGAAAAGAATTTCCTTAATTTAGAGATGAAACTGAATGCATTTTCTGAGCATTCTTTTTCACATTTCTAGAGTGGACCTGAAACCATATTTTGACTTTCCTAATTCAATTTCATGAATTTTTAGTGCATATTGCCTGGATTTATTCTACAGTGGTAATAAGAGGAACATGGAGTTTCCATTGCTAGTTTAAAAATAATGAAAGCTGTATGTAAAGTGGACTGACCTTCAAGGAGACTCTCCCTTCTTCACAGATTTCGTTTTTCTTCTTCTTTGTCCCTCTTCATTTCTACATGCCCTGTCACTGCTACACCAGCAGAGTGTGGATGCGGGTAAAATGAGACTATTTACTGCAATTTTTCACGTTTGGCCAGGAGTCTTCGCTTTCCCACTCACATTTAAGGACTATGGTAATTTGTATAGGACTTGTATATAACAAATGAGTATTATTTAAAATAAGGTGAGAAAAATCAAGCATAATGACAACCATTATGTAAAGAAATCACTTCTGCTAACAAGAGGCAACTCGTTTAGTAACCAATGTCTGAGAGAGGTAGAATTACCAAGTGAAGTAGATAATTGACGCAATTAACAAGAAACTTATAGCAGACCTTTTCCGAATATACCCAGTGAACTTGAAAGTCTGTATTAATCCAAATTATTTCTGGATTCTCTCTTCACTTTGTAACCAAGCTTATTTATTTCATCAGGGAACATATCCACTAAGTAAAACTCATTTGAGAGATAGCATGGAAGAATGAAAAAAATTCAGAGTCCCAGATCTGTGTCATGTGTTATATCCATGACCTGGAAACTCTTTCCATCTCCTGAACCACAGTTTCTTCATCTGTAAAATGGGGATAATGATACTTGCATGATGTATCTCATAGGACTCTTGTGAAGTAATTCCTTTGAACATCTTATATTCGTCTTAATATATCATGTAATGGGATATTTAATCACAAAATATAAGTTATTAGGACAGTACTTTATACTCCCTCCCTCTCTTCCTTCCTCAAAGAGCCAAGAGATCTTGTCCAAGTCCAGCCTTTGTAACCTTGGACAAATCACTCTGCCTTTCTGGGATGTCACCATCTGTAAAGTAAAGATAACAATAACCTGGTCCTGGTGATTTCAAAGGCTTGTTTTGGAGGGGAAAAAACATAATACACATCATCATCATCATCAGAATCATTAATTTGTAATGAAGTTCCCTCATGTAGGAGAGACCTAGGTGGTGTGCTGTAAGTATATAGAGCTCCTGGAGTGAAGAGGGCCTGAGTTCAAGTTTAACTTTAAACACTTACTAGCTGTGTGATCCTGGATAAGTCACTTGAACTCAGTTTGCCTCACTTTGCTCATCCATAAAATGAACTTTTAGAAGGAAATGACAACCTACTCCAATATCTTTGTCAAAATAACTTCAAATAGGGTCACAGAGAATCAGGCATGACTGAACGTAGATAGAGGGATAAATTTTTAAGCCTTTGCTATCTTCTTAGCATTGTGCTAAACACTAAGAATAAAAAACAAACATAAAGCAAAAAAAAAGTCATAAACATTTTAATTTGACAAGACAACTCTTAAAGAGGAGCTTTAAAGGGAACAGAGAGGGGAGGGCAGGAGAGTAGAAGGTACTAGAGATGAAGGGAGGCAAGATTAAGAGCCAGGAAGATGGAGGCAGAGATCCTGAGGATGTATGCTACCAGGGATCCCTTGTGCATCATCGTTCTTGGAAATCATGCCCTCCTGGTCCTCAGGCACTTTTGGGGCTTCTCAGCCAATGTGAAAGACCTTCATGTAGCTCTTGTTCATTTGGTGCAAAAAGAAAAAGGTGAGGGAAGGTGGGGGGACAAGTCTTGAACACAGTACGGACTGAACACTTTTCAGAGACTCCAAAAACCTTCATGTTGAATCGCCTTCATCATGACTTCTCTTCTGTTCTTATACTCTGCTTTCCCATTAATTATCCACACATTTGAGCTATTCCCAGTCATGGCAGGGCTGAACAGGAAGCCCAGCGCAGTCTGAGGCATCGACTGCATTGCGGAATGTCGGGCATATCAGCCCAGGACAGGAGTCCTGCAGAACCAAGTGAGTGAGAGCATTGGAACCTGGGTAACTGAGACTATCAGGTTTCAGACTAAATGCCTGTAAGTCACCTGCTTGAACTTCTGAGAGCCAAGATGGTGGAGTGATTGGTAAATGCTCTACCGCCTTTCCCTTCTTGACCTCTAAAGATCCATAAAATATTTCCCCAGGAAAAATCCTGGAACAGTGGGATCAGCAGAAGGGGAAAACAGACTCCTAGCACATGAAGCTAGAAAAACTGCTAAGGAGGGTCCCTCTTGCTGTAGCTGAAGGGGAGGGACAAGTACAGGACCAGAAATCTCCCAGATAGACCCATCTCAGTGAATTAGGAGGAGATCCTGAGCCCCAGGGGTCCACTGGAGCCCACAATCACCAACAACAGGACCCCAGGCCTGCCTCAGCACCCCAATTGGGAATTGGGATCACCAGCTGCTGAGTTTATCTATCCTGTAGCTCAGCAGAGGAGACCTTCTGGGGCCAGACCACCCCTCTCCCACATTTAAGAAGCTAACTCCAGGGTAACTGTGGGGAAACTCAGAAAGACTTCACCTGACCTCTGCTTTCAAACACTAGTTATCTCAGGATCAGGTAAGTCTCAGCATTTTAGTTTGTAGCTGAAAGAATCAGAGGCCACAATACACAAAACCTCAAGTTCAAGGTACAAGAATTGTGGGACAGAGCCCCTTGTGTCTCAGAAGCAGAGATCTACTTTAAAAGCCAAGAAAAGAATGATCATCATTAGTAGAATGACAATGATGAGACAACCTACCAAATCTTATGGGATACTGAAAAAGCAGTTCTATGGGGAAGTTTTATATCTTTGAATTCCTAGATGAATAAAATAGAGAAAGAGGAGATCAACAAATTGGACATGCAGCTGAAAAAGCTAGAAAAAGAACATATTTAAAAATTTCCAAGTAAATAACAAATTAGAAATACTGAAAATCGAAGGAGAGATTAATAAAATTGAAATTAAGAAAACTATTGAACTGATAAATAAAACTGAGTGAGTTTTATGGAAAAAAAACCAACAAAATTGATAAACCTTTGGTCAATTTGATTTTTTTAAAAAAGAAGAAAACCAAATTATCAATATCAGAAATGGAAAGGGTGAACTCACCTCCAATTAGGAGAAAACTAAAACAATAACTCAAAATCACTTTGCCCAACTGTATGTCCATAAATTTGACAATCTAAATGAGATGGATGATTATTTTAAAAAATATAAATTGCCCAGATTAACAGAAGAAGAAGTTGAATACTTAACCCCATCTCAGAAAAAGAAATTGAACAAGCCATCAATGATAGGAAAAATCTCCATGGCCAGAGGGATTTACATGTGAATTCTATCAAACATTTAAAGAACAGTTAATTCCAATACCATATAGATTATTTGGGAAAATTGGAGAAGAAGGAATCTTCCTAAATTCTTTTTATGATACAAATATAGTTTTGATACCTAAACCAGGGAGAGACAAAACAGAAAAAGAAAATTATAGACCAATTTCTCTAATGAATATGGATGCAAAAATTTTAAATAAGATTTTAGCAAAAAGAATACAGCAACTTATCACAAGAATAATACATTATGATTAGCTAGGATTTATGCCAGGAATGCAGGGCTGGTTCACTATTAGGAAAACTATTAGCATGATTGATCATATCACCAACAAAACTAACAGATACCACGATTATCTCAAGATGTAGAAAAAGCTTTTGACAAAATAACACACCCATTCCTATTGAAAACACTGGACAGCATAGGAATAAATGGAACTTTCTATAAAATAATAAGCAGTATCTACCCAAAACCTTCAGCAAGCATTATATGCAATGGGAATAAGCCAGATATATTTCCAATAAGATCAGGGGAGAAACAAGGATGTCCATTATCACCACTATTATTCAATATGGTACTAGAAATGTTAGCTGTAGTAATAAGAGAAGAAAAAGAAATTGAAGGAATTAGAATAGGCAAAGAAGAAACTAAATTATCACTCTTTGCAGATGATATGATGATATACTTAGAGAATCCCAGAGTATCAAGTAAAAAACTACTTGAAATCATAAGCAACTTTGGCAAAGTTGCAGATTACAAAAAATGAACCCACATAAATCATCTGCATTTCTATATATTACCAACAAGGCCCAACAGCAAGTGACAGAAAGAGAAATTCCATTTAAAGCTATGATAGACATTATAAAATATCTGGGAGTCTACCTGCCAAAACAAATCCAGGGACCATATGAACACAATTATAAAACACTTTTAGCACAAATAAAGTCAGATCTAAGTAAGTGGAAAAACATTAGTTGCTCATAGGTAGGCCGAGTCAATATAATAAAAATGACAATTCTGCCTAAATTAATTTACTTATTCAGTGTCATACCAATCAAACTATCAGATAATTATTTTCTAGAGCTAGAAAAACATCAAAATTCATCTTCAACTAGAAAGAGAAAAGGTCCAGAATATCAAGGAAACTAATGTAAAGAAATGCTAGGGAAGGTGGCCTAGCCCTACCAGATCTCAATTGTATTATAAAGCAGCAATTATCAAAACCACTTGGTACTGGCTAAGAAAGAGAGGGGTAAGACCAGTGGAATAGATTAGGTACTCAAGACACAGTAGTCAATGAATATAGCAGTCTACTGTTTGATAAACCCAAGGATCCCAGTTTCTGGGATAAGAACTCACTGTTTGACAAAAATTGCTGGGAAAACTAGTTAACAGTGTGGCAGAAACTGGGCATAGACCAATGCCTAATACAATACACAAGAATAAAGTCAAAATGGGTATATGATCTAGCTATAAAGGTTGATACTATAAACAAATTTATGGAGCAAAGAATAGTATATTTGTCACATTTATGGAGAATGGAGAAATTTTTGACTGAAGAAGCAATAGAAAACCTTATGAAGTGCAAAATGAATAATTTTTATTACATTAAATTGAAAAGTTTTTGCACAAACAACTCAATGCAATCAAAATTAAGAGGGAAACAGAAAATTGGGAAATAATTTTTGCAACTACTCTCTGTGATAAAGGCCTCATTTCTAAAATATATAGAGAACTGAGTCAAATGTACAAGAATACAAGTCATTCCCCAACTGATAAATGGTCAAAGGACAAAAATCAAACAGGTAGTTTTCAGAGGAAGAAATTAATTATCTATAGTCATATAAAAAAATGCTCTAAATCACTATTGATGAGAGAGAAGCAAATCAAAACAACTCTGAGATACCACATCACACCTATCAGACTGGCTAACATGACAAAACAAGATGATGATAAATGTTTTAGAACATGTGGGAGAGTTGGAACATTGTTGGTGGAGCTGTGAGCTGATCCAACCATTCTGAAGAGCAATTTGGAACTATGCCCAAAGGGCTACAAAAATGTGCATACCCTTTGTCCCAGCCATACTACTTCTAGGACCATATCCCAAAGAGATCATAAAAATGGAGAAGGATCCCACATGCACAAAAATATTTATAGCAGCTTTCTTTGTGGTGGCCAAAAACTGGAAATCAAGGGGATGCCCATCAATTGAGGAATAGCTGAATAAATTGTGGTATATGAATATAATGGAATACTATTATGCTATAAGAAATGATGAATAAGAAGACTTGAGAGAGGCTTGAAAGCACTTATATGATCGGATGCTGAGCGAAAGGAGCAGAACCAGGAGAACTTTGTGCCCAGCAACAACCACAGTGTGTGAGGAATTTTTCTGGTAGACTTAATCTTTTACAGCAAGGCAAGGACCTAAAAACTTCCCAATGGACTTCTGAGACAAAACACCTTTCACATCCAGAAAAAGAACTATGGAATTGAATCTCAGAACAAGACAGACCATTTTCTTTTGTTATGTTTTGAGTTGTTTTGTTTTGTTTTATGGTTTCTCCCATTCATTTTAATTCTTCTATTCAACACAACTGTGGTGAAATTGGTTATGTATGTGTATGTGTAGAAGCTAATAAGATTGCAAGCCATCTAGGGGAGGGAATGGGAAAGGAGCAGGGAAAGAGGGGGAGGGAGGGGAGAAATCTAAAATATATGGAAGTCATTATAGAACACTGAAAACAAAAGAATTATTAAAAATTATAAAATTTTACAATTTATAATTTATAAAAAATTATAAAAAATTATCCGCATATTCTGCAACTTTGTTTTTACTATGATAACAGAAGATGTTTTCACAGAAATTTCCAGAACCTGTCAGAAACTGCTTAGCATTTAGTATTAACGAAGCAAGCAGTGTACCATTGCGTATAGTAGCGGTCCTTACAACAGCAGGGATAAAAACCCCGAGAAAGGGGGAAGGTGCCCTTTTCCTGAGTGATCCTTGCGAATACACCAAAAACATCGTGGTAGCCTCTGCGCTCCATCAAGGTCCGCTGCCCATCCGCCGCAGGAGGCGCTTCTACCAGAACGCTCTTGTCACGGCTTGTCATGCCCACGAGGCTTCTCGTAAGGAAACAGGGGGATGTCCCATTTTCTTTCATCAGTTGTTCAAAAAGAACCTTGTAAGGGCTGCGCTCAGGTTGTCTGAAGGTGGCCTGGCGCAGGAGCGCAGCGGAAAATCCCGTGAACAAGCCTCGAACGACCGCCGACTCGAGGATGTCCGGGACAACGGGACGGTTTGTCTTGTATTCAAGGGTCTCTGCCCCTTCCTGAAACAGCCGATTTGTGTTTTTCACCACTGCCACAGGCTGCACCCAAAACGTAGGAGCCATCATCCTAGCCGGGCCTCCAGACAAAAAGCTGACCAAGTTCTTGGGACGCGTGCGGAGTCTTACAGCCAACACGCTGCCCCCAAGACCCTAGGTCAAAGCCGTCTCCGCGAAGGCAGGGATGCCCTTGAGGACCCGGCTTTTAGAAGCGCTCAGCGTTACGAGGGACAAAGAGACCGTGTACGTGTGCCAGGCCTCACAATGGCCCCTCCCAGCCCCTACCTCGCCAGCCCTACCACCACTTTCGGCATGAGCATCTGTTGTGACTATATTAGTACTGCCATGTGAGACTTGTCTTTATGTTGTTGAACTTGCTTTGTGTGTGTGTACATAGACACATACATGCACACCTAAGTACAGATGTCTATGTGTATATACATGTGTGTGCACATGTGTATGTGTGTGCATATATATATATATATATATATATATACATATACACACATACATACACAGCCTATATAGCACGACATTCTTAATGATCCCTGGATAGCTTATAATGAGCACCTCTACCTGTTGCTCATAAGGAGTTTGTTGGCAATCCAGTCTAGAATTTTCTCTTTCATCGACTCCAGTTTCATTGGTCTATTGTTTCTAACCTTCATGCTCTCCTTTAAAAGAGAGAGGGAGAGGGAGGGGGAGGAGGAGGAGGAGGAGGAGAAGGAGAAGAAGAAGAAGAAGAAGAAGAAGAAGAAGAAGAAGAAGAAGAAGAAGA
>CM053769.1:81071214-81147026 GCA_028658325.1 Potorous gilbertii
GCTAAAGGATGATTAACAAAAGAGATTACACCTTCATTTCATTTCATTAGTAAATTTTATGTAAATTAAATTTACATAATTTTATAATAAAAATACATAAATTTATGTAAAGTAAATGTAAATTTAAATTTTCATTGACTCCCTGGTGATTTCCTATCCAGGTAGTGTAAGTACTTCCTCTGTAATTTATAGTTTCAGCAAGTTATACAAAGAGATTAAGGCATTTGCCCATAGCCACTATGCAAAAGAAATATAACTTGAACTCAGGTTTTCCTACTGTCTTGAGGTCAGCTCCTTGTCCACTGCTTTTGAGGCTACCTCTTTCATTCTTTTATTTTTTAGAATATTTTTATTCCAATATTTGCTCTTCTTTAAAGTAGTTATAGTATAATCTTGTGTAATATTAACTATGGTTCCCTCACATTTCATTTTTTTTTCATTTTGTATACATGTAGTATTTTTCTCTGACAAGGAAACTTCGTATTATGAAGCTATGCAATTTCTGAGTATTTTCAATTTGGAGTTTCAGGAAGCCACTGATGGATACATTGTATCATTCTCTGAGAGGCATAGGATGATTCTTTTGTCACTCCCTGAAATGTAGTATCTAGGTTTTTTATTTGGTCAAAGTTTATGTAATATAAGTTATATTTTGATTGTTCAGTCATTTTAGTGTTCATGACCCTGTGGACCTCTCTCCACGGGGTTTTCTTGGCCAAGATAATGGGATGGTTTTGCCAGTTTCTTGTCCAGTGGCAAACAGCAGTTAAATGACTTGCCTAAAGTCACACAACCAGGAAGTTTCTGAGGTTAGATTTGAACTCAACTATTCCCGACTCCAAGACTAGCCCTCTATCCATTGCACCACACCTAGCTGCCCAATTATATTAAAATATAAATTAATTTATTTATTTACCTCACCTTGACCTTTTTCTAGGTTAGTTGTTTTTAGTAGCAGGTTATCGTCGTCTATGCCTTTCTAATTTTTCGGTTTTTGTTCTTGTAATTATCATTTGATTGAATTATTGAGTTGTTTGCTTCATTCTATTTGTCAATCTACTTATTGGAGTAAGTTTCCTCACCTTCTGCTTTAAACTAATTTTTTTCTCAAGAGCTTTGATTTCATTTTTTAGCTCTCAATTAATTTCTCCCAGCTGCCCTTGTGATCAAGCCGTTCTTTCCTTTGAACGTCTTTTTGTTCCTTTAGTTTTACCTCATAGGCTTCCTTAACCAACAGTATCTCTTTGTTGTGTTCAATTTTCTTCTGTTTATTAATATCTCCAGGTATCGATTTCTGATTTGGGACTTTGTTCTATAATTAGGTTCCACTCTCTTTTATACTCTTGCATGGGAGAAGGCAGGAATAAAATTACGGATAAAACTGGCTGCTACTGTGCTTTACCTCCTGATACAATCTCTAGTGTCTGTATTGCTCTTCAGGGTACCCAATATAGATACCGGTTTTGGTTCAACCTTTGTCTTCTTTCAGCACTTTCTAGCAAATTCTAAACCATACTGCTTTCGTTTTTCTTATTGACCTCCCACTGGATCTTAGATCCTGGACTGTAGTAGGTGAACTCTTGACATATCTTGCCTAGAATTCAGGCCACCATATGCCTCCCAAACATTCCTATCCTCTTCCCTTACTTTTCAACTCTGTATGTGTTATCTCCCCTATTAGAATGTCAGTCCATTGAAGGCAAGGATTTCTTGCCTGCCAGTGCTTAGCCCAGTGCTTGACACATGGTAATTGCTTAATACATGCTTTTTCATTCATCTATTCACTATCCTCAGTAACAGAATTGGTGCTGCCTCCTGCTTTGGTCCTGAGGTCTTGGTGGAGTGTAGATGATCCTTCTAGTCTCCTAAAGGATTCCTGGACATATAAACCTCATCATAGTCAGCTAACCCTGTGTTCTTCTGGGATTCTGAATACTCTGGGCTGTTCAGTGCCTAGTTCCCCTCTTCTATAAAAATATAATTCTATTCTCTGCTGTTATTCTTACATACCAGGGAATGATCCAGGTTCCATTTATGGGAGCTCATGCTGGATTCACGCTCCCCTGGAATACCTCTCCTCAGACCCCTCTCCCCAAGCTAAGCTTCAGGTCCTCCTTTGTTTGGTTGTTGTCCGTTCTCAGAGCGCCAAAATGACATCACCATGATAAAGTGAAGTTTCAGTGTGTCCAACTGACTGTGGCTGATCAGACCAATATGAGCTCAAAATGTTCTATCACAGTTTGGGCACAGATAGTCCATGTGAATATTGGGGGTGGATTCCTCAAATTTGAACATCCTACCTTTCCTTTGTGTTGTATTAATTCTTCTTTGTTCATAGAGCACAGGACCTTTACTGACGTGGGCACACAATGTTGAGCATTCCTGTGCCAGTGTCTCCCATGCTGCACAGTCAAATCCAAAGTTCTTGACAGAGACCTTGAGAGTGTCCTTGCATCATTTCTCCTGACCACCATGTGATCTCCTACCCCGTGTGAGTTCTCCATAAAATAGTATTTTTGGCAATTGTACATTTTACATTCGAACAGCGTGACCAGCCCATCAGAGTTGCGCTCTCTGAAGCATAGTTTGAATACTTGGCAGTTCAGGTCTATCAAGGACATCAGTGTCTGATATCTTATCCTGCCAGGTGATCCTCAGAATCTTCCTAAGACAGTTCAAATGGAAGTGATTTAGCTTCCTGGCATGGCAATGATAGACTGTCCATGTTTCACAGGCATACAACAGTGAGGTCAGCACAATGGCTCTGTACACCTTCAGTTTGGTAGTCAGTCTAGTACCTTTCCTCTCCTAAATTTTTCTTTGGAGCCTCCTAAATATTGAGCTAGCTCCGGCAATGCTTGTATCAACCTCGTTGTCAATGTGTACATCCCTGGAAAGTATACTACCAAGGTAAGTGAACTTATCCACAGCATTCAAAACTTCTCCATTTGTTATAATTGATGGTTCCACATATGGATGGTGTGGTGGTGGCTGATGGAGCACCTGTGTTTTTTTGGTGTTAATTATTAGGCCAAAATTAGCACAGGCAGCAGAAAAACGATCCATACTTTGTTGTATCTCAGCTTCAGAGGCTGCATTGAGTGCACAATCATCTGCAAGCGAAAATCATGCATCAACACCTTGGTCTTGTCTTATAGCCTTTTCAAGTTGAAGAACTTACCATCAGTATGGTAGTTGACCTTGATGCCATGTTCATCCTCATTGAAAGCATTTGAAAACATGGCTGAACATGAGGATTCACACTCCCCTGGAATATCTCTCTGCAGACCCCTCCCCCCAAGCTAAGCTTCAGGTCCTCCTTTATATATCCATCCAAAGTGCTCCTATATACTTTCTGTACTTTAGGCTCCATTTACCCAAGATCAAGCATGCTTCTTCAGCCTTTCAGAGTGTGACTGCTCTGAACACCTGAAAGTTGATAGTGGTCTTCTTGTTTAGTCTTTGAGTATCATTGTTCTGCCTGATACCTACCCTTCAACATCTTAACTGAGATGTTAGTCACTGTGTGTGTGTGTATGTGTGTGTGCGAGAGAGAGAGAGAGCTTTTCCCATTTACCTTTTAAATGGAAATACACCCATCACTATTTCTGAATCCACCTATTTTTGTTAACATTTGATTGTACCTAAAGGATAAATATCAAGATGAAAGGAGGTGTCTGGAATTTGTACTTGATGCTGTGTTATTTGTCGCTTTTATCAATAACTTGAATAAAGGAATAGATGGCGCATTTATTAAATTTGCTGAAGACACACTCCTGGGAAGGGTAGCATATACACTGGACATCAGAGTCAAGATTAAAAACTTATCTTGATGGATTGGCATGATGATTTTTATCTAATAAAATCAAATTTGATAGGTATAAATGTAAAGGTCAACATTTTGTAAAGGGGTTTTTTTGGTTGTTTTTGTAAAGGGTAAAGGTCAACATAAAGGGTTAACACTTTCAACTGTATGAGTACCAAATAAAGAAGTTGCAGAAGAGTGACATAAAAGCTACTTTTTAGTCTATAAAGGATGGAAAGAAATATTATGTTTGTTCCGTTTTGTTCCAGAGGACAGAAGTAAGAGTGAATAAGTGGTAATTTCATAGAGTTATATCTAAGAAAAACATGCTAACAATGAATTGGGAAGTTCTCTATGTTCCCCATCATTGTAAGTTGTCTGATGTATTATGACTTATCATGGATGTTGTAGAGAGGATTCCTGTTCACATATGGGGGGTAAAGGAAATGGCAAGTCATTCTAGTATCTTTGCCAAGAAAACCCCAAATGGGGTCTTGAAAAGTTGGACACAACTTGACAGTAACAACAATATTATAGGCCCCAGTAGTCCTTTTGAATTCTGAGGTTCTGTGATTCTTTCTGAAAATGATTTTAATGAAATTTATTTGTAGGGACTAAAGTTTTAGAGTGTCGAGGAAAATAATGGTGGGAAAAGTAGGAATGAATGGGAAATATTTCCAGACCTAAAATTTATCATAAACCAGTAATTACCAAATTTATTTGGTACTAGGTAAATTAGAAAATGTGTCCATTGATTAGACTAGAAAAAGAAGAATCAAAACAATTGAAGTTAACAAGGCTGTGTTTGAGAAAGCTAACAACATAAATTACTTGGGAAAGAACTCTTTGACAGGAACTTCTGGGAAAACTGAAAGACAGTTAAGATCAACATCTTACACCATATACCATAACAAGCTCAAAATGGATGTGTGACTCAAATATTAAATATTATACCAGAAAAAATGCAGGGGAACCTCATAATCAGATGGTTTTTCATAGATATTGGTAGGGTGAAAATTCTAGGATATAATTTTGATTATATGAAATTTTAAAATAGTATTTACATTACCAAAACTAGTGCAAATAAGACAAGAGAAAGTGGTTGAATGGGAAAAAAAACTCTTTGCATCAAATAATGCTGTTATTCAAGATATGGACAAACAGTTCTTTAAAGATTAATAGATAGGAACAAACAGTTCTTAAAAGAAGAATGTCAAATTGTTAACCATATGAAAGATTGTTCCAAGTCACTGCTAATAAGAAAAATGCAAATTCAAATAACTCTATTTCACCTTACACTCAGCAAAGTGTAATGGTGATGACAAAAGATAGGAATCGTCAATGTTGAAGAGGTTGTAGAAAGACAAGTACACTAACATGCTGTTGATGGAGCTATGAATTAAGGGCACTATGTTGGAAAGTAATCTTGGAATTATGCTAAGGAAATGAAATGACCTGGAGATCCCAGTGCTAGACACGCTGAATCAATCAATAAAACAACAAACATAAATAATACAAAGAATCATGAAAACACTTAAAAAAATTGTTGCAAAATGAAGTAAGCACAATTAGAAAAACAACATACCCAACGGTCATGACGTTGCAATGGAAAGAAAAAACAGATGAAACCGAATGGTGGAATATTTTATATGTATTACATTGGTACCATTGAAATGTCAGGGAAAGTGCACAAGCTCATTATGTAGAGCCTCTGTGGCAAATTCATGGAAGGTCATGAGTGAAACTAGCACAAGATGGCAAATATTCTAGGCTAGTCCCCATTTAAGTCAGTTCCTTTGTAGTCTGGGTTTGATATTGGAATTGAAAAAAGAGACTTACTTAACCATAGGAGGAGAAGAATATTCAACAAGGTTAACCTTTGTGGATACCATGAGTTGATGTAGTTGAATGAAGTTTCCCTTTCTCTAAGTTGTCCTTAGTCATTGGCCAACTAAATCTCAGAGAAAGGCCTTTTCCTAGGTGATTTGTACTCAGATAACAAAGAAGGGCATGAGGCAGCTAGATGGCCCAGGGGATAGAGTGCTGGGCCTAAAGTCAGGAAGACTCATCCTCTAGAGTTCAAATCTGACCTTAGACACTTCTTCATCTATAAAGTAAGCTGGAGAAGAAAATAGAGAAGCATTCCAATATCAACCTCAAATAGTGTCATAACAAGTCAGACATGACTGAAACTAATGCATAGCAACAACACAGAACAACAGTTCTGAGTTGCTAGCAAATGTTTTAACAATTGGATCTTGGGGAAAAAATGGATGCATGAATTTAATCTGCATTTTTAACACTTGTTCCTCACTTTCTTAAATCTTAAAATTCAGCAAAATAATAAATCAAGTTTTAATCTGTAATTTGCTGATACATTAAAAATTTAACAATTGGCTGTCTTGAGCCCTGCACTAACTGGCTACTGTACAGACTGTCTGAGCCAATCATGTCTCAAAAACAATTACAATATGTTTTAAGATAAAACTAAACTAACTTACATGGAGGCAGGGATTAGAATATTGTTCTCACCACAACAGGCATAAATTACTTGCTATCTGCATCAATGGAATGAACATTTATTATCAATAGAATCACAGATTTCATTTTAGTATTGTATAGTTTTTGAATCATATTGAGCAGTTCTACTTTTCCCAGATGGCTAAATGGAGTGCAACATCTAGAATGCTGAGATAAAAGGGCACATTTTCTAACATTTAGGGTTGTCCAAAAGCTAAGAGTGGTCTGAAGGAATCAGTGAATTCTCAACAACTAAATCTCTATAGTTCTCTATAACTCTATGACTATAAGCAGAATCTAGATGATTGATTGTTGAGTAAATTGTAGATGGGATTCCTGTTCAGGGCTGGTTTGGACTAGCGGTTTCTGAAGCCCCTTTCAACTATGAGCTTCTGAGATACTAGAGCACAGAATTAGCAAATGGTAGATCCAATACTTGAGCCAAGGGTAACTGACTTCAAGTCCATTAGAGCATGCTGCCTTCAGTGATTGGACAAGCAATTCATGTAATCCTCAAAGGATAGTTTTTCAACCATCAATTCCATAAATATCATGAATAGAGTAGTTCCTTGGCAGAAGAGGGAGGAAAAACTCTGAGAACCCGAGTAAGCCTATCAAAATGCACCTTGAGACAAGTAGCATGAAATGTACTCTCAAATCAGTGTTTGGCTGCTAGCTGGTAGTTTCTTATTTTAACAAAATATTTTTTGCTAAATGCAATGCTCAGCTGTTCCTAATTATTGAAGGGGTACTAGGATTATCACTAAATTTTAGGACCCCAGAAAACAAAGCTCCAGTCATCCTGCCCTGGTTATAACTATGTCCTAATATTTATTTGCTGTTTTATTTTAAATCCTATGTTTCCAGTCAAATGACTTCTTACTTTAAATATTCTGTTGGCTTGCCTCTCTTAGTAAAACAAAATAACCCATTAAAATTATAGAACACACTTCAGTATACATTTGTGGTTTGCAATTGCTTCATGAAAAAAATTTCATTTTGAATGTTAGTTAGAAAAGGAAAAATAGAACACATTTTGCCAAGAGCTTATTATGGGGGAAAAGAGGGGAAGATTACCGTAAAACATTATGAAATCATACACCTGACTTTTGCCATCACCACTCCTTCTCCTGTCACAGCTATCTTCCCTTGCAGTTGAGCAGAATTAATTCTCAGACTGTGAATTGTTTCCTTCCTCCAGTTTCCCCTCCTCCATTATCACTACTTCCCTTTCTTATACAAGCTAAGAGATTTACCAGAGACACAATTCCTAGCACAAAACCTTTTAGTAGAGAACCTATTTCTAAAAAGGCCTGTAGCTTCATCTTTCTTCTTTTTTTTTGTAACCAGTTAATGCCAAGACAGCCCTAAAGGGAGTCATGAAAAGTCAGAAGAGACTGAAATGACTGAACAGTAACAAATGAGTAATCACCAAGCCCCTATCATGTACCAGCAACTGTAATAGGCACTGATAACCATCAATTCCATAAATGTCATGAACAGAGTAGCTCCTTGGCAGAACTGGAAGGAAAAACTCTGAGAACCTGAGTAAGCCTATCCAAATGCACCTTGAGACAAGTAGCATGAAATGGACTCTGAAATCAGCTTTTGGCTCCTAGCTGGTAGTTTCTTATTTTAACCAAATTAAAAAGTCCCTGTCTTCAAAGAGTCTGCAATCTATTCTGGGTTGGTCAACAAGCTTTTGTTAAATGCCTGCTATTTGCCAGGTATTGCACTAAGTGCTGGATATACAAATACAAACAAAAAGACAGATAATTTCTATACTCAAGGAGCATATATTCTAATGAATAAGTGCACATGTATACAGTTCGCTATATGTAATTCTAATACATTTTAGTACATAAGAAAAGAGAGAGTAGGAAATAAAGACAGGCCCAATATATGACAGAGAAAATCCAGAACACTAGGAGTGAAGCCTAGAGAGAAACGAAAACCCAGTTGACCTGAGTGTCCTCCTTCCAATGGAAATTCTAAAACAAAGGTTACCAAAGTTATTTGCTCTACTGCCCCCTTTATAAAAAAATTACTCAGCAGCCTCCCTAGAAATCTACTTTCTTTATTCCTTTAACAGTTTTTTTGAAATTTGCATCCCTTCCCAAAAATATAAAATACATATTTTTAAATGTCATCTTAAGTTTAATAATTTATTGTAAATTTATTTTTCTCCTGCATCGAAATTTTCATAATGCCATATTGCATCATATAATTGTATAGTATGGTACTGTAAACAAGCCATTACATGCACATATACAGCCCATGGATGCTGCACTTCCCAACAATGCACAGCAGGCTCTCCTGCCAATACTTGCTTGTTAAGACCTGTGGGCGAATTTGACCACTGAGGGGTTATAACTTGTATTTTCTGTGTTTATTTGGAAAATAATATAATCACTATGACTGTAACTCTGTTACACAACAGATGATGAAACATGTAGGAATGATTTTTTCAAATTTTTCTTCTCTTCTTTCCTTATGCTTCTACTGTCCTCCCCTTATATTTATTGAACACCCCCTAATTGCCCCAGAGGCTACTACCAACCACCCACTCCACTCATCCTTGATTGCTCTAGTGCCCCCTAAGGGGCAATAGCACCCTCTTTGGGAACCTCCAGAACGAATCAGTCTGTAAGAGGAAGAAGTTGAAAGTTGAAAGTTGGGAGGTTGGGGTTACCTCTGGTGTGTGAAATGCAGAGATGGAGTTAGTGACCTGGGTGAAGTTTCTATGACATAGTAGAGGAAAGTTAGTCAGTCAGCCAATGAACATTTACTAAACATTTATTCTGTGCCAAGTGCTCCACTAAACTCTGGGATTACATATACAATTTTATTGCTTGTTTTTGTTTTTGTCCTTAAGGAGCTTAACAACATAATGGGGGAAGACAACACACAAAAGAAAACTGAAAAATTGGGTCTGGAGGCAGTTGGGGAGGTACCTGGCCTGGGGACATGATGGAGAAATCCCCAAAAGTCTAGAAACAGGATAGCTGGTGGAAATGGAGAGAAGACTGGGCTGAGCCCCAACTTAAATAGAGGCCTTAGAGCTCTCACCCCATCCTTTAGTGACAGTGTCCAAGCAGAGGGGCAGAGGGGACTGATAGGATGTGAATACCGGGCAGATGAGATTTCCCAAAGAGGAGTATCCCGAGGAAGGAAGACATGATGAACCAGTCCAAAGATGTCCAAAAGCAGTTATAGCTGCAGGGAAATGGGGAGAAGGGTCATGCAAGACAGGAGTGCAGATTCTATACATATATGCATGTGTATGTATGCATGTATACATACACATGCATATATGTATACACACATATATAGCATACATACATATATATCATATATATATGAATAGAAGCATATATATCTAATATATACAGATAAATATAAATACATATTTATAGATGTATGTATGTGTGTGTATATACACACATACAGATGCACTAAACACCCTTCTCACCCTCTCCTTTCCATTCTTCTTACATCTTACTCCCTGACCTGTGATATTCTATCCAGTGACACTGGTCTGGCTATTCTACCAAAAAGACACTCTATCTTTCAGCTCTGGGCTGAAAGATTGGGTTGAGAAAACTCTGGTTGTCCTCCAGACAACGCTGGAATGCTCTCCCTCCTCCATTTCAACTACCAACCTCCCTTCCTTCAAGTCCCAGCTAAAATCTTACGTTCTACAGGAAGTCTTCCTCAACCCCTCTAAATTTCAATACCTTACCTCTGTTAATTATTGCCTATTTATCCTGAATATAGCTTGCTTTGTACATATTTCTTTGCTTATTGTATCCCACATTAGACTGTAAGCTCTAAACCCTAAATGGCTTTTTATATCTCCAGTGTTTAATACAGTGTCTGGAACATAATAGGTACTTAAAATGTTTATTGAGTTGAACAGAATGTGTATGTATATATATATATATATATGTATATATATATATATATATATATACACATGTATGTATATCTATCTATATTGAAAAAATGAGAGAGAGAGAGAAAGAGAGAGAGAGAGAGAGAGAGAGAGAGAGAGAGAAACTAGAACACAAGACATTTGGAGGGAAGGAATAAGGCGCTAGAGACCTTTGGGCTGAACACTGGAAGGAACTAGGAATTCCAAAAGACAGAGGTGAAGAGGAGTTATGTTCCAGGTAAGGGAGAACATATTGCTTCTACAAAGAGCAAGCGGATCACAGATTTAAAGTTGGAAGAGACTTTCATAGGTCATCAAATTCAACTCCCTCAATTTACAAATGAGGAAATTGAGACTGAGAGAAGTTAAGTGACTTGCCTAGGATAACCTCTTTAGTTAGGGAACAGAAAACAGGCTAGTTTGATTGGGCCATTGAACATTCTAAGAGGAGTAAGAGAGAATATGCCTGGAAAAGACAGTCTGGAGCCATTTTGTTAAAAGGCTTTAAATGCCAAATAGGAGAGTTTAAATTTTATCCTAAAGGCTCCTGGAGTTTTTGAACAAAGAAGTACTGGTAGTCAAATGTTCCTTCCCACCCTATTGTCCCTGAAAACCTTGCTGGTGACTCAAACCCCTTCTTTCCTTATTTTCCTCCTCAATTAGAGCTTTCTATTAATTGAGGTGCGAGTGGGGAGAAACAGTGACTTTGGGCTTCCTTTGGGAAGAATTTTGGAAGGCATAGAAAGGTCATGGATGTCCTTGGGGATGTAGGTAAAGAAGGTTTTTAGATCTGGGGTTAAAAAGCCCAGCAACACATAGAATATAAACTGACATGCCCTTGGCTGTAATCTGAAGGGAAAATTGAATCATGTGTGACATAAAAACAGCTTGCTGTGGGGTTTGGGGTGGTGTGGTGGGGAGGGGAAATGGGGCAATTTTGGCAGTTTTATTCTGTGTAAATACTCTTGGGTCATTCCTCATCTGTGTAGTCTCTGTGACTCTTTCCCTGAGTTCATCTGGTTGACAGATGGATGCAAAATGTCTTTTTGCCCCAAGGAAGGCACACAGAAGGCATGTGTGAATTGTAGCTACATGAAAAATAGGGTGAGCAGAGCTTCAAAGATTTTCCACTATTTTGGGTGGGCTAGATCACCAGTTCAAACATTAGACTTCCAACTGGGCAGATTTCTTCAGCTTTTTATCACTGTGGCCTCCAATGGAGATTTTTATTGGAAAAATAAAGGGAAGGCATGTTAGAAAAATGTCTCTCTTTTCTTTTATGCCTTTGGGAGAGAAGAATTAGCATTTTCCAGTGACTTAAAAGTTCTCACTTGTCCACATCACTCACAGTATAGCAGGAGATCACCTTTGGAATCTGGCATGTTTTGGTTTATTTCAATGAGCTGCTGTCTTTTTCTTTCTTTTAACTGATGTAATGGGAAGCAGTTCTTTCTGAAGATTTGCCTGAAAGGAGCACTAGCCCTCCTCAGCTATCAGTGAATACACATATCATTTTTACATGTGACTCTGAATTCTGCCCTTGGCTTTTCTTAGTTCTTGATAAAACAAGCCAAAGTAAATAATAAAGTTTTATCTTCCCTGGCAGAGTCAAGTTTCATCTTGTCTTAAGGTCAGATATGAGGTATCTCTAGTCTGAAAAAATACAAAAATGAAAACTATTACAGAACATTGTCCTAATTATTCTCTAGTTTATCTAGAACTCAGCAGTTTTACAATCTCACTTATCTAGAACACAGTTGAGAATTAGGAAATAGATAAAAAGTCATCCACTCAACCGATGGTTTCATTGGTTTAGGAGAGTACTCTAATTATGGAGATCACTACCCATCCATGTTTACCAGTCCTGTCTAGGACCTCTCCATGTCCTTCCATAGGTTTGACATTAGTTTGACATCTATAATGCTAGATTTCTTCGGAGTCTATGGAGAAACAGCTCCTAGGTCAGGGGTAGGAAAGCTGTGACCTTGAGGCCACATGTGGCCTTCTAGGTCCTTGGGTGTGGCCTTTGGAATGAGCCTAAGTTTTACAGAACAAATCTTTATGTTGAGTATTTGTTCTGTGAAGTTTACATTCAGTCAAAGGGCTACACCTGAGGACCCACGGTGCTACATGTTGTCTTGAGACTGCAGGTCCCTTACCCCTACCCTACACTAACCCCTCTTCATAGAGATCCTCCCTTCTACAACGGCTTGAAACTTCATTTTCTTTTTTATAATCAATAAATCATTCAACAAACATTTATTGAACATCTGTTATTTGCTGGGCGCTGTGCTAAGCTGTAGAAATTTAAGAGCAAAGACAATTCCTTCCTTCAAAGAGATTACACTCTATGAGTCATAACAATATATTTGCATGTAGATAAATACAAAATCTATACAGACTAAATTTAAGGCCATTGGAAAGGTACCAGGGAAACACTAATCTCATAAAAACTGTATACTAAAACTTAAGCTTTAGCCTTCATGATGAGACTCCCAGGACTGAACCCAAAGGCTATTTAGCTTTGTTTTATACACAGTTTTAATAAATTTGTTTCTTTGGTTTCATATCCTCCTAGGGCTTTATGCTATCTACAGGAGAGGGGTAAAAGCTGGAATCTCCTTTGAAATTAGCTAAAAGAATTGTTCGAGAACCAGGTGAGTCAAGTCCAATATTAGCTGTCTCTCTGGTAGAGATGAAGAAATAAGCCAGAGTTCAAGTCAGGTGAACTAAGTGCCAGGTTGGGGCTGTCTGGGTTTGAAATGTATAATCAAGGAGACAGTCCAAGGCTGGGATCAGTCTCCTATCAGTGGAGCCATAAAGGCAATAACTCGTTTCAATCTTCATTTATTGCGCTCAGAAGTTCCTTGAGCCCTCCTCTTCTGCAGACATCATCCTTGCCCTTTTTTGGTTCCTAAAGGTGCATACTTTTGAGGTTGCCCATCACAGTTTCTTCATCTACTAAATGAGAGGAGTTGGATTAGATGACTTTCAAAGTTCCTATGATCTATAGCCAATTAAATTAAGAGTGCCATTGCACCATTTACCACTTTTGTAACTGTGAGCAAATGCCTGAACTTTGAGACTTATTTTTCTCATCTGTAAAGTGAGAGGATTGAACTAGAAGGTCTTAAAGATTCCTTTCAGTTCCAGATATATTACATTCAATGAGAAGTATCCAATAGACACAGGCTAAAGGAGAACAATTTTTGTTGTGGTGGTTCAGTTGTTTTAGTTGTATCTGATTTTTCATGACCCTATTTGGAGTTTTCTTGGCAAAGATACTAGAATGGTTTACCAAATCCTTCCTCAGCTCATTTTATAGTTAAAGAAACCAAGGCAAGTAAGATTAAGTCACCTGCCCAGAGTCACAAAGCTAGTAAATGTGGGAAGTTAGATTTGAACTCAGGAAGATGAGTTTTCATAACTACTGTACCACCTGGTTTCCTGATGACAGCTCACAGTCTGACGAAAAGAAAAGAGACAGAAAAAGTGTGGAAACCACACAAGGACTCAAAAAACCCAAAAATCACTTCCTTGTGGTGGGCAAATAGTCTTAGACACTTTAACAGACCTGGAGTCCATTGCTATATTTAGTATGTTAATTCACATAAACATTTATGTTGGCAAATCATTCAGGAAGTATTAAGTGATGTGCAGAAAGTAAATTTCACAGGTGGTAAAGGAGTATGTAATTCTTAGAAAGGTTCTTATCCAAAATAGCAACATTTAAAAAAAAGTCTTGGTGCTTAGAAGGTTTGTCAACCTTAGATTAACTGGGAAATGTGCCCTTGCAGAAGAGTTCATTCATTGGTGGTTCTGAAGAGGCAATAAATGTTTCAACATATGTGATTCCAGGAAAATAAATGACAATGTCAGTCTTCAAGTTGCTCAGCCCTAGTCCAGAAGGGACATCTTCCACCTTGGTCCTTTCTAAATTTTCTGATGTCAGGAATCATAATATCTGTACAGTGGAAAGAACTTTGGATTTGCTCATGGACCACATAACTACTAGTCATATGATCAGAGGGAAATCTTCTAAACTTTCTCAGCTTCAGTTTTCTCATCTTCAAAATGGATTTAGAACCAGAAATTCTTGGGCATAATTATTAATGGTTGTAGGATAACAGTCAAACCCTTAAATTCTCTGAGCCTCCAATTTTTCAACTATAAAATGGCCATCATCATAACTATGATGCCTATGTCAAAGCATAGTTATAAGCAAAATATACTTAAAATGTATTATGTATTATTCCTAGCAATTCTTAGACTTAAAAACCTAATCTGTCTGGCTTGATATCTAGATGTACAGGTTGCCAATTAGATTAGGATAGTCTCAAAAAATTAACATGAAGGGATGCTTGGGGGTTTAATTCATTGGTATTCTTTCATCTTCACTTTTTGCTGTTCCTTTAAGTCTGTTATTGATAACAAAGGGCAGAGGAACGGTTCTCTCATATTTCTTGAGAATGCAGCAACCTAGTGATATCTGATTCTGTGGTGTATAGTATCACATTAGTTGAAGGGAGAAACCCAGCTTATGCAATGCAGGATGTTTCCTGAGCGGAGTAAAGAGAAAGAAAGAGAAAAGGAGACGAGTTACTGAAATGTACTTTCCCTAGAAAATTACCTGCCTTCACTGTGAAGGAAGAACTGTGGCCAAAAGGTATATTTTCCACTTGCTAGAATCAGCCAATTTGTTGATGAAATATCCAAAATGGCTAAACATTTAATATTGAAATGTGTACTCCAATCATCCAGCTTAGGAAATACCTCATTTGCGATCCCTAGGTTCTGTGCACCCTGTGCTGATGCCCAAATAGAGCCTGTCCTAGCTTGGACCTTCTCTGCTGTCTAAGAAATACACATTTTCTTTCTTTCTCCATTTTGTTCTCTGATCCAGACTGAGCTTTTCCTGAGTTCCTTTACTCCTTTAAAAACATCTTCTCCAGGTAATTTTCAGTTCCTGGTCCTAGATTAGGTGATGGTTGCATGTAAATGACTCAGTTCCCCTTCTCTCTGTGGCAAATCTACCCTAATCTTCAGCTCAGTCAGTCAACACACATTTATCATGTGCTTCCCATGTGCTAAGCTACATTTATCACTGGGGTTACAGAGAAAGGCAAAACACAGACCCAGATCTTAAGGAACTCACTTTCTAATGGAGAAGGAAAATGTAAAAAACAATATATATCTAAGATATATACAATGAAAATGTTAATTTCATCTCAGGATTAACGTAGTAGGAGAGGAAAAGACAGAGAAAGAAAGGTATTAGAAAGCATATGGTGGTATTTGAAGGTAAGTCTTAAAGAAAGCCAGAGGTGAGGAGATAGTGTATTCCAGAGAATAGTCAATGCCAGGGCATTGAGTCAGGAGATGCATTGCGGTATCTGAGGAACAACAAGGAAGTGGTGTGACTGTATCATAGCATATGGAGGAGAAAAAAGGGGGAAGAGCTTTAAATGCCAAATAGAGGAATTTCTATTTGGAAGGGAGCCACTAGGCATTAGCACCAAGGTAGCTAAGTGGCATGGTAGATAGAGCCCTTGACCTGAAATCAGGAAGACCTGAATTCAAAACCAGCCTCAGATAACTACTGTCTGAGTGAACCTGGGCATGTCACATAATCTCTGTCTGTTTCAGTTTCCTCTCAATAAAATGTGGGTAATAAAAGCACCCTTCTCCTAGGGTTATTTATTGCGAGAATCAAATGAGATAGTATTTGTGAAGTGTTTTCCATAATGACTGGTGCTTGGTAGGAGCTTAGTGATTAGAGGAAGCTTGATGTAGTAGAGAGAGTCAGGAAGAGCTGAGTTCTGCCTCACTTAGTAGGTATGTGACCACAGGCAAGTTGTTTAAACTCTCAGCCTCAACTTCCTTCTCTGTAAAATGAGGATGATGCTAACACCCGCCCTCAAAGCTCGATTGTAAAGATTAAATGGGACAGTATATGTAAAGTGTGTTTTTAAAAAAGTGCCTTATAAAAGTTACCTGTTATTATTGATTAAATAACAATGCGGAAGCAACATGACCTTTCTAGGTCCATATATAGTCCAGCTGCCAAATAAAATGAAGGTTATCTTTACAGTAGCTTTTTGCAATTAAATACCATTTAGGGCTTTCTTGGCAAAGATACTGGAGTGGTTTGCCATTGCCTTCTCCAGCCCATTTTACAGATAAGGAAACTGAGGCAAACAAGGTGTGCTGGAGGTCACACATCTGTTTTTGTTTTTTCCAACATTTTTGAAAAGGACCATTGGTGTCATGGAGTGATATTTTGGACTTAAGAGTTTTACAGTCAGTCACCTCTCTTCCAGAGTCATCAACATCCAGTGGCAAGACAGAAGTCAAGATGACTGCTGATGGCCTAGGATTCAGTATCACACAGGCAGAAAGTGTCTAAGGCTAGATCTGAACTCAGCAAGGTGAGTATTCCTGACTCCAGATATGGCATTCTATTTACTAGGCCACCTAGTGGCGTATTACCTGCTTACTAAATATTTGTTGAATTGAATGATGCTTTCAAGGATGTATTCAACAAGTTTGATGTGAAAAAGTCATCTTCATTATTATAAACATATTCCTGGTAGTTTACAAATAAAAAAGAATTTAGCAATGGTGCTTGGATTTATTTACCATCTGTCTCCATGGACCACAAAAATGTTAAAAACCTAATTATTTCCGAGAACCTTCGAGGTAAGGATAATAAATCTTAGTGTCTTTCTGTCAGCTGGGGTTAGTAATAGGACCTATGGTTAGAACTAGAAACCCAAATCTATTCCATTCTACTACCATGCTGAGCCTCCCTAGAAGATGTTTTTTGACATAACAGTTAATGCCTGCAGTAGTTTTCATATTTCATCATAAATCTTCACAGATGTCTTCAGTTTGAATTACAGGCCTGAAATTGCTTTATTCATTATGAAAATGAATACCTCCAGGTAAACATATTGAGAAGCAAATTAGGGAACTTCATACCCTGACGTTATCCCTTCTTAGCTAAAGAAATGCCTTCAAAAAAAGATTCCATTTTCTCTCCAGTTGTTCATGGGGCCTACCTTTATCTCAAAATAGTTTTCTACTATTTGTTATGTAAAATCATTCAATGGTTTTTACTACAAATCCCTATTAATCATATAAATATCATTATGAACTTTGCTTTTATTTTACTTTTGGCACCATGGTCACATCTACTCTCAATCAAAACAGTCCAAAAAAGCTTTAAAAAAGAAAACGAATCTCATTTTTAGATACAATTTATCATCAGTATGAAAAAGAAATAATGCTATCTAGTGGTTATAAAGTTAAAAAAGAATCTCCTTTGATAGTGTATGTTTGCTTTGCTTTTGAAAGTTAATGGGTTGCCTAAAATGTAAAGTGGAAAATCCCTATAGTGAATGAGCCTCCTCTTGGTTTGAATTTAATAGAAGGTTGGGAATCTCAGAATACCTCCAAGAACCAAGCAAATTTTTTTGTTAATTGACACCTCAGGTCTATGTAGAGGTCTTGTGCTTCTGAACAGACAAATATAGCTGGAGAGACAATAATCTATGCATTTTATACACTTGTCATATTACAGTGCATTTTTAAAAAAATGTATGATATCATACTTACTAGATTCTAAGCTCCTTGACGGTAAGCATCATATCTTATTTATTTTGGTATCGCCCCCATAAGATGCTTAATAAATGCTTTTTCCATACATGACCTGAAAGGTAGAAAACTTTTAAGATACAAAGGTTTACAGAACAGGAAGATGATAAATGTTGGAGAAGATATGGGAGAATTGGAACACTAATTCATTGTTGGTGGAGCTGTGAGCTGATCCAAGCACTCTGGAGAGCAATTTGGAACTATGCCCAAAGGCTACAAAAATGTGCACACCCAGCAATATCGCTTCTAGAACCGTATTCCCAAGAGATTGTAAAAATGGGAAAAGGTCTCACTTGCAAAAGTAGTTATAGCAGCTCTCTTTGTGGTGGATAAGAACTGGAAATTGAGGGAATGCCCATCAACTGGGGAATGGCTGAACAAGTTGTGGTATATGAATGCAATGGATTACTATTGTGCTATAAGAAATGATGAACAGGAGGACTTCAGAAAGGCCTGGACAGACTTATATGAACTGATACTCAGTGAAATGAGCAGAACTAGGAGAACATTATACACAGTAACAGCCACAGTGTGAGAGGACTGTTATTGGTAGACCTAGCCCTTCATAGCAATGCAATGACCTAAAACATCCAAAGGACTCTTGAGGCAAAAATGCCTTCCACATCCAGAGAAAGAACTATGGAATCAGAATGCAGAATGAAGCAGAATATTTTCTCTTGTTTTGCTTTTCATTTTGTTTTGGTTTGTTTTTCCTCATGGTTTCTCTCATTCATTTTAATTCTTCTCTGCAACATGAGTAATGTGAAAATGTGTCTAATAAGAATGTATGTATAGAACCTATATATGCCATCTTGGGGTGGGAGGGGGAGAAAAATCTAAGACTTATGGAAGTGATTGTAGAAAACTGAAAACAAAATAATTTTAAAAAAAGAAAAAAAAAAGATACAAAGGTTTTTTTGATTTTTTCCCTAATGCTTAGCTTTATAAACTTCTTACATATAAAGAATTCGATATTTTTAAAAATTTTAAAGAATATCTTATTAGCATATTAACATTAAACATTGCTACAATTTGCTTAACTATGTGTCCATAAAGTAATTAATTTAAATGTATGATATATCAAAACTTTTCTTTTTTCAATTTCTCTCTTTAAGTGTCTAATAGAATTTTTTGTCTCTTCCTTCTCATTTATTTTATTTCATGCAGTTATCATTAGCATGGACTCTATTCTGGTGCTGCTTTTGTTTTTTTCCTTTGTAAAAGTTAACAAAGGTCATTCCAGATTTCTTTCTATTTCCCATACTTGTTTATCCCAATTGCTCTATGCCATTACATTATTGTGCCAAAATTTATTTAACCATTTTCCCCTAGTTTATGAAAGTCTTTGAATAGATCTTATTTTTTTTCTGGCAACAATGTCAGAATATATTCTTAGCAACAGAATTAGTTGGTCAAAGGGAAATTAGGTAATTTTTTAGGAGTGGAAACAGTAACAGTGCCTTTACGGGAAATAGATTGAATCTCCTGCTCCCATCCCACCAACAGTGTTCTCATTTCTATACCAACTGTCCAAAATAAAGAAATAATTTGTGGTTGATAGATGCTTGATGATGAGCAATATGAAATTATTTGATATTTATTTACAGCAAGCCAGATGTCCAAATAGGCTCAGAGGAGTTTCCTTGTAACTTCATTTGAAGGCACATTGATGGATATCAAAATGTGTTTCCATGTGTCCCAAATGTTCTATACAGTGACTATGAAAAAGACTTTCATCTGTCTTGTGACTAGAGATACGAATTTTAGAATCTGGTGCCATATGCAATACTGTTTTTTTTGATTCATGAATTATCTAATATCTTGATTCATCTAAACAGCAATGAGGTCTTGCTGCTACATACCAGGTTGGGCTGTATCTTTCCAGTAGATAACAGGTCACACAATTTATAGTCATGCTTCTGTGGGTTTGTTAGGAATTTTGGATGGTCTCCAAGGATATGCCAGGTTCAAAATAGGCACTGTCAGTATCCTTTAATAGAAAATACTAATTACTAATACTTTAATACTCTTGATTATTTTTCAAGTTTTTATCTCAAGTTCAAAGGGTGTAATGATATTTGAAGTTGAACTTTTTCATCCTTCATTTTTGAAGAGGACCAGTGACATCATGGGGTGATGTCTTGACTTGCATGTGAATTGGATTTAAATGAAGTAGAGTTTCACAAAGTCATCACCCTCATTCTCTCTTCCAGAGCCATCGAAGTCCAACAGCAAAACAAGAGTCAAGATAATTGGCAATAACCAGGGATGAAGTGGATGACCTTGGCGTCTTTGATGTCCAACCAAGCTCTAAGTGCTCCATAGTATATGCTTCAGCTGCCTTCATAACTGTTTGAACAAATTGTTTCAACATTCTACTCAATCAAGAATCAAGGGAAGTCTTCACATTCTTGACATCCCCTTAAGTCACTGACAACTTTGAGACCTGGTTGGTTGTCCTCAATCTGGGTTAGGTCATCTGTTTGAGATGGTTTATCAGGCTGTGGCCTCTGCACATATTAAAGCTTTTTGGAGCTTCAGGTGAGATATGGGTGGCAGCTGGACACTAAAGGCGGATGAGCAGCCCTGGAAAGGGTTTAGCAAGCCCTCATATGAAAGGCAGTAGCCCTGTGTGACTGAGCTTCTCAAGAGATGGACAGAACTCATTATTTTTCCCCCAGATTCATTTCATGGTATTACTGGGGTTGATCTCTCTGTGTAAAGTCACCAGGAGACCTTTTCTGTCTGGAGCGATGTCTCTGGACTTATTCTTCCACAACTAGGCCGGCTACAACTCCCTCTCAGAGTTCTATGGCTATACCTAAGGGGTTGTGAATGCCCTTCCCTTTTAGCAGTTTGAGCCCCCGCTTTGGTGTATTGCTCCAACGTTAGTTGAAGTGATGAGTGTGGCCCAGTTCCATTTAACTGATGAAAATCAGTGACCTTTTATTTAGAAGACATAGCAAGAACGTACAAGTACAAAAATTTTCCCCAACATCTGAGGACTTATCTCTCATCCCTTGGGACTACTTAATAACAAATATCACCTAAACTTGCCCTGTCAAACAAAAGCTAGGGGCCTGAATATGAAAGAATACTTGTCATTGCTCAAAGAATGCTAATGTCTCCTCCTGCTGTTCCTAGAAGATGGAAGAAATACATTCTTGGAGCTATGCATAGGACATTTCTATTGAAATAGAATGAGTGTGTGTGTGTGTGTGTGTATGTATGTATTTTGGACTAGACATTTATACAAAGTCTACTGCAAGCACTGAGAAGTTAAGTGTGTTGTCCAGAACCATAAAACCATATAGCCAGTATGTGTTAGAGGTAGATATTGAACCCAGGTCTTTCAGACTTTGAGGCTGGTTTTTTAATTCCTTCACTTGTTTCCCCTAAGCTGGGCGGTACAGTGGATAAAGCTGGGGTGGGGAACCTGGGGCCTTAAGGCCACATGTGACCTTCTAGGTCCTTGGGTGTGGCCTTTTGAATGAATCTAAGTTTTATGAACAAATCCTTTTATTAAGGAGATTTATTCTGTGAAATTTGGATTTGGTCAAAAGGCTGCACTTGAGGACCTAGGGGTCCATATGTGGCCTCAAGATCACAAGTTCCCCACCCCTGGGAAAGAGAGAGGAACTTAGAGTCAGAAAGACCTGAGTTCAAATCCTACTCAGATACTTACTAGCTGTATGATACTGAACAAGTCACTTAATTTCTATTTGCCTTAGTTTCCTCATCTGTAAAATGTGGATGACAATAGTACCTATCATACAGGGTTGTTGTGAAAATCAAATGATTTAACATATATAAAATACTTGCAAACCTTAAAATGATACATAAATGCTAGCTATTAGATTATATCAAAAGATTCAATATGAGCAGGAGAGAAGAGACTCTATGAAGTACTTTTGTAATTGTCAGAGTGCCTGACCTCTAAATAATGAAGTCACCGCTAAGGGAGAGCATCTCAGAGACATGCTCTCCACTGTTCCTGGCTATATCTTGTCATCATATCTCCTGCCTCCTTAATGCACATGTCCTGGCTCTTGGGAAGCTGGTAAAATGGACAGAAACAGCCTGTGTCGCACAGATGCAAATATTATACTGGCCTTGGTACTCTTTGTTTGGGGAGGGAAAGCTAGAGAGCACATAAAATGTCATTTAAGGTGGACCCTCTGCCAGGCTCGTGCTATTCAACTACGCCCACAAACCTCCAGCCTTTCTCTCCTCATAGCTTACTGCTGCTTATATATATGATAATACAACTAGCCTTTGATCATAATGAACCAGAATTCGATGCTATCTGCCTCCGTTAAGTGTGCCAGTTACCACAGACCAGGGTGGAATTCCCCAGACAAACACTCAGCCTTCTGAAAACCACTCACAGCATGCAGGTTGCTACTCAAGGTCATCTAGGAGGCAGCTATGTGGCATAGAAGATGTGCGAGACTTGGAATCGAGATAAAGCTGAGTTCAAATTCAGCCTCAGATACTTGCTAGCTTCGTGACTCTGAACAAATTATTTAATTTTTATGAGTCTCACTTCCTCGTCTTTGAAATAGGGATATTAAGAGCACTTCATCCAAAGGGCTGTTGTGAGGCTCAAATCATATGATATAACGAGAATGCTTTGTAAACCTTGAAGTAACATAAGAATGTTAGCTAATGTTATTCTACTCAACTGTAAGCTCCTTAAGAATTTGCTCTTTTTAAAAATATATATATATTCTCAGCACTTTACACTGATGGAGCATTTGTTGTTTAGTTGTTTTCCAGTCACGTCTGACTCTTCATTACGCCATTTAAAGTTTTCTTGGTAAAGATATTGGAGTGTTTTGTCATTTCCTTTTACAGATGAGGAAACTGAGACAAAAAGGGTTAAGAGACTTGCCCGGGGTCCCATTTCTAGTAAGTGTCTGAGGCCAGACTTGAAATCAAGAAGACTTGTCTCCCTGGCCCTAGGGCTCTATACACTGCACCACCTAGCTTTTGGAGCATAATGAATGCTTAATACATATTTGTTGATTGAATGATACGAATTCTGAATAGCTCCCTACTTGGACTTTCTCCTACTTTCTAACTTCTCTGAACTTCCTTCTCTCTTCCTCTTTGCACTAATGATTTTTCCCTTTCCCCTGAGGTCTGGTAAAATGAAATAATCTCATTGTTATTTGTCCTTTGTTCTCTAAGAGGACCATGGCATCAGGAAGGTGATGCCATGACTTGTAAGTGGATTGGATTTAAGTGAGGCAGGACTGTGCAAAGTTGACAGTCTCACTTTCTCCTCTGAAGCCATCTGGGTCCAGTAGCAAGATTCAGATCATGATGACTGGGAACAATCATGATGACTGGGAGAGATATTATAGGAGATTTCTGTCTCTGGATCTTTTTTCTGTCTTTGATCTTTTAGAAAACTGTGGGCCTGTAGAAAAATGCAAAAAAAGAAGAAAAGTGTATTCAAGACTCATTCAATCCTGTGATTCCACACAGTCATCTGAGATCATGGTGCCATATTAAGCATTATTCAAAGTAACTCAGTCTAAATGTCTCTGAACTTTGGACACCTATATTCCAAAGGAGACAATGCAACTATAGACAAAACTATAAATAACAGAGAAGCTCTAAGTAATCAAAACTTTGGACACAATACAAATGGATAAAAGAGTCAACTCCACAAATTGAGACATTGCAATATGTGTCCTAGCACCTAAGAGAAACCAGAATTATTATGGAATGTGATTGAAAATAACTTAATGCATGTCTCTTGGTTAGATTTTCATGAAAGCATCTGTAAAAATATATTTTCCATATGATCTTTTAGTTATAGTAGAAGCAGGAGGGGAAAGGTATGGTGAGGCACAATCATAATAAACAAATGTATGAATATCTTAATATTTAAAGTAACTATTATATGTATGTAATGTATTATATGAATTACATGATGATGATGGTTAACATCTATATAGGACTTTAAGATTTGCAAAGCATTTTATCTGTATTATCTCATGCTCACAATAACTCTGGGAGGTAGGTATTATTATAATTTTATAGATGAGGAAACTGAGGCAAAGAGAGTTTAAGTGGCTTACTCATGGATTACACAGCTGATAAGAGCTTGGAGCAGAACCCAAATTCAGGTCTTCTCTATTTCAAGACTAACACTCATCCATCATATCACCTAGCATGGTACAGTAGAAAGAGCATTGACTTGGAAATCAAAGGAAATGTATTCAAATCCTGCCTCTGTCTTTCATTTCTTGGTTGATCTTGGGTAAATCACTTAAACTCCCTGAGTCTGTTTCTAAATCTGTAAAATAAGGGGGCAGTTGAGTGGGTGGGTGGGACTACCTGTCCTCTAGGTCTTTTTAGATCAATGATATTCATGGAGAACCTTTAATTTAGTTGTCATGAACATTTCTACCAACACAGATGACAACATCTCAATAGTCTTCTACAGAGAGTATGACTGAAAAATCCATTGTCATGCTACAAACCTGAGAATGAGCCTACAACCTGTTCCCTATATTTCAAAGCCATTACAGCTTGATAGGACCTGTTACAGCTTGTGCTTCACTCACAGTAATTTTGAGAAACCAAAGTCATCCTTTCTCACTTAAGCTTTGGAAGAGGGTTTGAAGGGGCTGAGGAAACAAGGGATTGAATGCACCATTTCTGGGATCATGAGTAAACTCTTCTAGGCAACTAGGTGATCCTGTACATAAAAAAAGTACTTGAAATCAAGAATAAGATTTCAGATCTTTCTATGGACATTTTGCTAAATATGTGACCCTAGCAAGTAGTTTAACCTCTGAATGCCTCAGTTTCTTCATCTGTAAAATGGGGGGTTAATAATAGCACCCACCTCATAGGATCATTGTTTGGATCCAATCCTATAAAGTTATTTACACACATTAAACACTACAAATGCTATAATTATTATAGTTCAAAATCACTTTACCTCTAGGCACAATGATTAAGGAATGAGAGAATGTAAGTTTCTTAAAAATAGCATCTCTTTGACTTTGTCTCTGCCTCACTGTGTCTTTGTCTCTGATTCTATTTCCCTTTATCTCTTTGATTCTATCTCTCTGGCTCTGGCACCATGTCTTTGCCTTTGTCGTCTATCTCTGTCTTTCTCCATCTCTGTCTCTGCCTCTGTCTGTCTGTCTAACTCTGTCTCTTTTTCACTCTTTACTTCTGCCTCTGTCTATCTGTCTGTCTTCTCTCATCTTTGTATCTCATCCTTTTAACACAGCCCTGGCACATAGTATGCATTTAACAGATGCTCGGGAAAATATTTAGGCAGGTGAAAATTTTGTAGGAGTATAAATTCTTTTGAACCTATACTACATAGTTGTCAAGGTGGTTTTCTTGCATAGGACTGGAATTAGCTTTCAGCAAATTTTTGAAGGAAGAACGGTTGAGTTGTCCTGAAATAGTGGAAAAGGTGTTGGATTTGAAGCAGAGGACAGAGGTTCTAAAACTTCCTTTGAAGTTTCCTAGCCTGACATATTGGACAAGTCACTTAACTGTTCTGGACCCCAGTTGCCTTACATGTAAAAGGAGAGGGTTCCACCAGGTGGCCTCTAAGACCCCTTCCAGCTTTATATTATTTTATAAGCATTTCCTTGGTAGTTTCCTGCTTCCCCTGTCAGAATGGTCTCCCTACCTTCTGTATACCCCTCACTCCAGGCACCCAGACTTTGTTTTGTTATTATAAGACTCTACTTTCAGCCAAACTATTTCAGCTAAGCTTAATATTAGTAAAGGGAGGCTCCATGGCACAGAGCCAAGATGGTGGAGTAACAGCACAGACTTTCTAGAGCTCTCCCCTCAAGCCCAGGCAAATACCTGTAAAAAAATGACTCTAAACAAAGTCTGGAGCAGTAGAACCCATGGAATAATGGAATGAAACAAATCTCTAGCCCAAAACAGCCTGAGAGGTCTCCAGGAAGAGTCTATCGCACCACATTGGGGACAGGGCTCAATTCAGTATGGGCTGTGCTGGTACAGAGAAGACCTGAGTAGATCTTGGTGGGGACTAAATCTCAGGCACCTGTGGAGGTTTTCAGACTTCATAAAACCAAAACGCTGAGGATAAATTGGAAGATCAGTGGAAAAGCCTGTGGGACCAGTGTAGGAGAGTGGAGTGGTCCAGCCCTAACCCCAGAGCAGCAGAGAGGGGAAGGGGTTGGAGGAAGCTGCAACAGCCACAGCAGCACCTGGAGCAGCAGAAGCCACTGTTTCTGGAGCTCTAGGCCCACAGATTGTAGGGGAATCAAGTGACTGACAGTACATCTCCACCCCCACTAGAAGCAGAGATTTACCTTGACAAAGAATTCAAAAGTCAAGTAAATATCTGGAGAAATGAGAAAAAAACAGAAAAAGAATCAGATTATAGAATCTTACTTTGGGGACAAGGAAGACCAAAACATGCAAACAGAAGAAAAGTCAAAGCTCCTCCATTCAGAGCCTCCAAGAAAAATATGAATTGGTCTCAGGCCATGGAAGAGTTCAAAAAGGATTATGAAAATCAAGTAAGAGGAGAGCAAAAATTGGGAAGAGAAATGAGAGTGATGCAAGAAAATCATGAAAAACAAGTCAACTGCTTGTTAAAGGAGACCCAAAAAAATTGAAGAAAAAAATAATACTGTAAAAAATAGACTAACCCAAATGACAAAAGACACCCAAAAAGCCAATGAAGAGAAGAATGCCCTAAAAAGCAGAACTGACCAGATGGAAAAGGAGGTTCAAAATCTCACTGAAGAAAACAATTCCTTCAAGATTAGAATGGAGCAGATGGAAGTTAATGACTTTATGAAAAATCAAGAAATTATAAAACAAAACCAAAGGAATGGAAAAAAATAGCAGACAATGTGAAATAATTCTTTGGAAAAACAACTGACCTGTAAAATAGATCCATGAGAGATAATTTAAAAATTATGGAACTGTCTAAAAGGAGCCTAAACATCATCTTTCAAGAAATTATCAAGGAAAACTGCCCTGATATTCTAGAACCAGAGGGTAAAATAAATATCTAAAGAATTTACCAATCACTTCCTGAAAGCGATCCCAAAAGGAAAACTCCTAGGAATATTGTAGCCAAGTTTCAGAGCTCCCAGGTCAAGGAGAAAATATTGCAAGAAGGCAGAAAGAAGCAATTCAAGTATTTTGGAAATACAATCAGAATAACACAATACCTAGCAGCTTCTACATGAAGGGATAGCAGGGCTTAAAATCTGATATTCTAGAGGTCAAAGGAGCTAGTATTAGCACCTACCCAGGAAAACTGAATATAACACTTCCTGAGGAAAAATGGTCATTCAATGAAACAGAGGACTTTCAAGCATTCTTGATGAAAAGACCAGAGCTGAATAGAAAATTTGACTTTCAAACACAAGAATCAAGAGAAGCATGCAAAGGTAAACAGGAAAGAGAAATCATAAGGGACTTACTAAAATTGAATTGTTTACATTCCTACATGGAAAGATAACATTTGTAACTCGAGACTTTTCTCAGTATTTAGGTAGTTGGAGGGATTATATATATAAATATATAGACAGAAGGCACAGGGTGAGTTGAATAGGAAGGGATGATATCTAAAACAATAAAATTAAGGGGTGAGAGAGAAATATATAGGGAGGAAAAAGGGAGAAATAGAATGCAGCAAATTATCTCTCACATAAAAGAGACAAGAAAAAGCTTTTTCAACGGAGGGGAAGAGGTGGGGAAGTGAGAGGGGAAAAGTGAAGTTTACTCTCATCACATTTGGCTTAAAGAGTGAATAACATGCACACTCAATTTGGTATGAAAATCTGTCTTACACTATAGGAAAGTAAGGGAGAAGGGGATAAGTGGAGTGGGGGGTATGATAGAAGGGAGGACAAATGGGAGGAGGGAGTAATTAGAAGTAAATACTTTTGAGGAGGGATAGGGTCAAAGAGAGAATAGAATAAATGGGGTGCAGGATAGGATGGAGGGAAATAGAGTTAGTCTTTCACAACCTGACTTTTATGGAAGTCTTTTTACATAACTACACATGTATAACATATATCAAATTGCTTGCCTTCTCAGTAGGGATGAATGTGGAGGGTGGAAGGGAGAGAAGTTGGAACTCAAAGTTGTGAAAATGAACGTTAAAAATTGTTTCTACATGCAACTGGGAAATAAGATATACAGGCAATGGGGTATAGAAATCTATCTTGCCCTACAAGAAAATAGAGGAGATGGGAATAAGAGAAGGGAGGGGTGTGATCGGAGGGAGGTCAGATTCGGGGAAGTGGTAATCAGAATGCATGCTGTCTTGGGTAGGTGGAGGAGAGACATGGGGAGAAAATTTGGAATTCAAAATCTTGTGGAAATGAATGATGAAAACTAAAAATAAATAAATAATTAAAAAAAAAATAGTAGCAAAGAAGAGGTTATATCATAAAGCCATAAGCTTAGATTTAGAAGGGACCTTGGAGATGATCTTTTCTAACCCCCTCTCTTTACAGATGAGGGAACCGAGACCAAGCAAGATAAAGTGATGTACTTAAGGTCACATGGGTAGTTATTTAATAGTGTACTCTTCCAAATTGAAAAATTCTTAAGACCAAAAGGAATGAATGTGATTTCTGGCACCATGACAGACAGCAAGGGAGATATTTCATGACATTACTCCTTAAGCCATGCTGATAACACCCACCTACTCTGTCTCTTCTTAATGTAAGGTTGCCTAGTGTTTCTCCAGATAGATCCTTCTTAGAGGATGATAACAGGAAGCAAGTTAACCTGACACAGTTCTGATAAGTCGTTTGAAATGAAATTGGATCTCATGGCTATCTTTGTTGGCTCCCATACTGAGATATGCTCTGTGGAGTTTTTCAGACAACCAATCAAGAAATTCAAATCCCTATAGAAAAAGCAAAAAAGGAGTGAAAACAAGACCATGACTCTTCCCATCCCTAGTCCCAAACAATTATAATGTTGAAGAAATAGAAGATCCAATTCAAGAACCACTTGATCTCTTAATCGCTTCTATTTTTTTCTCTGTACTCACTTATTATGCTAAAATCAGGTAATACATAGCTCACCACAACTTCTCACCACTTTCTAATATTCTCTGCCCTGAGTACAGTCTCCACATCATCACCCTTTGCTAAACAACAGTGATATGCCTATCTCTGGTTCTTCTCCAGGTCCTCAAAGAATTATAATCAATTGTTAGTTCTTTTAGTTGCTCTTGAAGTGATGAGGGAATTCCCACCCAACTGAGAAAATTGCCCCAGTTACCAGCAGGGTCTTCAGACTTCTTCTAGGCCTTTCTTTCATGTCCCAATCTATTAATTAAAAACACCCACCCTAAAGTCCTGATTTAAGATGATCTGCTAAGCAGGATGATCTTTAGGAGAGTTTATTTAAACTCATTTGCTCATTCAGAAAGGTTGGATTTAGGCACAACTCCATTTGAGAGGTAAACCCTGTTGCAGTGTAAATGGACTACCTAGATTCCTCCTGATAAAGGCATTCTGCTAGCCAAGGCAACAGTCGTCAGTGCTGTTATCATCTGGGTAACCAGAGAATGTCATCGTTCTCCCTCTCTCAAAGATGTAGCCTCTCGTTCAGCTAGTTTGTTTTTTTTTTAAATTTCTTTTCAAAAACCAGATGATTTTTTTTTTCCGTCTTTCAGAGGGTGAAATTGTTCATGTACCAGAATTTGTCTTTAAAAGAAACAATGCAAAACTTCCCTATGGAAACAGCAGATTTTCCTTATACCAAATTTTGTTTTCAGAAACCTTGGGAAATATACACCAGACCTCCAAGTTTCCTCACATTTGAATACAAAATGTAGTCATTACCACTTAGCCCTGAACTCTAGAAAAAGGATTCATCACGCCTATAGTTCATATTGTCCATTTAAACTAAACTCAGGTGCAAAATGGTCAGTGTTTCTTGACCCCTTTTAAAGGTATAGTCATCCAGATTGCCCCTAAGGAGATGAAATCAGCTTCAGGCTTTACAAAGGGAGGAAACAAAATGTGGAGGCATAAAATATAGTGAGGCAAACATATATGAGATTATGGCAATGCCAAACTAGGTTTATTTGGGACTCATATGCTCCACTTAGTTTTATTTTTGACAAGAGACCCCCAAATGTAACCCTTTTGACCTGAGCATTGTACCCCTAAATGGTAAGCTAAACATTCATGAAAAATTAATGGGTGAGGAAATTAGTACCTTCTTACATTTCAGACAGTGAAATGGCACCAGGGAGTACTGTTAGTGACAGGCAAAAAAAAGGGCGTTGATGTACTAGACACTTGCCCTGAAATACTTATCCTTTCAACCTACTGTCTTCCCGAAAGCCAGTCAGCAGCTGAGGCAGTCTGACCACACATTGCCAAGATGCCACCTAAAAAAGGTAATTTCAAAGGCAAAGTATGAGCTTAGGGAATGCTACTCCTGCTCTCAGATCCTGGGCAGTTTATTCTGGAAGTCTTTTCAAAGTTTGGGCTTCTCTCTCTGGTAGAATTATTTCTTTGTTTTGCTATTCCTTTGCTCTTGAGAAATTTGATGAGTTCACCTTTGCTTTTCCTTGTTCATCTTTTATTTGGTTGATTTCTGGGAATGATGAAGGAATCCAAAGAGTACACCAAGAACCATTTGATACACTGCTGTACTTTCTCTTCTAGCAGGGAAATCGAGGTCAGGTAAAAATGGTACATTTTGGATATCCTGACCATTGCAGACAAATAAATTAGTGAAATGACAGCGAACTATAAGTAATTCAGTTTGTGGAATTGTTTTAGGACAATATATACACACATGTGTTCAAGTGTGAACCCATTCTAAGACTAGAAATTTAAGGAAAGTCAGAGATGGAGAGGAAAGGGAATCAGGTGAAGGGAAAGAAAAGAGTCATAGAAAACTTAAGAAGTTTTTGATGTGGAAGGGCTAGGCAGTGTGAATGGAATGGGCTGTACTATGTTTTGTGTGACTTACTTTGGAAATTGTTTAGCATATACTTGAACATATACATGAAATGTGGTGCAGTGGAAACCACAATATCTTTCAAATGCGAAGGACCTGGAATTCAAGTCTCACCTTTGATGAGTGCCACATGGGTGACTTTGGACAAGTAACTTAGATGACTTCAGTTTTCCCTTAGATGATTTCTCAGGTCTCTTTCCATTCTATAGTCATATGAATATGTTGTGAACCTGATGGCAGTAGTTGTATTGGGGTCGTGTGCTTTTGTCTGCAAGAAGGCTGTTTTCAGTTTGACTTGACTCTCCAGCAAAAAAAAAAAATACTAATCAAAACTTCCTGTTTTCCCTTCTTTTTCTGTTTCTTTGTTTCTTTTTTTTTCTTGCTGTGGGGAAAAATATACACCCCTCTAGAATAGAAATCTTAATGTACACGAAGTGTTGGAGGGCAATCATCTTTTGGTTTGATGTATTTAATGTTAGACTGGTAAGTGAATATGAGTACATCATTAAGTGATAATCTATTAAAGCAATCTGGCTTCAGGGCTGTCTTTGGAATCTGAGTCCTCCCCTCTTGAATGCACTCAGGCATTTAGTCGACTGCGAACATCTGGAGTATCTTAGCGATAACCATTATCCAAGGATTTTTATAGTCCTCAGAAAGAGCACTTCTTTCAAAGCTTTTGTGCACATTCCCAGGGAGGCTTTTGGTAATGGACCAGAATTGCATATTAGCTTTTACCAGGGTGTGGTTCACTTTTCACGATTTTGGGGCAAGAGCCAAATCTTAGGTAATTCTATAGACTTTTCAGAGTGTGGGTGAACAAAGTAATTGGGATGCAAATATTATACATCATCGATGAACTACAACATTTGCAGAATGACCTCAAGTCATGATAATGGATAATGCAACCAAGGGACCATTATCCAGCCTGTTCAGGCTCCCTATCACCTTGATTGGGGCATTTTGCCTCAATAGCAACGGTGTATTTATTGTTCAATATTTATCGTGCAGCTATGGTGCATTAGGTGTGTTACCTTGAACAGTCAACATTTTACATAATAGAAAAATTGTTTTAGACAAGAACAAACATTTGCAAAATACTCTACATTAAAAACTCTGCAAAAATATGTTGGATTTTTTTTTAGGGGGGGCAGAATGAGAGGAGCCTGGACTGCCATAGAAATTCTTTCCCTGATGCACGTTGTCATCTCAGTAGTATAGGGAGTGCTGAAGAATTCTAATTCTACCTCAGTCACTTACTAGCTGCATGATACTGGGCAAGTCACTTGGAGCCTCTGGTCTTCACTTTCCTTAACTGCAAGCTAAGTGGGTTGGACTTGAATTCTGAGGTCCCTTCAAACTTTAAGTCTATGATCTTGTTCTCTGTAGCTTAGTGACAACGATTAGAACCCCAAGAGATTGTTACTTGACCACAGTCATGAAGCTAGAATGTGTCAAAGGCGGGATTTAAACCAGGCTTGCACAACCTTCAGCCAGTGATGCTGCTTATGGCCTGCCAGCCAAAGGATTTACTCTACATAAAAAGAATGTTTTCCTCTACATTATTGCAGACTGCCCAAACTCCTTTGGCTTTCTGCAAGTTGTGCAGGTCTTATTTAAAACTTGGACCTAGGACTTCTTAGTCTAAGGTTATACATTATACTATCCTGCCTCATCTCTATCTCTGTCTCTTCTGCTCCCTCTCTACACACCCACACCCATGCACGATTCTTGCACCAATGGTGGATGCGCGCACACACACACACATACACACACAAACACACAGGGTTCCAGTACCAATGGTTTATACATGTACATATACACACTTAAACACGTTTCACCATTGCTACAGGAAACACTTGGCAAGGCAACTTCAAATGCAAATTAGACTCTGCTCAGCAATTTAATGGTTTCACAAAAAGTTTGGGTACTGAGAGATTCATGGTCATATAGCAAGTACATGTCAAAGTAGGACTGGAACCCACGTCTTCCTGACTCCAAGGCTGACCCTTTATCCCTGAGGGCACTGTAATAATAAGATAAGGAAAATTGGGAGAGAGTGATAAAAGGGTGGGGTCTTTACCCAAAGCAAAATGACCACTGATCTAGAAGACAGGAGACCCTTGCTCTAGTCTGTTCTCTGTCATTAACACGGTGACCTTAGGTCATTTGGTCTTTCTGGGACTCAGTTTCCTTATCTGTGAAAAAAAGGGGATGGGAGTAGTTGGAGATTCTTAACCTGGAGGTCTGTGACCTTTCTTTTTAAAAAAATAATATTTGGATAACTGTATTTCAATGTAATTATTTTCCTTGGAAATCCCATTTTGTCTGTATACATTATTCTGAGAAAGGGTTCATAGGTTTCACCAGACTGCCAAAGGGTTCCCCTAAACAGAGACAAAAGCCTTGGGCTAGACAATCTCTAAAATACCTTTCATTTCTAAAGTCAGTGACGTGACAATGAATATTTACTCCCCAGAGAGCTACTAGGTAAAGCTGCCCCTAACAGAGGTTCAAGAATTATAGCTCTAAACACGAAAGGTTCCTCTGAGGCCATCTATCAAATGCAGCCCACATTATTTCATATGAGGTAGCACAGGATGAAGGTGGTGGGGTCAAAAAGGCAAGAAGCCTCAGAGGTAGGATTTAAACTGATGTCCTTTCTTTGACTCTGGATTCAAGATTCTTCCACTGTTGTACACTGCCTTCCAAGACCAGAGAACAAAAGATTTTTTTCATGGACTCTTATTTATATAGAGCCAAGGAATGGTCTGATTTTGATGAACCAATACAGGTTTTTAAGAATCTACAGCAAGCCTAAACCTTTGGGGATCACAGGCAAATAATGGGGACCCTTGGTCCCTCTGTGATCTGCAGTTCTATCAGTAGTTTTCTCAGACCCTGAGCACTCTGACTCTGAATGACCAAATAAAGCCTTATAGGCTCAATAGCCTTTTTGTAAAATGGAAAATGTTGGCTCTTAAAATACTGGATTTTTCAACACCAGAAAAGGGCTACATGACTCCCAGGTCTGACTACACAAACCCTTTGCCCAATTTAAATGCATCTTGAAACAATGTCCAATTTATTGCCTTTTCAATTTTTCTAGTTCCTACTCTGCAAGGCGTATTGATATTCTGACACTGATGGCTGCCCTAGAACAACTGAACTTCAGTTCAAAGGAATTTCCATTTCCCAGAGGTTGTCTTACTTTGAGCATAGTTTTCCTGAAACCTTTCCTTTCAATTAACAATTTGGCCTGAACTTCAGTTATCTTCCTCCCAATCACTGGACTAGCTTACCATTTGCTAAGTGAAAATGGTGGTGAAAGTGGCCCTCTTTTACAACTTCATAAGATCACTGATGAAGACCTGACAAAGACCTTAGAGGTCATGAAGTCTAATCCCCTCATTTTATATTTTAAGAACCTGAAGGTCAAGACCATTAGGACTTGCATAAGGTCACATAGCTAGCAAGTGTATAAACCAGGATTTGGACCTGTCTTCCTTACTTCAAAACCAGTGCTCTACTCATTATGCAACATTGCCACCAGGAAACAACTTCTTTCCCAGTTAGATAGATAGATAGATGCAGATAGATAGACAGACAGACAGATATGTGCGTGTTTGTCCTTAGTTGCCAAAGAAGACCATGCCATCAGAGAAATGATGACATGACTTGCACTTGGCTTTGTTTTGAGTGAGGGAGGGCTGTGCAGGTCACCAGCCTCACTTCTTCTCCTGATCTATCTGGATCCAGTGACCAGATATTCATCAGGATGACTGGAGATGACCCAGGATGAAGCAGTTGGGGTTAAGTGACTTGCCCAAGGTCATACAGCCAGTGAGTGTCAAGTGTCTGAGCTGAGATTTGAACTCAGGTCCTCCTGACTCCTGCACTGGTGCTCTATGTACTGCACCACCTAGCTGCCTCAGATAGATAGCTAAGTGGATGGATGGATAGAGATAGATAGATAAGTGGATGGATGAATAGATAGATGGATAGATGGATGGATGGATAGATAGATGGATGAATGGGTTGATGGATGAATGAATGGATAGCTAGATAGATAAATTTTTTTCTCTTTTACCCCAATGACATCTTCACAACCATTGCACATGTGCATTACATGCCTGAGAGATCATCTATTTGGTTCCTTATAGCTATAAATCATTGACTATGGCACCATGAATGAGACAAATGACCCAGTGGTGCATATACTACATACACTAGTTTGAAGACCTAAGTTCCAATCCTTATTATCAGTTACTACCTGCTTTCTGGATCTCGGTTTTCATATCTGTCAAATGACAAAGCTGAACTAGAAGACCCTGTAGTCTCTTCTAATTCTAAATCCATGAACCTATGAATGTAGGGTAAGAGTTTTCTAGTCTGAATACCTACTGTTGCTCCTCTACGAGCCCATTTTATAGATTGCAAACCAGATCCTCTATGTTTATATCTGGAGGTCTCCTTCTCTTGCTTCTTTACCTTGCCCCATTACAAATGGACAATTCCTTTAGTGTATTTATTCATGCCAGTCTAGTCTTTTCTTAAACCCTCTGGGGAGACAGATAATTAGACAAAATCATTGCATCATTAGTGTGCTCTATAAACACAGGCTAATTAACACATCAGTGCTCTGACATCGCTAAATTTCATGTCTAGAATACAAATGAGGGAGTCCAGGAAATAGAAGACTTGAGTGACTGAAGCCAGGATATTTGGGTTCAAATTTAGGCACCAATGCTTGTTGGCCATGTGGTGATGGGCAAGTGAGTCATTTTTCACATCTGAGCCTCAATATCCTTAACTGAATGTATAGTTGTATATCCCTTATTTCACAGGGTTGCTTTAGGGAAAGTGCTTTAGAATTGTGAAATATGACCATCTTCATTACTATTAACATCGTCATCATCATTGTTCATAAGATGTAGATTTAGAGCTAAAGGGACTTCAGGGGTCTCAGGTCTCATTTTATAGAAACCTGGGGCACAGGGAAGTTGTGACTTGGCCATTGTCATGGAGATAGCAAATGGCAGAACCAGTTCATTCTTTCCCCTGTACCACATTCCCTCTCTTGCTGCCTATGGGATAAAATAGAAACTTCTCTGTTTAGCTTTTTAAATCCCTTCACACCCTGGACTTTTTACCTTTTTAGTCTCTTTGGATAATACTTTCCTCTTCTGTATTGTAGGGTCCAGTCAAACTGGCTTCCTCTCTGTTCTCACATATGGCACTCGATCTCCCTTCTGTCTTTGCCCTGAACATTCCTGGTGCCTAGAATGCACTCCCCCTTTATTCCCTTCTCATAGGATCTTTCTCTTCCTTCAAAATATAATCTAAGCACCATATTCTTATTGGTTCTAATCCTACAAACCTAAGCTTTTCCTTTCACCTATTAGTGCCTTCCCTCTCAAACTACTGTGTATTTAACTAATATATTTATTCTCTCTTTCTCTCTCTCTCTCTCTCTCTCTCTCTCTCTCTCTCTCTCTCTCTCTCTCCTTACATATGTCCTTTTTGCAACTCCATTGAAACATGAGCTCCTTGAGAATAAAGTATTTTTCATTTATTGTATTTCTTTCCCCAGTGCCTAGCATAGAACTTGGGACATAGTAGGTGCTTGTCCTTTGTTTTATTCAATCATTTTCAGTTGTGTCCCATTCTTCATGACCCACTTTGAGGTTTTCTTGGCAAAGGATACTGGAGTGGTTTGCCTTTTCCTTCTCCAACATGTTTTGCACATGAGGAAAGTGAGGCAAACAGGGTTTAAATGACTTAGTAAGTGCCTGAGGTCAGATTTGAACTCAAGAAGATTTGTCTTTCTGACTCCAGACCAGGCACTCTATGCATTGTTCCACCTAGCTGCCCAAATGTTTGTTTATTGATGAGTAATTTTTGCTGTTATTAATAATGAGGTTATTCATCAGATGACCCACCATTCTTGGACCAGATTTATTTGTATGACAGTGCTCACTTCAGTGCCTAGAATATACTAAATATCTTCCAAATGCTTATTGACTGACTGACAGATTGACTGAAGATCTGAACTTAAATGAACATTGATATACTTGGTAATGGCAATACCTTTAAATTTTTAAAATTTTCTTTTATTTTTCATTTATGGAATAAAACAAGTACTTCCATAATATAAATATAGGATAATTTTTTAAAATGATTGCCCATGAAACTGCAAATCTCATATGTATATTTGTTATTCCTTTCAAATATATAATAAAGTTATTATGTAAATTTTTCTTTTTCCCCTCGCCCTGAGATGACTGTCATTCAACCCAAATAAATATGAATATACATATTTATATATATACATATGAATAATCATTTTACCTTTTATCAGAGGTTTCTCAGTCAGTGAAGAAACATTTAATAAGTACCCACACTGTACCTGGCACCGTGTTAAAATGCTAACAATACAAATTAAAAACAGTCCCTGTTCTCAAGGAGCTGACTGATGAGGTAGGCAAAAATGCTATGGTACAAACAAGTCACATATTGGATAAATTAGAGATAATCAACAGAGGGAAGGCACAAAAATTAAGAGGAATTAAGAAAGCCTTGTGCAAGGTGGGATTTTACTGTTGGTTGTTTTTCGTCCACAAAGAGGTGGTGTCTTGCCTCATGTGGGAATTAGATGTGAGGCAGAGCTGCCCAAAGTCATCACTGAAGTCCAACGGCAAAATAGAAGTCAAGATGGTGACTGGTGATAGCCCGGGATGCAGTGAGTAACCGTGATCTTTCTAAATTAAATTCCTGGACCTCAGTTTGTCTGAGGCAGTCCCTTTCAATGATTAAGGGTGGAATTTTAGCTGGTGCTTGAAGGAAGCCAGGAGGTGGAGATGAGAAGAGAAAGTAATCCAATTATAGGGAACATCCAGTAAAAATGTTCGGAATCAAGAGATGAAGTAAGTGCCTTATTTAAGGAACAGAAAGGAAGCCAATGTCACTGGATCACAGAGTACATGTAGGAGGATGTAAAGTGTAAGAAGCCTGGAAAAGGAGGGAAAGACTAGATTATGAAGAGCTTGGAACTACAAATATTTTAGTGCTGATGATAACATTTAATTTTATTATAACACTTTGAGCTTCAGTTTCATAAATAAAAATTATATATTACAAATGGAAAAATAAATTAGACAGTATTTAACAGGAAGGACAGTTACTATCCTTTACTATAATTAAGACTTGATTTGTTATAATGAAAAAGTTACTAACAATGATCCATATTATATAGTGCTTTCTTTACAATGATTCTGTGGGGGTAGGTGTTTCAGGTATTGTCATGTTCGTTCTACACATGAGGAAATTGAGTCTCCAAGATGTTTAGGGATTCCAAGAAGTGCCAGAGTTGGGCTTCACACCCAATCTCTCTTGATCCTAGGTCTACTACTCTGCCCACTATATTTCATTGCCCTTCTGGGAAGAAAGGGGAGCTGCATTTGTAGTTTCATGACCTAAATTAAGATCCCTCCTCATATATCTATTAGCTACATGATCCCAGACAAGTTATGTAATCTTTCCCAGTCTTACTTTCCTTATCTGTAAAATGATTTTTGTAATAGTACTTCACCCCTAGAGTTATTGTTAGGGTTAAATGGGATTAAACTAAAGCAAAGCGTTAGTGATCTGAAGGTCTCATCATGTTGGTTACTATTTCGTCCCACTCTTAGCTGCAGTTTACTCACCTATGATTTAAAGGGTCTATTATTCTATAAGTAGACTATCATACAATGACTGAGAATGAGAGATGGAAAGGCACTCAGAACTCAACTAATGCAAGTCATACAATTATTTCCCCTACAATTTTCCTAATATGTAGCTCCTTCATCTCTGGTCAAACACCAAGAAAAGACAACCCACTGCTTCCTGGTCCTGCCCCCTGTCACATGGACAGCTCTACATACTTGGTAGGCAGATTTTCCTCATGTTTTGTTGAAACTTACCCTTCTGCAAGCTCTATCTGTTACTATTAGCTTACCTCTTTAGGGCCGGGCAGATGACTACGTATATATAACCTATGTCAAATTGTTCTCTTTCTTGATGTGAAGGGGAGGGGGAGTGGCAGGGAGGGAGGGAAGGAAAATATTTGAAACTCAAAATTTGAAAAAAAGAATGTTAAAATTGTTTTACACATAAATGGAGGAAAATAAAATATTAAATTAAAAAATATAATGTAAAAGTTATCATATAATATTTCAAAAATTTATCAAAATTTTTAAAAATTAAGACCATGAAAAACAAGTCCAATCTCTCATTTACTGGGCACTCCCTATAAATACTTAAAGATAGCAATCATATTTGGCATTAGTCTTCTCCAGGCTAAACATCCCCAGATCATTCGATCAGTCCACATAGGACAAGATCTCTCTTTACTTCACTTTCTGCTTTCCCTGATCTGCATAAACTGTAGCTTCCTAATATTCTCCCTCAAAGGTGGTCTTGAGCACAAAGCCCTCTACTCTAGATTTGTACTGATCTAGACAGAGTTCCTATAAAACAGTCACCATACGTCTTTCTAAACATAGGAAAAGAACTAGAAAAAAAAATCTGGGTAGGCTAATAAGGACAATCCAGGTGGTGACTTTGGGGCAAAAGGGCTGGGTAACTCTGTCCTGATTTCTCATTACATTACCAGAATCATCATTCTAATATTTTGCTTTTTGTCTGCTGTGTCATAACTGATACTTCATATTAAGTGAATAGCAAAAAAGAAAAAAAATCAAATGTCTTTTCCCCCACATGAACTGTTTTTTAACTACACTTCTTCCATCTTGTACATATGGCACTGATTTTTTTTTTAACACAAATGTAGGACATTTATTTCTTTTCAATTTCATCATAGGCTTGGTCCATTATTTTCTCTTGCATCTTTTTGAATTCCGATCCTATTATCTAATAAATTAACTCTTCTTCCTAGTTTCATTTCATCTGTGCATCTGATAAAGATTGCCATACATGCCTTCACCTCAATCAATGACAAAAGTTCAGGACACAAGAGGCCATGGCAAATATGTGAGGACATTCCACTAGAAGACTCCATCCAAAATGACATCAAGTCAATAAAGACCTATGGTCAGGAATTCTTAAAATTTGTGTGTGTGTGTGAGATGGACCCTTTAGCAATCTGATAAAGCTTATGGGACCCTTTTCAGAATGACGTTTTAATACTTGACAGAAAAAAATAGTAAGAAAACCTCAAAGGACAAAGCTGCATCAATTGGCACAGTGCATTTCTTAAAAATCTAGAAGGCAAAGAGAATGTACATAGTTGGGTGAAGAATTTTATTTTAAAGTAAAATTATAATAATATTGCAATAATTGACATACCTAATCCTTCTAGGGTCAAAATACATAAAACAAAATATATAAGATTACAATAAAACCAATTGTATTGAAAAATAGCCATCAAAACATTAAAAACAAACCTAAGTTACACATCCCAGCTTAAGAACCTCTGTTCTAGAGTGTTTGATATTCCAAATCTGCCTAACTGTTTATTGTCACATGGATTTCCTCTCTTTAGCTTGTCCGGTGGATAAAGCACCAGTGCAGGAGTCAGGAGGACCTGAGTTCAAATCTCACCTCAGACACTTGACACTCACTAGCTGTGTGACCTTGGGCAAGTCAACCCCAATTGCCTCAACCTGGGTCATCTCCAGTCATCCTGATAAATATCTGGTCGCTGGATCCAGATGGTTCTGGAGGAGAAGTGAGGCTGGTGACCTGCACAGCCCTCCCTCCCTTAAAACAAAGTCAAGTGCAAGTCATGTCATCATTTTTCTGAGAGCATGGTCTTCTTCAGCAATGAAGGATGAACACACACACCTGTAGTGAATGGACTTGGAGTCAAGAAGATTTGAGTTCAAATCCTTCCTCAGAAGCTTACTGGATATGTGACTCTAAGCAAGCTGTTTAACCTCTCAGTTTCAATTTTCCCATCTACCATGGGATGGAGGATAATCACTTCTGCTTTTTCATTGGGTTGTTGTGAGGCTCGTATGTAAAATGTCATATAAATCTAAAAGTATTATAGAAACAGCGGCTATTATATTTTAGCAATTGATGATCCCATTGGAATAGATGCTACCACCCTAGAAGTAATTTTCAATTCCTCCATAACAGTAAATGGCCTTCAAGAGTCACTATCATTGAAAAATTCATGATCCTGCAGCCAACTTGCTGATCAGCTTCTTTGGACTTAGCCATCTGAGGATGGCCGACATCACTAGACTCACAGTTAAAGTTTTTATATTAATAAGACCTATCAGAGTTTATATTGAATGACCCAACCATTAATAAATAAGAGTCACCTCTGTGACCCTTAAGTCTTAAGAGCTTAAGTCACAGGAGTAAAATCTGATGGGAGCATCCCCACAGTAGCATAAGAAATTCATCTTGAACTCATCTACTCTCTAGAAGTTCAGACCCCTGGATTCTACTTATTCTCTTATTGAACTCCTCAAAAACTTGTCTTCCAAAATCTAGTGCATGTCTGACCTTATCTTTGTCACAAATTCTAAGGTGATGTGGGTTACTTCTTCCAAAAGTTCCTATCACTTCTTTTTTCAGCAAACGGTTCCTTCTTATTTGTCAGAATTAAGTTCAGAATACCACTTTGCCATGTCATTTCATTCCCTTTTAGAAGAAAGAAATTATTATTAAGGTAAATCAAAAATTTCTCAACTGACCTTTTGGAAATAAGGGATCACTTGCAGATGTCTTGAGTCAGGTTTGTGATGTTTCACAAATTTATCATGTTTCTTCACCTCTGCATTTCTCCTTAGTTTTTTAAAATTATTCCTATTCTTTGATCTAGTCAAGCTGTCTTCTTTGTTTTTTACACATAGCTCTCTATCTAAACCTTGGCACTCACTGTGCCCCATGCCTGGAATGCACTCTCAATTCATCTCTCCAGCTCAAGCACCATACCTGAGTCTTTTTTGAGTATCCCCCCTCCACATGCAACTGCCTTTCTTTCTTAACTTCCTTACACTGATCTTGTTTTAATTCGGCTTAAAGTTATTCTCTATATACATATATACACAGAGTGATCGGCACATAGTAAACACTTAATAAATGCTTATTTATTGATCGATTTCTTCCTTCTTTTCAATACTCCTACAATGATTTCAATGCTTTTTTCAAGGCTTAATACAATGTTTGGCACCTAGTAGGTATTTAATAAATGCTTGTCGACTTGACTTGATTTTTCCCTCTATAACTGTTTATTGAATGAAATTCTCTCCATCATGCTTCCTCCTACAGTTTCTAGATTTTCTCACATGAGTATATCTTTATAATATTCAAAGCTACTTTATCTTCCTTTTTTTAAAATATTTTTTCTTTTGAATAACTTTTCCTTTTGAAAGATATACACCTTGCCGTAGGCATATCTAATCATGAGTCCTATCCTACCAAGTCTCAGGAATACCTATAAGATTAGAATTTATGTTCCTACATTAACACTTCTTGCCTTTTTTTTTTTTTTTTGGTTATTTGTACTTCGTATTTGTATATAGATGTCAAAGGTCACGGGTTTTGTTCCTTGACGCATAGATATTTTCTCTATTAATCCCTGATCATCTACACTCACCTTCTGGGATTGAACCTGTTCATCTCTGTGGTTTTATATCTATATATTCCTGGAAATTAGGTGGCACAGTAGAGTGCTGGACTTTGAGTCAGACAGATCCAAATGCAAATCCTGCCTTAGACACTTGTTAGCTGTATGGTGCTGGGCAAGTCATTGAGACTCTTTGCCTCAGTTTACCTATTTATAGAATTGGCATAATAATATCACTTACCTCATAAAGTTTTTGTGAGGATCAATGGGATAGTATATTTTAATATATTACAATTCTTAAAATGTTTTATAAATGTTAGTTATTATTGTTTCTATTTAGACCGGCACATCTGCACGGTTAGTCTTCTCTATCCATGCCTTGTGTTTCTCCTTTGTTGCCGAAGAAGACCATGCCATCAGAGAAATGATGACATGACTTGAAATTGACTTGGTTTTCAGTGAGGGCGGTCTGTGCAGGTCACCAGCCTCACTTCTCCTCCAGAGCCATCTGAATCCAATGATCAGACATTCATCAGGATGACTGGAGGTGACCCAGGATGCACCGGGAGACCTTGGGCCCTTTAGACCAAGGTTTTTGCAGGCACTCACTTAGGGTGAGGCAACCCTCATTCATGAGGTCAAGAAAAGAAGGACATCATGTTGGGTGGGAAACAGCAACATTTACTATTGATAATCACTCTCCATGCCTATTTTTAGTTTGAAGCCCTCTTGATAAATCTTGGGAGGTTTCCCATATCTTGAGTGGATGACAGTTCCCTGTTCCCTGTTCTGGGAGGCTCAGTTGCTGGTAACTCCTGAGCAATGAATTTAGTCATGACAGGCTTCCTGACTTTTCTCTGTATAATGACACTGTTTCCCTCAGCTGCCTTTAATTTGCAATTAATATATTTTGCCAAGCCCTAATGAAAACAATAGCTTCTCCTCAGGCTGTCCTCTACCAGAGGGTCCTACACCGTGATTCAATTACCAATAAGGGTCTACCCAGTTGAATCTAATTACCCATTTCTTTTCTCCTCTGCTCCACACAGAATCACAGAATTGGGAAGGACCTCAAAAGACTTCTAGGTAAACCAGAACTGTACAACATTGTTCCTCTTTCCCCAACCACACATACCTGGCACATGAGCACATCACCTCTTATTTGAAAACCTTTGTGTGTTGGGAATTTTTTGCGGTGAATGAATGCCACTTTGGAATAGTGCTAGACTTAAATCTATTACTGCAATTCTACCCTTTTACTACTAGTTCTATCCTGTGGGGCCAACAGAACAATTTCCCCTTCTTTTTCCTCTTTCCTCTCCTCATTTTCCTCTAAAGGTCCTTGAAATACTTGAGTACAATACTTAAATTTTCTATTTTGAGCACCATATTAAAACTAAACATTCTCTCTCCCCTAAGCCTTCTCTCATCTCAATCCTAATCCCTAAAGTCAAATCTTCACCATTCTCATCACCATATAGGGAGCACCTTTAACTGGATGCTCTCCAGCTTATCCAGCACAATGCTCTGGGAGTAGTCTGACCAGAGAAGAGTCCAACAGTTCTATCACCTCCATAGTTTCTCTTTGCATCACTTTCAGTTTTATTGGCTGATATTTCATAGTATTGATATTCAATAGTTTGTGGCCTACTAATACTTCCAGATCTTATTCAGATTAATTTCTCTTAAGCCATCTCTCCCCTATCTTATTACTGTAAAGCTCATTTTCTAAACCTAGTATCATTTTATATTTATGCTTATGAGGTTTTCTTTTATTAGAGTCAGTCCATTGGTTTCTCCTGTCAATATCTTTATGAATGCTCCTCTCTAATTTTGCATGTTACCTATATTTTCTACTTTTGTGTCCATCAGCAAATTTAATAAGCATGTCAGCCATACCTTTGCCAAGTTATTTCATCTATGCCAAGTCAGATAAATGTGTACAGGGCCACACACAAATGGTTGGGAAACTCATTTCTTGATTCTTTAATGGATATGCTTTAGTTTCATCCATTCAACTAATTCTAAACCCACTTATCCATGTGGTGTTCTAGTCCTCATCTCTTCTTGTCCCCAAGAAGAGAATGGATTTTGACAAACGTTTTTCTAAAATCTAGGGAAATTCTATCTACAGCTTCTCCTTATCAACCAATCTGGTTTTGTTTGCTTTCTGATCTAGAGCTATGATTTCATTAGCATAGGGAAGTCTTGTTGACTAAATTACTTTTACCAATGCAAATTTTTAACTTTTCTAAAACTTCTGGTCTTAGAGAGCTCCTAGGGCATTGAAAATTTAAGTGATTTGCCCACGGTTACACAGCCAGTACATAGCAGCAGATTTGAATTAATCTTTGCTAAATCTGAGGTTAGTTCTTTGTCTACTATACCACCTTGCCCCTCCCTCTATCAAGCTAGTAATCCTGTCAAAAAAAAGTATAAGAGGTTAGTCGGGCATGACCTATTCTTGATAAAAGTATGCTAATTCTTTATAATCATTGCTTCCTTTTCTAGATATTTATTAACCATCTTTTTTTCCTGTTAATGCTCAGATATCTCCTCATATATCTTTCACAAGTTTGTTCTATATTGCTGCAGGGGTAAGCAAATATCAATTCTGTTTGTAAATCTAGTGTTTTTTCTTCTGTTCCACATAAATATCCTACTTCAGTTTAAGGTCCTCAGTAGAAAATGAACAAAGGGAAACATGAAAAGACAGTGTGAAGTAATCAAAACCAAGAAAGTAAAATACACAATTACATGTAAATGAAAAGATCAATATAATGAAACTGAACACTGATTATAATGACCATTTTTTTCCTTTGAGAAGAAATGAGAAAATGTATTTCTCTCTTTTTGTTGGCCAGGCATATGTCTACTAGTGTAGAATTTTACATATATTATCATAAATAGATGCTATGTTATTCTGTTTTGTTTAACTGAAGGAGGAGGGTGAATCTATCTAAACAGAATTATGATGTACAAACAGAGAGCATCAATGAAACTGGGGAAAAAAAGAAAATGAGCAAAGCTAATGGATAATGGATTAAACACTGGAGTGGAAATCAATAGACATACTTTTAATGAAGCCTTTATTACTTATATAACTATGGACAAGTCACTCCACTTCTCAATTTTCTTGTTTCTTCATCTGAAAAACATGCCATTTAGACTAAATGATGATTAAGATCTCTTACGGATCTAAAATAAGATGATTCTATGAAAGGAATAGAAAGCCACCAAAATATCTTAATCAATCAACAAGTATATATTAAGTACCTACTATGGGTTAGATACTTTACTAGGTGCTGAGGATGTAAAGTCAAAAATGAAACAGGCTCTATTTTTAAGGATTTTTTTATCTCTTATTGGGGGAAAGGTGACAATATTTACAATAAATATAAAATGAATAAAAAAATAATTTTGGGACTGAGAGCAAAGTGGTAGCTTTAACAGAGTTTTTACATCAGCAAGAGATTGTGTTGAAGTGAAAGTGCGTTCCAGTCATGGAAGAAAGGAAAGGCAAAGGTGTGTAGATATCATATGGTGTATTGTTTGAGAAATAAGAAGATCAGTTTGACTAGTCAGTGAAGTAGAGGAAGAGGAGGAAATAAGTTAGAAAGGTATCACAGAAGTACAAGATTTCAGAGTTGAAAGAACTCAGCAGTCAATCTAATTCATGCTCAACATGTTAGTACTCACTCACCTTTGGTTAACGTCCTTCAGGGAAAAGAAACTCACAACTTCTTGAGCCAGTCTATTCCACTTTTGAACAGCTTGAATTGTTAGGAAGTTGTTTTTCTGATATCAAGTCTAAATAAGTTTGACTCTTTGTATCTTCCACATGTTGTAGGCACTTCTACCTTCAGGGGCAGAACTGAAAAATATTCTAAATCTTCACATGCTTAGAGATAACTAGCATACCCCTGACAACTGAATCTTTTCTCCTAAAGCATAAACATGCCCATTTTATCCAACCAATATTTCTTGCATTCAAGGCCCTTTTCCACCTTGTTAGACCTCCTCTGGACATTGTAGTTTATCAATGTCCTTCTTAAGTCATGATGTCCAGAATTAAACACAACTCTACAGAGGAGGTCTGATGAAGGCAGAGTACAGTGGATTATCATCTGTCTCCAGAAGCTATGGCCTCTTATTCTTGAGTTTTTTAAAAAGTGTTATTTATGTTTTAACATTCTTTTCTTTTTTAAAGTTTGAGTTCCAAATTCTTTTCCTCTCTCCCACAAATTGCCCACTGAGAAGACAAACAATATATCAACTATACTGTGAAATAATGCAAAATAAAATGTCTACATTAGCTATATATTTTTTAAAAAGCAAGAAAAAAACCCAGAAAATTATACTTCAATTTGCACTCAGAATTCATCCCTTAAGGTAGAAGCTGTTAAATCTTGTGTTAACCTGATTGTGTTTCCACAATACTTGAATTGTTTCTTTCTGGCTGCTTACAATATTTTCTCCTTGACCTGGGAATGCTGGAACTTGGCTATATTATTCCTACTTTTCCCTTTGGGATCTCTTTCAGGGGGTGATATAGCTGGATTCTTTCAATTTCTATTTTAGCTTCTGGTTCTAGACTATCAGGGCAGTTTTCCTTGAAAATTTCTTGAAAAACAATGTCTAGGCTCTTTTTTATTTTATCACAGCTTTGAGGGAGTCCAATGATTTTGAAATTTTCTCTCCTGCATGTATTTTCTATGTCAATTGTTTTTCCAGTGAGATATTTCACATTGTCTTCTGTTTTTCATTCATCTGGTTTTATTTTATAATTTCTTGATTTCTCATGGAGTCGTTAGCTTCCATGTACTCCATTCTAATTTTTAAGGAATTATTTTTCAGTGAACTTTTGGAACTCTTTTTCTAGTTTCCCAGTTCTGCTTTTTAAGACATTCTTCTACTCATTGACTTTTTGGCTCTCTTTTGCATTTGGGTTAGTTTATTTTTTAAGGCATTTCTTCAGCATTTTGGGGGTCTCCTCTAGCCAGCTGTTGACTCATTTCTCATGATTCTCTTGCTTCACTCTCATTTCTCTACCCAATTTTTCCTCAACTCTGTCTTGATTTTCAAAATCCTTTTTGAACTTTTCCATGACCAGCAACCAACTGATATTTTTCTTGGAGGCTTGGAATGTAGGAGCTTTGACTTTTTTGTCTTCTAGTTGTGTATTTTGATCTTCCTTCTCACCAAAGTAAGATTCTGTAGTATGATTTCTCCCCTACTGTTTGCTCATTTTCCCAGCAAATTACTTAACTGTTTAGCTTTTGTCAAGGTAGGATTTTGCTTCGTGTGCATGTGTGTGTGTGTGTGTGTGTGTGTGTGTGTGTGTGTGTGTGTGTGCTGTCCTAAGCTTCAGGGGTTTTGCAAAGCTATTTTCAGAGATATTTCTAGGGACCCATAAATTTTGAGCTCTTCCAAGGTGGTTTGATCAAAGGAGAGGTGTTTACTCTTGTCCTGGCCTGTGTTCTGGTCTCTGAGTGACCTCAAGCACTCTTTTCCATCTTGGAAATGTGAGGAGGATTCCCTCTCCATAGCCACCACAGGCCAGTGCTCCTTCTCACCCCAGGACCACCACTCAGGACTGTGACCCAGACAAAGCAAGAAAATCTTGCCTCAGTGACAGCAAAGAGATTCTTGCAATTCCTGCTCTGATCAGCCACTCCATCCCCCCACCATCTGTGGTTTGAGAGCTCCAGAAGCAGCCACCACTATTGCTGCTGCCACTGTTGCCCCTGGACCATGTTCCTTTCTCACAGAAGTCTGAAAGACTTTTTCTACTGACCTTCTAAGTTGTCTTTGGCATTTGGGGGTTGGGAAGTCTGGAAACTGCTGCAACTGACAATCTTTCAGTTCCATAAGTCTGTGCTGGTATGGCCCATGCTAGACGGTACTCCTTTCCCAGCTCGGTGTGATAGACCTTTCCTATCAACCAAATAGGTTGTGTTGGACTGGAAATTTGTTTCACTCTGTCATTTTGTGGGTTCTGCTGCTCTAGAATTTATTTAGAGTCATTTTTACAAGTATTTGGAAAGGTTTTGGGGAGAGCTGGAGCAAGCTCCTGCTTTTATTCTGCCATTTTTATAATGATAAAGTTCTTAAGAGTTACATGTATCATCTTCCCAAATAAGAACATAAATAGTTTAACTTTATTGAGTCCCTTAAGATTTTTCTTTCATGTTTAACTTTTAATGTTTTCTTTTGAGTCTTCTTTTTGAATGTCAGATTTTCTATTCAGCTCTGATCTTTTCATCAGAAATATTTGAAAGTCTTCTATTTCATTAAATATATATTTTTCCCCCTGAAAGATTATACTATTTTACTGGGTAGGTTATTCTTGATTGTAATTCTAGCTCTTTTGCTTTCAGAAATACCATATTGTAAGCTTTCTACTTCTTTAAAGTGAAAGCTATTAAATCTTACACAATCCTGTCACTCTAAGATATTTGAATTGTGTCTTTCTGACTATTTGCAATATCTTCTCCTTGACCTGGGAGCTCTGGAATTTGACTATAATATTAATGAGAGTTTTCATTTGGGAATCTTTTTCAAAAGGTGATAGGTGGATTCTTTTGGTTTCTTTTTATTCTTTGAATCTAAGGCATGAGGGAAGTTTATTTTTATAATTTTGTGAAATATGATTTCTCAGTTCTTTTTTGGATCATGATTTTCAAATAGCCTAATAATTCTTAAATTATCTCTTCAATCTATTTTCTAGGTCAGTTGTTTCTCCAATGAGATATTTCACATTTTCTTCAATTTTTTAGTTCTTTTGACTTTGCTTTATGATTTTCTGAAGTCTTATGGAGTCATTAGTCTCTTTTAAGGTACTGTTTTCTTTAATATCTTTTGGTGCCTCTTTTACCAAGCTGTTAATTCTCTTTTCATAATTTTCTTATATTACTCATTTATTTTCCTCGTTTTTCCTCTGCAACCCTTCTGTCTTCCTTTAAATCTTTCAGGAATTCTTGTTGACTTGGGCCCAACTTATCTTTTTCTTTAAGGTTTCACTTGTAACTATTTTCACACTATTATCTTCTTCTAAGTTTATGTCTTGTTCTACCCTGCCGCTGTAGTAACTTTTTATGGTCAAGTTCTTTTTTATAAGTTGTTATTGTCGTTTGTTGATGTTCTCAGCCCATTTCTTCACTTTGAACTTTATGCTAAAGTTGGGCTGTGCTCACCTAGAAGTAGAGAGACAAGCTTCAGACTGTCCCAAGCTTCACACTTTTTTTCTACTGTTTTCAGAGCTCATTCTGGGAGATCTGCAAGTTTTTAGTGCTTTCACCATACTGTTATCCTAAGACAGGTGTGGGCCCTGCTCTTCTTATCTTTACCCAGGAAGAATCTCTGCCCGCTGCAGCAACAAGTACTAATGGTCCTCTTAACCCTGGGACTGTGACTAGATTCCCTGCTCTCATGCAGTGGCAGGTGCTAGCACTCCTCCTGGCCCTAGAGCTATTATCAGGGACCCTGTTTCCTTGTAACTGTTCACAAATGTTCCTCTCTACCCTAGGAGTGGGACTCAGAACTGTTTATGGGCAATATGTTTTGGGTACCAACTGGCACCAACTGCTCCCAGTAATAGAAAAGGGTCACTGGTAATCTCTTTCTGTTCAGTTGTCTGACCCCCTTAACATTTTGGTCTGAGGACTCCCAAAACTGTTGCTGCTGCTGGACCAACCTCCAAAGTCCACTGCGGGTACTCCTACTGCACTCTGGGCCTGTGTCACTAGTATCTGTTAAGGACTCCTCAGGTGTTTTAGTCTGGAAAAATATTTCCCTCTGATCTTTTGTTGACTCTGCCATTCCACAATTTGATTTGAGGCATTATTTTAAAGTTGTTTGAAGCCAACTGCTAGTGGCCAGTGGATACAGCACCAACCCTGGAATCAGAAAGACCTGAGTTCAAATCCAGCCTCTGACAATTACTGTGTAACCCTGGGCAAGTCACTTAACCCTGACTGCTTAAAAAGAAAAAAAAAGATGTTTGGAGAGGAGTTGGAGAAGTCATCTGGGTCCTGGCCTATACTCAGCCATCTTGATCCTAAGTTATACTTTCTTAATGTGGCATAAGATTTCCTTACCTTTTTGGCTACCACATCATACTGCTGACTCATAATGAGCTTACTTACTCTAAAACCCCCAGATCTTGTTCAGAAAAACTTGCTATCCGAGCAGAGCCCATCTGTATCTTGATTTTGTGAAGCTGATATTTTTTGCTCTCAAGTATACAACTTTACATAATGTTATATTCAGCCCAGTTTTCAAGTCTATGAAAATTCTTTTTGATTCCAATTCTAACATCCAAGGTATCCAGTCTTCTCTCCAGTGTTGTGTTATTTGCACATTTAATAAGCATACCATCTCTATTTTTATCCTCCTCACTGAAAAAAGTGTTAAAGCACAGCAGCAAACACAGGTCCCTGGGTTACTCCTCTGGAGACCTGCTTCCATGCTGACACTGAATCACTGATGATCAGTCTAGCTATCTAATAAGTTCTCATCTATCACATCCACAACTCTCCATCTTCTCATAAGAATAATACAAAAATATTTTATCAAAAGTTTTTTTTTAATAAAATCTAGGTAAACTATGTCTCTGGCATTTCCCTCATCTATTAAGTTTAAATCTACTGTCACAAAAGCAAAAGTGGTCAGTCTAGCCAGACCTGTTCTTGATGAAACTATGCTAGCTTTTTATAATTTCTGCTTCCCTTTCTTGGTGTTTGCTAGACATCAAGTTCCCTGACTTTTCATTTACTCTGTTGTCTTCTTTAAAGAAAAAAAAAACAGGACAAGATTTATTTTTATCCAATTCATGGTGCTGCTCCTGTGTTCATGATCTTTTCCTATATCATTCACAATGAGTCAGCAGTCATATTAACTCACTCTTTCAGTATTTGAGTTAGATTTATTTAGGGCCACTCTTGGTCTCTTTTTGCTTAACTTCTGTGTCAGTTTCCTGTTAGAAATTTGTTGTTGTTCTGTCATCTGTAGGGCCAATGTTGATTTCCTTGACTTAGGAAACAGAAACCAAATAATAATTAAGCCGCTCTGACTTCTCTCTGCTATCAACTATCATCAACCCATCCATCCAAAGCAAAGGCTTTATCCTTTCTTAGATCTTCCTGTTCCTCCCTCACTTAAGTCCAATTCACTTGCAAATCATGGCATTACCTTGGACGTCAAGATCTCCTTGGAAAAGGAAGGACAAGCAACGACAAATACTCTGGGGAATACCTCACTTCTATCTCCATCTCCTGGAGCTGAGGAGGATTTAAGAGATTATCTAACCCAATCCCTTCATTTTACAGAAAAGGAAATCAAGGTCCAGTCAAGTTAAATAATTAGCCTAAAGTCACACTGAGGCTACATTCAATTCCAGTTCCTCAGAATTCTTGTGAAATAAATAGGTAAGAAACAAGGTACCAAGAGGGCAAATATGACTGACTCTAAATGAAAGGTTTTCAACTGTAAATTCTTTGAACCTTTTTCTCAAAAGTCTTATTTTCAGTTCTTTAATCTTCTCTTGTGGTTTTCTGATGAACTGTATTCTCGTTTTCCTAGTTCCTTACTTGTTGACAGAATTGAGGTTTTCTTCAGATAATAGTCTGGTTGGTATTAAGAAGGTTACTGCCAAGTTCCTACCTGGCAGTGTTTCTTTATGTAGCGGAGAACCACATTTGCTTTTTATCTATAGTACTATATTGCGAGCTAATCCATGGTCTGCTTGCTTTTAACTTGTAGCTTCTGAGAGGTTTTTTTTTGCTACACTAACACTTACCTAATCACTCCTGCCTCTCTCTCTCTGCATGTACACTTGGTTTTTTTTTTCTCCCTCTCTCCCCAATCTAACTTCCTTTTACTTGACTTGATTTGTTTGATTCCCATCATAAAAATCTGGAATTAAAGAGTCATTGTGTAAAGGCAAAAAGATCCATAATTCCATCTACCTTGAAAAATGTTCCTTTGTTTATCTTTAGAGCAATAGAAAGAATAAAAGAAAAGTCTCTACCAACCAGTTCTCTTAACACAAGCTCACAGTTCATTAGAATTTTGTTTCTCTGATTTTATACAAAAGAAATTGGACAAGATAAATGGTAGGTTGTATATAGACCATCTGGTGAATTCCTTGAAACTCTTCTTTTATTGATATTATATTTCAAAAGAGGAGAGAAAAGTCTTAATTGAACGTCTTTGAGGGCCTCTTCCTATGAAAAGGTCTCTGGTGTGCTTCAGATAAATCCTTTCATCATTAGTGATTCTTCTCTTTTCCTCATTTTTAGTGTCTGTCTTTCTAACACCTAAACCCAACAGAGGGATCAACTCTCTCTCCCTTCTCTTTTAAAATATGCTGTTGGTTTGGAAAGGAACTAATACATAAATTTGCACTATGGTGCAAATGACTAGTCACTAGCTTCCAGTCATTTTTGATACTTGCTGGTATAGCCTTTTCATAAGTTTAGATCTATAAAGAACCTTAGCAAGTCATTGAATCTATTTCTCTCATTTTGCTGGTGAGGGAAGCAAAGGACAGAGAAGACAAGTTACTTGCCCAGAATCACATAGCTAATAAGTATCTGAAGAGAGATTTGAGCCTAGATCTTTATGATCTTATCCATTGTGCAATTAAAAAAATCATTTCCATTCATTCAAAGGAAAGAACCAAAGGATCACTGGTTTTCTTCTAGTCAGTCCTCTTGTGTTTTAAATTGATATCATTTTTTCATCCCATATATTTTCCAATATTTCCCTCCTCTATACTCTTCTCAGAGAGGCAACCATCTTAACAACAATAAAAGATTTAAAGAAAAAAATGAGTAAAACTTATCAATATATAAACCAAGTCCAACATTATGTATAGTTCTCTACACCTATAGTCAACAGAAAAGGGAAGGGAGATACATTCTTGCACCTCTTCCTTGGGGTCAAGTGTTTATCATCATCACAGTATATCAGTTGGTCTTGATTAGTTTTTTTTTTTAACTCATTACATTTTGTACAAGTCATTGTGTATTTTGTTTTCCTGGTTCTGTTTTCTTTATTTTGTTTTCAGTTCACAAAATTCCCCCTTTATTTTAAAGGTGAGAAATTGTTGTTGGGTTGTTTCAGTGGTGTCTTATTCTTCATGACCCCTTTTGGGGTTTTCTTGGGCAAATACTGGAGTGGTTTGCCATTTCCTTCGCTAACCCATTTGTTTATTATTTATTTTTTTAACATATGAGGAACTGAGGAAAACATGGTTTAGTGATTTGCTCAGGGTCACAGAGCTAGTAATCATTTGAGGAAACTGAATCCCAAACAGACTTCTAAAGTCACAAAAGTAGTAACTAAACCAGGACTCAAACTCAGGTCTTCTGATTCCAAATTCAAGACTTGACATGACCCATGCTATCTCCCAAGAAGAATGTTTTTATGATGCCATTTTCAGAATCATTTACAGGCCATAGGGAAGATGCTTTTACTAGGGAGATCATTCCTACCCTGAAATCTCTTGGGCTACTACGTAAATGGTTGTTTACAACTTTTGTCTTTGGGCTACATCTACAAGGTTAACCTAGAAGGTTCCAGAAAATGAATGTTTTCTTGTGTAACAAGGCAGTTTCTGGCCTACTAACTCAAGGACAAGTCTATTATATTTTATCCATCTCCTCTCTCCCCTCTATTCAGTATTCTTCAGTGCACTGGGGAGGTTAGATAAGATTTCTTCACTGCCTTTGGCTAGAGCCCCCACATTTTTAGGAGCTTAGTGACTAACAGGTTGGATTTAACCATAGATCAGTTTAGCTTTTTCAAAGAAATATCAGTTTCAAGAGCACAGGAAGAGTAAACATTTTCTCCAATACCTTGGGGACATAATCCTCAAACCCTAAACTGCTTCTATCTCTTGGGAAGGAAGAGGGAATAGGGTCCCATCCAAGGTCAGACTTGGCTAGCATGCTTGTACTTGAACCCTTTCTTTCCAGGGCTTTTATGCTGAACAGGTTGCAACATCTGGCCTGGACTCCTGATCTCTCAGATCCCTATTGCTAGAGTTCTTGATCCAAGACAACATTTTCTGCACCTAGAATAGAAAAGAATGAAGGAAAAAGCCAAAACTCCCAGCCTATTTCTGGGATCAGATGACCTATAATGGAGATAAGGGGACAGAAGAAGACCTTACATCTTTCCCACTTAATATACAATATGAGTAAAGCAGTTCTTAACTCTCAGATAAGAATTCAGGAAACAGTCCACTTGAGCACTGCCTTTTCTGGTTATGTTAGCAGTGGAAGAGCCTGCTCCCAGACATGTGGGAGGCCAACACAGAATGTATGCATATGCTCTAGTCCTCCATTTTCCTGAAAACAGTGCCCCACACCCACAACCCTAGCATCTTCCATGTGAATAAGACCATCTCAGGTAGTCCAGGTATACTTCAAATTTCCATTTCCTTGGTTCAAGAGCAGACTCAATTTTGGCGACATGTATGTAAATCTCCTAATAAGAAAGCCTACATGCTATAGAGGAAAGATCGTGATTACAGACTTTGTTACCTACCATCTGTATGACACTGGAGCCGTCAATGAAAGCTTAATGAGTCTCAGTTTTCTTGTCTGTAAAATGATGGCATTGGACTAGATGACCTCTAAAGTGCTGTCTTGTTCAGGCCCTTTTCAGGTCTCCCTCTAGCACCCACTTCTAGATCAACTAGCCAGATGAAGCTTCTCAGTTAGTATCTGACCTACCAGGTCTAGAACTCCACGGTTCAAAGCAGATGAATGAGTAAAGCATCCTGTCCATGGGAGCCTACCTTTTGCTACTCTGTTTATTATACTTTGCCCTATTTAACCTGAGACATTTTCCTATACAATCTGATTCTTGACTTTTTTGACCCCATCTTCATGTCCTGACAAGCAATTTTGCCTCTCTTACTCTGCTGCTATTTACAAACCTCTCCCCTCCCCTTACATACACTGAGGTTGACTTCACCCTGGAGGACCCATTAAGTTCCCTATCAGTCAGGCTGCAATCTTGAGCTGGAGTAGATGTGACAGAAGATCCAGGACTTTCCCCTTCCAATCCACCCTGTACGTACTAGCCATACTAGTATTCCTGAAGCGCCTCTTTAACTGGGTTATCTCTGTTCAGACACCACAAACTCTCAAAGAGACGTATATCCACAAGTAAGAGTTCATGCCTACAGTGCAATGCAAGCTGAATCTTTACAGATACTTTAATTTTAGGTGTGGTACAGGATGTGGTACTGAGCTGTGCAGAAACACTTCACACATCAAACAACCCTTGCGTAGTAAATTTATACAGCCCATAAATGCAATGGGGACGTGCTGTGCTAGTGACACGGGATGGAAAGGATGGGAATACTTGAGCATACCGTATCCACCAGCCCTTTGAAAGCCAGTCTGGCAAGTTGAGTAAAGGACTGAGGAGTAAGAGACCTCAAGCTCTTTCTGCCTCTTTGGCTTTGCTCTATGAATTGAAGTTTACTTAATCAAGCCCTACCACACTTTGTCTACCTCCAAGTAGAAATGATCCTGTATCTCTCACAGGATAATTTATCAAGGGTAAGAAAATAATTTTGAAAGGTTTTGAGTTGCTTGGCCCCAAAATACTCAAACATGTTTTTTTAATCTTTTTAAAATTGATAACTCTTGCTCCCACACCGTTTAGATAGTCCTCTCCCTTCTCTGAAAGTCTTCCATTATAAGAGAAAACCACAAATTATTATTTTTTTTATTGAACTTCCTCCTTCCCAACCTCCAATTTCCTTTTTCATCTGGTTCACCTAACTATATCCTATCCTTTCTCCTGTAAAATTAAGTTTTATATTTTTCCTCCTCCATGATGCCTCCTATGACTTCTCAAGTCACATGAATCTCCTTCTCTGACTTGTTCCCACCTTGCATTGTTACTTTACTTTAAGTCTAATTTAATTTAATTTCTCTATCTCAGTAGCAAAATCTTAGAGGGCTCATCTTACATTAAAAAAAATTCCTCTGGTATTTATCACTGTCTTAGGCACATAATAGTTACCGAATTCATATTCACATTCGTTGAATGAATCAATGATCTATTTGGGGCACTTTGTGTTTCAATTTCATCATCTGAAAAATGACAAGATATGAGGAGAAAATGACAAGAGCGAGGGGACTGACAGAAAAGAATGTTGTATTTGAAGTTAAGGGCTTTGGGCTTGAGTTTTTGTTCTGTTATTTACTATCTGTGATATTTTAAAGACATTTAATCCAGCTGCGTCTCAAATTTCTTTTTAATAAAAATAAAGGGTTTATATTTTACTCCTTGGCCTTGTACCACTAAAAATCTACAACACTATGGGCTCCTTGCAGGTAATGAAAACATTCATTTCTCTTCATATGTCCCCCATATGATATTCTGTTCTATAATTATAGCTGTAAACGCCACTATAAGATTTCATATTTTAGGCCAATATTGATGAATGTGCTATTAATGTTTTATGTGAGTTGGCTCCCTTCTTCCTATATCCATCTCTGCCATTTAGCACTGGTCCTGATCTGCTTGTGTTATCCTTGAACAGCCCCCTAGCTTCTCTTTCCTGTAGGTCTTTGAGTGTCCCTCTTTTAAGGATGCCAGAAAGTAACCCTGTTACTGACTTCTTCTAGTTCCCTGCAATTTTCATAAGATTTAAAATTCCAGATTTTCCTACAAAAGTGACTGACTAGTATAGCCAGAGATGCGAAGATGTCTTAAAGGGGTAGAGCATTAAAATGTTTTGAATATTGGAAAAGCTACATCTTATAGGTTGCATTTTTAGTGCCTAGCATAGTGCTTAGTACATAGTAGGTGCTAAGCATTTGTAGAATGAATTCATTTCTGTGTTAACAAATCAGAAATTATTGAATAAAAATGAAGTGTTTGTTTTCAAATTTACATGAGTCAAATGGTCATAAATGGACCTTAATAAATATGAAAAAGATAACTTGATAATCTCTGAACTCTCCCAAGGCCAATCTGAAATATAAAACCTCTAAACATAATTAGAAAAGACTTATGCCATTATATTTTTTGACATGGGTTTCATCTTATACATATAATATTCAATTTAATGTAATTTAGTCAACATTTACTAAATGTTTGCAATATACAAGGAATTGTACTAGCTACTGGTAGTAGGGATAGAGACTGGTACTATAATACATTGCTATAGGGAACTCCTGGAAGTAGAAATTGTCTCTATAGATATAGATAAAGAACATACAATCTAAAAGAGTTCCATAGAGTAGGGGTGTCCAACTTAGCAGAATCAGATTGAAATGTAATTGGGAAATTTTTAACAAATAAAAATACTCTACAACAAAGATAATGTCAATTTATTGTTTTCTAAATCAATATGACAGGCCTTGGCAACAGATTGGGTATAGAGAGTGAGAGATGATGAAGAATCAAAGATGACACCTAGATAGGCAGTCTGAGGGGGTGGGAAATGGTGTTGCCCTCAACCACGACAGGGAAATTAGGAAGAGGGGAAAGATTTGAGGAAAAGGTAATACATTTGGACATGTTGAGTTTAAGCTGTCTAAGGGGCCTCCAGTTCAAAGTGTCTAATAGACAGTTGGAGATATAAGACTGGAGTCTGGGAGAACGGTTAGGGCAGGACAGGGAGATTTGAACTTCATCAGTCCAAAGATTGTAATGAATTCCACAGAAGCTGATGAGATAGCTAAGTGAAATAATACCAAGGGAAAAGAGAAATGACCTGAATGAGGATACAGCAAAGAGCACTGAGAAGGAGCTGACTGATTGGCAGAAGGAGAATCAGGAGACAGTAGTGTCCTGAGAACCTAGACAGAAGAGAGCGTCAAGAATATGGTGACTGAGTGTCACGGATTACAAAGAGGTCAGACATAAAGTATGTTGACAAAGATAGAATCAAAGCCTTTCTAGCTCTGTAAGTATTCCCAGCAAAAAGAAAAAGACATTCATCAAGCACCAATTATGTATCAAAGCTTGTACTCTGCTTTGGGGGAACATAGGGTCAAGGAAAATGTGAGTGTCAGTCATATCACATAATCCATAGTATGTGGTTTGTCTTACATGTCCTTTATGGTTTCTTCAAATAGTTTAACATTGTATAACTTCTTGCTCTTTGTGTCCTAGGTTCCTGTTTTATTATTAATAATAAAAATTAGCATTTATAAAATGTTTTAAGGTTTGCAAAGTACTTTACAAATATTATCTCATTTTAATCTCATAACAACTTTGGGAGGCAGGTATATTATATTATATATTTATTATAATATATTATTCAAATCTCCTTACAGATGAGATTACTCAGGCACATGGCAATTAAGTGGCTTCCTAAGAATCACATGATATCTGAGGCTAAATCTGAACCCAAATCCTCCTGACTCCAGGTCTGGTACTCATCACCTAGATGCTTATTTTCCAAAGCTCAAGTTGCCTTCCATTAACTATAGATACTCTTTTTTTCACCTGTGTATATTTTATTCCATCTTTTGTCTATCACTTTTAAAAATTATTAATTAGATAATTTTTGTTTTAAACATCTACTTCCATAAAATTTTGAGCTCTAAATTTTCTCCCCCTCCCTCCACTCCATCCTCCTCAAGATGGCATGCAATCTGATATAGGCTTATAGATGATAGTTTTTTGTTACCTCAATAGTTTAAGTCTACTTTTACAGATATCTTTTATATTCTACATGAGAAAGGTAAAAAATAGAATTAACAGTCATTGACAAGGAATGAATGCACGGAAATGTACAACTGTCTTTGTTTTTCCTCTCATGGAAAGAGACGCTAAACTGGCCAATAACACTTTTAATGGAGCTTTTTGGTGTAATTGTAAGTTGCAGATTCATAGCAGCATCTAATCAGACTGGGGTGTGTTTATTTTTCCCAATATTTGTGGAGCCAAGCATTTCAATCAAAGAATAACAACTTTTACTTCATGTGAGTCATGTTTCCTCAATGGGGGTGCCCGAGGTTGTCAGTGGGGTTGCTAACATTCTCATTTTTTCCCCCTTTTGAGACATCATGTGATTTAACCTAATCACTTAAACCATTCTACCCTGGGATGTCACAGAGACCTCACAGCTTGAGGTCACTTAGGACTCAGGGGCCTGGAAGACTATTGGAGAGGAACGACAGAATTCAGTGTCAGGTATGATGAGGAGCACCAATCAATATTTGTGATCCATGGGATCCATTAAATTTTATTATTGATACTGTCAAGCTGAGAAGATGAATAAATAATAGACTATTCTCATTTTTCTGCTTTGATGCCATCAGTCTGTGGATAATCAGTTTCTCCTATGATTCAGCCAAGGACTTAACCAAGCATAGGCAGCATCTTATTACTTGAAGCAAATTTCCAGCACAAAGATTCTTTTTCTCCTCAATTTTTTGACATTTTTATTTAAAGTTTTGAGCTTTAACTTCTAACCCTCTTTCCCTCCCCTTTCTCCTTCCTGAAATAGTAAGCAATCAGATATAGGCTATGCATCTGCAATTATGTAAAACATTTCAATATTAGTCTTTTGTACAAGAAGTCTTGAATAAAAGAAAAAAATGAAAGAAGGTGAAAAATAGCGTGGTTCGGTCTATATTCAGTCAGTATCAGTTGTTTCTCTGGAGGCAGATAGTATATTTCAGCATTAGTACTTTGGATCTTTGTATTGTTATTTACAGTTGTTCACAGCACAATAATGTTGCTAGTCTGTACAATGTTCTCCTGGTTCTGTTCACATCACTTTGCATCAGTTCATGTAAGTCTTTCCAGATTTTACTGAAATCCTCCTGTTTGTCATTTCTTAGAGCACAATTCCATTACATTCATACACCATAGCTTGTTTAGCCATTCCTTAATTGATGAGCTTTCGATTTCAAATTCTTAGCCATGACAAAAAGAGATATTATAAATATTTTTGTACAAACAGTTTCTTTTACTTTGGTTTTTTTGGATGTCTTTGGGATATAGACCTAGCAGTGGTATTGCTGGATCAAAGGATATACAGTTTTATAGCCTTTTGGGCATAGTTCCAAATTGCTCTCCAGAATGGTTGTTTCAGTTCACACCCACACCAACAGATAGCACAGAGATTCTTTTTTTTTTTTTCATTTTTTTAATATTTTATTTGTTTTCTGTGTTCTACAATCACTTCCATGTATCATAGATTATTTTTTCCCTCCTTTCTCCCTCTCCCCATCCCCCCCGAGGCAGCATACCATTTTATATAGGTTCTGCACATACATTCCTATTAAATACATTTTCACCTTAGTCATGTTGCATAGAAGAATTAAAATGAATAGGAGAATCATAAAACAAAACATAATACAAAAGAAAATAATCTGCTTCATTCTGCAATCAAATTCCATAGTTCTTATCCTGAATGTGGAAGGCATTTTGCCTTAAGAGACCACTGGGAATTTTTTAAGTCCTTGCATTGCAATGAAGTACTAAGTCTACCAGAAAAATTCCTCCTGCTCTGTGGTTGTTGCTGTAGCACAGAGATTCTTAAGAAGCCTGCATAAAATGTGAAAATAAACCCAGAATGTCTCAATCTCTCCATAAATATTTGGAATTTATGCTGGCATGAACATGCACAATGGGTGTTCTGATGGCACAATGATTGAAGGTGGTGCAGAGCAATGAAGAACAAAGCCAAGTAAATGTGTGAGTGAATAATAGCTCCCAATCACAGGAGGGGAAGGATTCTTCCAAGGCGTGGGGGGAACCTGTGGCCTTGAGGCCACCTGTGGCCCTCTTGGTCCTCAAGGGCAGCCCTTTAACTTTGGATTCAATCAAAGGGTAACACTTGATTCTTTTCCATCCCTCATTGACCCAACACTTTGCTAGGGCTCACACTCGGAGGCTGAGAGGTTACCAAGATATATGTGAGATTGGTTGTGCTCTAGAGTGATCCCAGGCAATTTAATTCAGCTAACATTATTAAGCATCCTACATACCAGGCACCCCGCTAGTCATTTGGGATGCAAATTTGGAAATTAATAGTCCCTGCTTTCACAAAACTTACATTCTATTTGGAGGAAACAACAGATGATGATGATGAAAATGATAAATAATAACAAAGAGCATTTATATAGTGTTTTAAGGTTTGCAAAGAGCTTTATAAATATTCTCATTTTATCCTGGGAACCAGATACTATTGTTATACCCATTATATAAATGAAGAAACTGAGGCATACAAAAGTTAAGTGACTTGTCTAGGATCACATAGCTAGTAAATTTATGAGACTGGATTTGAACTTAGAACTTCCTGAGTCCAGGTCTAATGCTCTATCCACTGAGCTACCTACCTGCCTCAGAAACAAATGAATAAGTAAGCAAATAAATAATACAAAATTCATGCAAAGTAAATGCAATGTTTTTTGTTTTGTTTTTTCCTATGATGGGAGAGATTGCCTAGAAGAGTTACTGGAGTTGGGAGAGTCATGAAAACCTGGGCACAAACCTTGTCTCATATTAAATATTAGCTGGGAGCTGTTGAGCAAATCATAGCCTCTCTGGGACATCCCCAGTCATCTTGATGAATATCTGGTCACTGGATCCAGATGGCTCTGGAGAAGAAGTGAGGCTGGTGACCTGCACAGCCCTCCCTCACTCAAAACCAAGTCAAGTTCAAGTCATGTCATCATTTCTTTGATGGCATGGTCTTCTTCTTCAGCAACAAAGGATGAACACAGCAACAAATGGGGATAATAGCACTTAGCACAAAGGGATGATATAAGGATCAAATTAGATAAAGGGCTTTGCAAACCTTAAGATGCTAGCTTCTCCTCTTCTTCCTCTTCTTCTTCTGTGGCACTCAAGCTTGTTGTGTTTGTCTTTCATTCTCGAAGAGAACCATGATATCAAGATGATGACAACTTGTGGTTGACTTTGATTTGAGTGAGGGAGAGCTTTGCAAGGTCCCCAACCTCACTTTCTTCACCTGAGCCATCTGGGTTCAATGGCCTGATATTCATCAGGAAGCTAAACCTTGAAAGAAGCTGGGAAATCCACAAAGTGGTAATGTTGAGAGAGAACATTCTAGGCTAGAGGGACAGATAGCCTGTACTGAATCATGGTGGCAGGAAATGGAGTGTTTTGTTCAGGGAATTGCCAAAAAACTTGTTGGGTTAAATTTCTGTGGTGGGAGAGGAGGAATACTGTGAATTTAGTCTGAAAAGATAGACTGGAGTAAGAGAAACTTGTATTGTATCCCAGAAGCAATGAGAAGCTGTTGAAAATTATTAAGTAAGGGTGTGGCATGCTCAAATCTGTGCTTTAGAATAAGTACCTAGTTCATCCTGGCCTTCAGTGATGTCCTCAGGCAGAAGTTAACTTCCTTGAAAGTGAAATAACAGGTTTCTACCACTCTACTAAATTGCCATCCTCCCCATCATCCAGGATCAAAAACTCATAGCATAGTTTGATCCTTTATTTACTTTGAACTCTTGTACCTAACCTTTGACAAATTCCATTGACTCTAGACCTCCAAAATTTCTCAGATACAGCTCCTTCTCTTCACTCACATTGCCTCCACCCAAGTTCAAATCCTCATGAGCTACATTATTGTAATGGCCTCCTAACTGGTCTTAGATTGTTCCCATAAGTATAGTATCAGAATGATTATGGGATCTATTGTATTAGTCTTGGTCAGACCAAGAATTCTCATCCATCTCTTTGGAAGTATAATATCTTTTCTATCAGGAAATACTAATTGATTCCCATTCTCTGCAAGTGGTTTTCCTTATGATGTTATGAATAGTCAAAGGACTTCAGGTCAATCTTCCACTTGCCACTTATTATCTGTGTGGCCTTGGGTAAGTCATTTTCCCTATCTGGATCTGATTCCTCATCTTCAAAATAAGAGTTGGATTAGTTGACCTCTGATGTGCCTTCCGTCTTTAAATCTATTATCTTATGTCACATCATCACACTGATTCATATGACCTATTGTTAACTGTGGTACTTGAAAATTATTACTGGAGCATCTCTAACTCTTAATACAGATTCCAGGTTCAAGATCTTCTAGCCAAAATTGATAAAGTAAAGGAGGAAGGTATATTAAAAAAAGAAATGTTTTTACTGATGCTTTTCTGAATAGTGTCCCTCTCCCACCCTCCCACATTCTATGGAACCCTTCATGGCAATAAATGAAAACAAAAGCTCCAAGGTCGTGACCATGTTTCATAGAGCATATGTAAATCTGCCCCTGTAACTTCTCACCTCTGTACTAACAGATAGGAGATGCACTTCATCACTTGTTCTCTTGGATTTAAGATCAGCCATTATTGTGACTCAGTTCAGCCTTGTTTTTAGTGGTGTTCATAGGATTATGGGTTATCCAGTCTGGCCCTCTCATTTTGCCATGGCCTAGACGGTTAAAGTGATTTGTTCAAAACATATAGGTGGTAAGTAGAAGAAACAAAATTCAAACCCAGGTCTTCCAGACTTCAAATCCAGAACTCTTTCCACTGTTTATTTCCATTGCTGTAGTTTCTGAGTATATCATCATTCTGATTCTGCTTATTTCATTTCAAACAAGTCTTCCCAGGTTTCTCTGAATTATTCATGGACACCTAGGTGGTACAATAAATAGCATGCTAGTCCTGAAATCAGGAAGACTCATCTTCCTGAGTTCAAATCCAGCCTCAGACTAGTTGTGTGACCCTAGGCAAGTAATTTAATCCTGCTTGCCTCAGTTTTCTCATCTGTAAAATAAACTGGAGAAGGAATGGCAAACCACTCCAGTGTCTTTGCCAAGAAAACACCAAATGGGTTCACAAAGAGTCAGATACAACTAAAGAACAGCAAATGTTTCATGAATATTCTGTGATACGATTTATTTTATTTTCTAGGAAAACTCCCCAAGTGCCAAGGACTGAGAGAGGACTTTATAATAAATCCTTAATAAGTTTATAGGTGAAGCCTTCTCTTTGTTCTGAGAGAAAGAAGGCCTCAATTTCTTTATCTATAATTTAGACTAAATAGTCTCTTAAAGTCCCTCCAAGGTCTAAATCTATGAGGCTATCACCCTCACGTACTTAATCTAGAAGTGACAATGCTAACTGAGTAAAGTAAAAAAGACAAATTCTCCCCTCTTCCCATCACTTTCTTTTAGAATTGTTCTTTTCATTGGGAGGAAGAAGGGCACAATTAAATCTAAGCCAGAGGCTTGTTGGTAAATGTTTAACAATGGGCTCTCCAGAAAAAAAAAAACAACAACATACATTCACAGGATATAACTTAAGTTTAATCTTCATTATTAAGATTTTCTCTATAATTTTCTTAAATTAGGAAAATCATCCTTACTCTTTAGTAAATCAAACCCTAATTTGTAGTTTACCAGTTTCCTAGATTTAAATGCCAAAAATTTAACCATCCACATCTAGGGAGACCATATGAGCTGTTTGTCACATAACCTTGTCTACCTCATTCCTGTAGGAGTACTTGGTGCTAGGGCTAATAGTATAGAATACCCAGGTTAGATTTCAGCAAAAGCTGAAGGGAAGTCAAATGACAGAGCTATTGAAATGTAAAGAAAAGGATTCTCAAATCCAAAATAAATATTCCATGGCCATGAAAGGTTTAATACTTGAATATTGAATTATATAAGAAGAGGTCAGTGAAGACAATGTCAGTTCTGAAATCAAATGACCAAAGAGTCACAAAGGTTTTGCAACCACTATTAACTCTAAAAATGCCAAAGAGCTCACAATAAATAATAAATATAATATAAATAATAAAAATGATATAAATAAAATAAAATAAAATAAAAGAGCTATTAGTGGTCATAAGCAAAAAACTTTCTTTATTCCATTGGAGAAGGAAACTAGACAGAAACATTGTGCTGGGATCTCTTCTAAGAGGCGACCCAAGGCAGTGAGGTTAAACTTAGATTATAAATAGAAATATGTATATACATATATATATATATATATATATATATATATATATGCACGTATATACATATTGGTATATATTATATATGTGTGTATTATAAGCATATTGTGTGTGCATGTGTATATATATATATATTATGTACATATATACACATATACATATATATATGTATGTATGTATTTGTGGCTAGACAAATAATCAAATAGTGTGGTGTAGCAACAATGATGAAGCATTTGCCTAGCGGCAAATAGTCCATTCATAGCAGGGCTTCATATCTGGTCCTATTGGTGCTTGCCTAAGCTTAGGCACCATCAGTTCTCTGATTTAGTTGTAGCAAAATTCATTGACGGGGTGAGCACAAAGGAATGTTATGCCAGGCTCAGGACACAGCTTGCTTTCTGGGCCTTAGTTCTGAAAAACAGGGTGTCTCCTAATAGTAAAAAGAGAGAGGTGGTCTTAGAATGGGAAACCTGACAACAGTGAAGTTTCACCTTGATCACAGGCAAGTTTATCAGCACAAGACCTCAAAATATATATATGAGGTATAACAAATTTAAAATCTAATACTTCCTAGGCAAAAGAACACACTAGCACTCCAGATTAAAAAGAGCATTGTGACCCTTCACTAGAAGTGAACATAGTACCAACTAGATGAGTCAGTGACTCAGGATGGTGAAAGACCCTCCCTTCTCATCGAAGAGCAGGCCCAGAGAGTCCAGTAGATTGACTTGTCCAATAGAGACCTTGTGTTCTTGAAAGAGCCCAGCAGGCAAGTTATCTGCCTGATCCTGACAAGCAGCTGCTTCCCTGTGGCTGACTGACCTGCCTGGCCCAGCCATAACCAGCTGAGCCTGGTGAGAAGCCAACATAACAGCTGCTGACCTAGCTGAGAAGCAGATCAACCAATTCAGCAACCTGTGACCACTGAGGAGCCAGTCTAACTGAGCCACAGAGCTATTTGTCCATCCTAGGTGCTGTCCCTAAATTGAACTTTGTGGACACTTCCAGAGAAAACAAGGACGCTTAGACCCTGCAGTTCCATAATTATAAGTTGCCTTGGCCATGTCCCAGCTCATACTTTCCCTTCAGTCTCTCCCCTCCCCTTCCTTTGGGGTTTACTACCAAGAAGTTCCTTTCTTCCTTCCTGCCTTCCTTCCTTCCTTCCTTCCTTCCTTCCTTCCTTCCTTCCTTCCTTCCTTCCTTCCTTCCCCTTCCTTCCCTCCTTGTGAGAGATCACGAGCTAGTGTTAGGATGATAGCAACCCACAGAGTTACCTTAGAGAACTTTGAATGTAAAAGCTGCATCCACTTCTCTGAGTTCTCAAGCTGTCAGTGCTAGTGCATGTTTAGGGAAGACACTCAAAAGATTTGCTAGGCTAACGCATATTAAGGCTCACAAGTAATTTAACCCATTTCCCCACATTTTCCTAATTAATGAATTTCTCACATCAACCTCTAAATGGAGAATGGCTCTAGCCATGCTTCTCTTTATTCCTTGGCCATCTACTCACTAGCCACCTTGCCCCTAGGATCACAAATGATTTTCCAGAAGACTTAACCCTTTCTATACTAGAACTTTTGTCCTGGAGCCTTACTGTTCTAATTAGCTTGAAGCTACTGCTTCTCTTTTTCTCAATCTCCTGTTCCCCCTCCTAACTTCTAGTTCAGAAATCATAAACAAATCAGTACCTTCATTGATATTGGAAAGGTTGTGCCAATCTACTCCCTTACTCCCTCCATTCACTATCCTTATAACTTTGCAAGTCAGGATATCTCCCTCCCATTCACTACTCTCTGATATGGATTGTCTTCCTCAATTGAAATATAAAGTTCTTAAGGTCAGAGACTCTCCTCTCCATTGTATTTATATTCTCCAGTGCTTAGCACTGGGCTTGTTTTATATGATAATTTCTTCATAAATTCTTTTTTTTGGCTCTTCTCTTTTTTCTTTCTTTCCTTCCTTCCTGCCTTCTTTCCTTTATTGCTTTCCTACTTACCTTTATTCACTCTTTCCTTTCCTTCCATCTTTCCTCCTTTTTTCATTATTTCAGTCATTCATTCATCAGTGGTCAATGTCAGCCCCTCTACCACTTCTATGTAACCCTTACAGCAGGTTATTCTTTGGTCATTACTGTATTTCCAAGATGTGCATTCTAATTTGATTTCATTTGGATAAAAATATCAGATGTGAAGGGATGAGGTGAGGTAGATTTGTCCCCAGCTCTGAAATCCCTGGAATTTCTGTTCCAGTTCTTTCTTTTGGTATGATAGACTTCTATGGCCTGGAACTCCAAAGGGAATTCTGAGCTTAAACTGAGATCTTATTCTTGCTAGGTGTTGATGGAGATTCAAGGCTTAGATAAGCCTTGGTATGGAAGAAGGAAGAAAGCAAGAAGATCTCTCAGACCCCTATTGTAATATTGCAGACAACAACTATGCCTGTACTAGATTAGTGGTACTGGGAATAGAAAGAAAGGGAGAGATGAAAAAGATATTGTAAAAAGAATAGATAAGACTTGGTAAAAGAGAAGAAAGTGTCAAAGAGAACTGAAGGATTATGAATATAGGAACCTGGAACACTGGAATTCCTTGACAGGAATAAGAAAGTTAGAAAGAGAAGCAGATTTTTTTGAAAATATAAATTCATTAACTTTTTCAATTTTATCCAGAAACATACAAAAGATTTGCCCTTATGAGGTAGTTTTAATTTGAATGCACTACAGAAAATAAAGTCATGGAATTAGAGATTTAGATCACTAATTGATCTTAGTTGGACCCCCTCATTTATACCTTAAGTAACAGACCCAGAGAAGCATCCTGAATTTTATTAGATTTGATAGATTATACACCATTTTCTTTATTTTCAAACTCTTCCTCAGAATATCAGAGACAAGGAAACCTTGGAGTCCCCTCTAGTTATAGGATCACAGCATTTATTAAGCATCTTTAACCACAGATTAAAAGTAGGAAGGGATTTTGGAGGTGATCTAATCCAACCCCATCAGTATAGAGATTGAAACTGTAAACTCTTTTTTTTTTTAAATTTATTTTAACCTTAAATATACAAGAAAAGAAAAAGAAACATTACAAACTTAAGTACTAAAACAAATACAAAATAAGAAAAGAAAAAAAACCATTACCATGTGCACAACAGAATGTAAGAGATGATTTAAGATATACAGCAATAAATTTTCATTTCAAGAAAGCCTCTATATTAAATACTACACATTGTGTTCAGAGCTATCCGTCTTTTCTTTGCTTGCTTGTAAGTTTTATTTTGTTCTCTGCTGTGCATTTTTTACTTTATTCTTTTTTTCCTCCCTCCCTGCCTCCCTAGGCTACACCTAATTATGGATATGTGTGTGTATATACATATATACAAAAGTATTCATGCATATATACATATATATGTACATGCACATGTACATATATATTCATACATATACTTAGATATCTATGCTCATACTCATAAATAGATATATATTCAGATGCATCTATGTAAGACTGTCTTCTGTTTTTCTGAAGGGTATATAACATCTTGCTTGTTAAGTCTAAGTTTTTTCATATTGTTCTAAGTCCTCCAACCCATAATTTCCTACACTAAAGCAATTTACTGGAATTTAATTTATACTATCTAGTTATTTTAAATAGTTTGAAACAATATTGATTTATGGCTGATATAGTTTGGTTTTTCTCTTTTGATTAAATCTGTTTTAGTTTTACTAGCCCTTTTTTCCCTAATAAATTCTACTCCTAATCTTTATTTTGTTTGTGTGTATCTCTTATTTCCTACTCTTCCTGACTCCTCTACTTTACTTTTGCCTGGTTCCTTGCCCTCCTATTACTTAACATACCCCTTCTCTAAAGATCTCACCCTTATCTTCTCCCACCCATTCTTTCCCCTTATCTTGATAATCTAGACATCCTTCTATAACCCCCCCCATCCTATTCCCTCACCCTCTCATTTCTTTATAAATGTAGAAGACTTTTATTCTCTTCTAAGTGTATATATTGTTCTCTCTTTAACACAGATTTGATGGGAGCAGCGTTCCTTCTAAAAACACCTTCTTTATTCTCTCCCCCTTCCTTGTCCCCTTTGCCTTTGTTCTTTATGAATTTTATATGTAGTTTCCTTTTTAGCCCATTCCCAAGAAAAGTAGGGTTCCAGAATTATCAGCCCTCCTCCCCCATCTAATTTTTTTGTATCAATTCTTCTCGTGCACCTCTTTTTGCCTTTTCCTAGACAGTAGTACTTTCCAGAATCACATCATACTCAGTTTTACCTCAGTCTTTCTTTTGAACTACCCAATTACTAATTACAATCTGAGACATATTATTTATATTTATAAAGAGTAGAGTCTATCCTTATTGAATGCCTTGTGATTAGTCTTTGATGTTTACCTTATATTTCTCTTGGGTCTCATATGTTAAATTTTCTACTAATTTCAGGTCTTTTTGCAATAAAATTCTTGAAAGTCTGGCAATTCATTAAATGTCCATATTTTTGTTGTTGTTCAGGATTATGCTTAACTTTTCTGAGTATCATATTTTGGCCACAACCCCAGTTCTTTTGCTCTTCAATAGAAAGTGTTCTAAGACCTGAAGTTTTTTTGCGTAGTTGTTGCTAAGTCTTGTGTGATTCTAATTGTGGTTCCAATGTGTTCAAAATGTTTTGTTTTTTTGTTTCTTGTAATATTTTTTCCTTGAGCTGAGGGTTATAAATTTTTTACATTCTCTTCTATTTTTTCATTCTTTATATTTTATTTTATTTCTTGGTGTCTTACAATTTCACTGGTTTCTCCTTGCCCAAGTGTAATTTTCAAGGGTTCATTTTCTTCCTTAAGATTTTGAATCTCCCTTTCTAGTTGGTTAACTTTATTTTCATAATCTTCTTGTTTTTCTTGGATTGTTCTTATTTTTAAAATTTTTTCCTCAGTCTCTCTCATTTGATTTCTAAAGTTTTTAAAGTTCTTCTATGAATTCTTTTTGGGCAGGTGACTATTTGATCTTACTCTTTGGGGGTAGGAAAAGCTTTTTTGTTTACTTCAATATCCTCCTCTAAAGATGAATCCTGGTCTTCTTTATTCCCATAGTAAATTTCTATGATTGGGTTCTTTTTCCTTTGCCTGCTTATTTTTAATTTTTTATTTATAGCAACTTGTTGTAATCACCTCTCATGCTGGGGTATGAGGAATGATGCCTCTGGTCGCAAATCCTCCTTCAGTTCTCCCCTCTCTCCTGGAACCAAGACCAAGGACTCTATCTCTTATAAGTGTCCATAGACAGTTTTGTCCCTGACCCTGCTTCTGCACTCCACCTGTGCTGGTTTCTTCTCTCCTAGAAAAACCTTTCAGCAGCACAGCTGAGCCTGATATCCCTTATCAGCAGAGGTACCCTCAATCTTCCCAGGCTCAGAATCCTGAATCTGGACACTGTCAAGGGGGTGAAAATTCTTGGAGCTGGGACAGAGGCTACCTCTCAACCCAGCTAGCACCAGGGCTCACTGCTATTTTTCAGCAGAACTGGCCTGGAGGAGTTTATGCTTCATAGGGACCAAACCTCATTCTTGGGATTTTTCATCCATTCTTTCCCCACTACCCTGGGAAGACTACTGTTCCACCCCAACTATTTGTACCATTGCTCTACTGTTTATTTGTACCACTGCTCTACTTTCACATTTTGAGGGAAATCTGGAACACTTGGAATTTTCTGACCTACTCCACCATCTTGCCAGAATCTTCTATCTTATCTTTTTTTTTCAAATAAGGCAGCATCCTGTCACCCTGTCATTGACATGGGATAGTTAATGACCAAGAGATCATTTATGTTTGGCCACATCATCCCAAAACACTAAGTACTTTCAGTTCCTGGTTGCCATATCACTAGAAGCAATCCTTAAATCTCCCTGTAGTTAACTGGGACCAAAAAACAGTAAATCTTGAGTGTGTTCTATGGGAACAACCTAGACACACTAGAAAATGGGCAGAAAAATCTATTCCTCATGAATGAAGAGGACACAGGATGGATTAAATAATTAAAACTTTCATGGTCCTTCTTATGTGTTGTCAGGAGGGCTAATCTTCTAAATCAGGAGTCAGAATAATCCCCTAACCCCTTAACTCTTCTCTCTTTTTCATTCCTCCATCTATTCATATTTCTAAAACACCTCCCCTTTCCTCACTCCCACCAGTCCCCCTCTGCCCCCTACCTCCTTTTGTTCCTTTGAAAACATTCATTAACAAATGTTAATGCATGCTAATAAGCATTAATTAGCATCTCCATCTTGAACAAAGGAAATTCAAGGCGTAAAGACTAAGGAAAATTGTTTGAGCTCAACTAACCCTAATCAGCATTTATTTGTAGCTAAGAAGAAGCTGTATTATTAGAAATTTATTTATTTATTTAACTGAATCCACATAGGCGGACTAATAACTTCGGTTTGGAACGCATCAAAATTCTAGCCAACATTTTCATCTGTTTCAAGATGTAACTGAGGCAGTCACTGTGTCCCTTAATATCAGTTTGCATTTTCATCTGGGTATTATCGTGGTGTCATATTACCATGAAATAGTTGAGCAACAACAGGTCTCACAAGAAAATGTATCTTCTTTCCACCACACTTATTTACAGTGGCTGCACTTTATGGCCATTATTGCAATATGACAGTACACCCTGAATACATTACTAAAGCATAGTCAAATCATCAACAGAAAGTTTATCCACATGGATCTCAGTAAGTTCCTAGAGCCATCTTTTCCCTTCTTCCCCATCCCTCTCTTATATGCAAAGAAATTGCAGAATTCAACCATTTTTGCCCTGCCTGAGATTGCATTGAACGCCTCTGTATATAGCAAGTCATTCAACATGTTTATTAAAAGAAATTCAACTTTCCAGGCTACCTATGGTAAATGCTGCTTTTGCTATTTCTGTAGGCCAATGGTGTCATGAACAGCTTAATTGCACGATCTTACAAATACTTCAAGCATTTCATTCTTTTGAAGAGTCATGCCTTGGCATTTCATATTTACTCTTCCTGCTGACTTGTGGTGGGATTTGGGGAGATACCAGCTCCCTACTTTGGGTCAGCCTGTGTTTAATTAGAATTGCATGTGGCAATAAGACCTGAGTGAAAAAGTGCTAGACAATTTAAACCCTTCATCTCCTCCTCCATTTTGTTCCCAACAGTGGTTCTCTTGACTACTTCTGCATTGTTTTCCTTTTTTCCCTTTATTCTCTTTAGTGTTACCAGTCCCCACTGTGAACTGCACAATAACCTGTCTTTCCCTACGGATCTCATCCTCTGCTATTTGGAAGCCATTATGGTTTATTCTGTGTTTTTAATAAAGCAGAAACCAACAATTCTTTCTCTTTGTTATTTCTCCCAGGCCCCAGAGCTTCAGAAGATGAGAAACCCAAAAGTGGTGATAGCAGCTACTTTAACTGAAGGGTGGGAGGGAGCCTAGATGGGTGGTGATTGTTATTCAATTGGGTCTGACTAGTGCCTGGGGTTTTCTTGGGAAATATACTGGAGTGGTTTTCCATTTTCTTCTCTATTGTGTCCCCATTTTACAGCTGAGAGACTGAGGTAAACAGGGTTAAGTGACTTGCCTAACTGTCATACAGCTACTAAGTGTCAGAAGCTAGATTTAAACTTAAACCTTCCTGATTCCAGGCCTGGTGCTCTATCCACTGCACCACCAAGTGACTCTTAAAGGTTGTAATTTTTAGTTGTTCAGTCCTTTGGTTGTATCTGATTCTTCATAACCCCATGAACTTTTATCCATGAGATTTTCTTGGTGAAGATACTGGAGTAGGTGGTGAATGGAGAGAGCATTTTAAAATTTTTGACTGGTATGTTTTGCCAATACAAAAATGATTATTCTGTGTGTCAATGCTTAGCTACAGTTAACCTTCAAGCAATTTCCTAATACTTCACAGTAGAGTAGAAATGACCCTGAGTTTTGGATGGTAATCTATTGTGAGAAATTCTCATGAGGTAAAAAGGCCTCAGAGGTCTGATGAAAAACTAAATGTTTATTATCTAAGGAAGGGTCTAGCTAGCTGAGTGTTAGTGCTCCAAATTACTTTGCATCATATATGTGGTCTTTATACAACACCACAAAATAATACAAGACTGGAAGTCAGTAAGACCTATGTTTAAATCTTGCCTCTGATATATAATAGCTCTATGATCTTGGGGAAGTCGTATAACTTACCAGTGCTCTAGGCAACTAAAATAGGAACTTTTAACCTGGAGTCTTTTTCTATTCCTACCCCAAGGGATCAACCAATAAGTTTTAGAGTTTATGAACATATAATTGGTTTCCTTTGTAATCTCATGTATTTTTATTTTATTCACTTAAAAACATTATTGAGAAAAGAGGTTGATAGGTTTCAGTAGACTACCACAATGTACAAAAAAAGGATAAGAACTTTTGCTGTAAAACTACGTTATAAAAAAAGTGCCAACTTGTAATGACCAAGAAATTTCCTCCCCACTGAAATCACTGGTCCAGTTTCTATACCTGTCATTTATTTAGCTGTGTTCCTGTTATGTCTGATTCCCTCCACCCCACCTCCCCAAGTAAACACCCTGAGGGTGTCGTACCTTTAAATTTTTTTTATTTATTTATGTTTAGTTTTCAACATTCACTTTTACATGATTTTGAGCTCAAAATTTTTCCTCTTCCCTCTCCTCCTCCCATCTCAAAGATAGCATGCAATCTTATATAAACTCTACATATTCAATCTTATTAAACATATTTCCACATTAGTCATGTTGAAATGAGGAATCAGAACCAAAGGGGAAAGAATACACAAGAAAGAAAAAACAATAACAAAAAAAGGCTTTGATCTAAATTCAGACTCCAGAGTTCTTTCTCTGGATGTGAATAGTATCCCGAATCTTGGAGTTGTCTTAGATCATTGCATTGCTGAGAAGAGCTAAGTCTATCAAAGTTGGTCACAGCACAATGTTGTTACTATGTGCAATGTTCTCCTCGTTCTGCTTACTTCACTCAGCATCAGTTCATGTAAGCTTTTCCAGGTTTTTCTGAAATCTGCCTGTTCATCACTTCTTAAAGCTCAATAGTATTCCATTCCATTCATATACCACAACTTGCTCAGCCATTCTCCAATTGGTGGGCATCCCCTCAATTTCCAATTCTTGGCCACCACAAAGAGAGCTGCTATAAATATTTTTGTACATGTGGGTTCTTTTCCCACTTTTATGATCTCTTTGGGATACAGCCCTAGAAGTGGTATTGCTGGATCAAAAACGTAAGCACGGTTTTATAGCCTTTTGGACATAGTTCCAAATTGCTCTCCAGAATGGTTGGATCAGTTCACAATTCTACAAACAACTGCATACCTTTTAACAACTGTTTCCCAGGGAGCATCTTGAATGGTCATACACCATCTAAATATATAGTACTATCTAAATAACTGAACTCAAAGAAAATTGCTATGTTCACATTTATGGGGCATTTGATGTCATCAGCTCTTTAGTTCCCTCAGTAGCTTCCAAAATACTCTTTTTTATTTACTCTTGACAGTCAATGCCATTGACTTTGTATCAAAAAAGTGTAAGTAAGGATGTCTTCTTGTCTCTATTGAAAATATACATACATAGTTTCTATATTTAACAGAGGCAAACCACTTGAGTTTAGTGAACCAAGATCCATTTTTTAAAAAAATTAATAATTCTATTTTAACATATCAATTGCTTTCCTAATGAACAATCCCTGTTTCCATTGTACCTTTCACTTAAAATGTACACACACACACACACATACACACACACACACACAAACACACACACAAATACAGAGTAGAAAACAAAAATAAAACTTCTTAATATTATGATTTTGAATGGTAGGAGGGAAGGGAAGGAGAAAAGCATTTATATAGCACTCGCTATATGCCAGGCACTGTTCTGGAATTTTTGCAAATTTATCTCATTTGAACTCCACAGCAGTTCTGCAAAATAGGTGCTATTATCTCCATTTTACAGTTGAGGAAACTGAGGCAAACATATATTGAGTGACATGCCTAGGGACACATAACTATTAAGGGTCTGAAGCTAGAATGGCAGTATACTTAAAGCTCCATTTTTTATGAATGACTACTTGTTAATAGAAAAAAGAATGTTTGTTTAACTTTGGGCATTTTGAACCAAAATTGTGCATTGTATTTGACCTGATTAGTGTCACCTTTTGGGGTTGTCTTATACTATCATTTTTATGTAACCTTTTAATTTGAGTGTTCCTTCTGAATCCATTCATAGAAATCTTCTCAGGATACTCTGAATTCTTCATACTTGTCATTCCTTATGGCATAATAAAATTCATATGCACCACAAATTGTAGAGCCATTGTGCATTTCTGGACACATCTTTTGTTTTTAATTTTTAAC
>CM053769.1:81147526-81162571 GCA_028658325.1 Potorous gilbertii
CATTGTTTTTCATATCTTATATTGATTACAAAAAAAACTTTTGACCTAATAGAGGAAAAGGAACCTTTGAGATTCTCTTTCAACAAGGTGGCTCCTAGGTATATTTAAAGAGCACACAAGATTCTCTGATAGATACAAATGCAGAGATAACTGTGTTCCTCAGTGTGTCAATATCAAACAAAATATAAAACAGGGGGATGTTGACCCAAATCATGTCCTATATAGTAACAGACCACCTTGACCTGTAGATGCTCATTGCAGCATAAGCCTTCCTTAAGAAATGGGGAAGGAGACTTTATAGGTTCTCTTTTCTCTATTATACCATTGAACTCATTTCCCCACCCAATATTATAAAAACTGATTAGTTTCTAAAGCAATTCCACAAGTCTATTTAGTTGCTAGAGATAGGGAGTGCACCTGTGATTTGATTGATATAGGGAACTACCAGATGAGGAAAAATAGTGATAAAGATCATAGCTGGTGTATACATATATATATACATATATGTATATATATACATATATATACATATATGTATATATATATACATATATATATGTACATGGATATAAAAACACACTCAGAATGTCCTTATCTGGAATACATATATAGAAACATATATATGCACATACAGGTAGTGTGTGTACATACATGTATATGTATGTATATTAGCTATTGTTTTAAGAATTGCAAAATGCTAGGCATATGTTAACTTAGTGGATATTCACAAAAATCGTGAGATTATATGTTACAGATGAGGAAACAGATTAATTAAGGTTAATTGACTCTTCCAGGGTCACATAACTAATAAGTGTCTGATGTAAGATTTGAACTCAAGTCTTCCTTGTTTCAAGTCCCATTCTACTTAGTTGCTCCAGAAAAAAGAAGGGACCTTTGTTTTTAGAGAGTGTCTTAGAGTTCCAAGAGGCTATCAATCAGTCAACAGGCATTTATTAAGGACTTACTATGTGCCAAGGACTGTGGTAAAGGCTGAGTATACAAAGAGAGGCAAAAAAGGAGTTCACATTCTATAGAATACAATATGTAAATAACTATACATAAAATAGGTAGGTGTGTGTGTGTGTGTGTGTGTGTGTGTGTGTGTGTGTTTATAGAGACAGACAGAAAAAGAGACAGAGAATAGATGGGATATAGTCTCATAGGGAAAGGCACTATGTGTGTATAGGTTGAAGGGGGAGGGCTAGGAAAGGCCTCCTCCATAAGGAAGGATTTGAGCTGAGCCTTAAAGGAAGCTAGGGGGTCTAAGAGGCAGAGATGAGGAGAGAGAGCAGTCCAAAGATGGGAGTGAGGGGGCGGGGGAGGAACAGTCAGTGCAAAGTCATCATTGGGAGACAGTAAATAGGACAATGTAGACAAGAAGTTATGAGTGAGTGAACTGGGAAGAAAGGAAGGGCTCTGTTTGTGAAGGGCTTTAGATATCAATCAGAGGATTTTGTCTTTGATCTTAGAGGTTAATAGGGAATCACTAGAGCTTACGAAGTTGGGGGTGGGGGAGTGACATGACTAGATCTGTACATTAAGAAAATCAATTACGTTGGCGGTCAAGTGGATGATGGCTTGTAATAGGGTAAGACTCAAAGCAGGGAAAGTAAATAAAAGGCTATTGGAATACTCCAGGGGAGTGAAGATAAGCACCTGTTTGAGGGTGGTAGTTGTGTGATCTAGACAAAGATTCAGCAAAGGAGCTGTGAAGGCAAATATAAGGAGAGAACCAAGAAAGGTAAATCGTGAAAACCTAGAGAGGAAAGAAGCCAGAGAAAGACGGTAATCAACAATGTCAAAGTCTGCTTAGAGGTAGAGAAAAATAAGTAACTTGCTCAACGTCCCATAGCCAGTGTATGTCAGCAGGAGGAACTGAATACAAGTTTTCCTGACCTCAAAGCCTTCATTTACACCATGCTGCTAAAGTATTTAATGAATACTAGTGGTAAAATAGTAGGGCTGAACTAGGTGTTGGAAGACCTGTGTTCTACTCCAGGTTCTCCAATTAGTGAGCTGTGTGACTTTGGATAAATCACTCAATTTCCATGGGCCCAAATTTTCTTAATGTACAATACAGTGGAACACATGCCTATAATCCCTGCTACTAGGGAGGCTGAGGCTTTTGGAGCTTTAGAGCTCAGGAGTTCTGAGCTGCAGGAGGCTACGTCAATCAGGACTTTGCACTGTTTGCCATTAACATAGTGATTCCCAGAAGTGCTTGCCATAGGGTTGCTGAAGAGAGGCGAATCAGCTCATGTCAGAAATGGAGCTGGTCAAAACTCCCTGCAGATCAGATTGGAATTGGGGTATGAATAACTCCTGTTTTCTAGCCTGGGTAAGATAGGGAAGACTGGTACTTTAAAAAACTATTTTTTAATAAAAAAATAGAAAATAATAAAATGAGGGGAATGGAACTCAGGACAACCTCTAACATCCTTCAAACTCTAAGATTCTAACTTTATGGGTTAAATAGTCTTTTGTAAGCTAGTCTGGGAATCAAGCCACTAATTATTATATGCTTTCTATGGGAAACTTTGTTCCAAATTCCCCAAAAGAGACATAAATTAGCATTTGGAACAGAATCCATTTGCAAGCTGGGGGATTGCCTGCTTGTATACGCACATGTACAGGCATAAAATGTTATAAACTGGCGTATTGGATGTGGAGATCCAGCAATCCAGCTCACTTGCACATTTTGTTATGTTTGAAATTTAGTATGGGTTATACTGGAGACCTTTTATTCCCCTGTTATCCTGGGGCACAAGTTTGAGTGAAAACAGAATTATAGGAATAACCAATATGTTCTCCCCAGGATTGCTAAATAGACTTTATCCCTCTCCACCTGACCCATACCCATAGCTCTATATTTAAAGATTCACAACCCAAGGCAAAGATAAATTTTCTTTCACCACCATCAGTGACAAAGAACTATAAATGAATGGTGCTCTGTGCTCTATAGCAGACCAGATAATGCTATCCCAAACATGACCAAATTTTAAAGTTAGGTATTTATAATACACTGTATAAAGCATATTATATAGTCAGGATGTGTGGGAGAAGGGGCCAGGAAACTGGTGGGGTTGTTGACATTTACAATTTTGGAAGCAGCTTTGTAAAGGAACTGAAAGACCAAGAGGCCCACATTCTTCAACTCATTACTAGGATTTCTTTTTCTATTTATTTTCAAAAACGTATTTACTCAGTAAAAAATCTAATAAGCAAAAAATAATCTTCATTGATCTTCTCTGTCTCTTTCTTTCTGACTGTCTCTGTCCCTCTCTCTTCCTCTCTCTCTCTCTCTGTCTCTCTCTCTCTCTCTCTCTCTCTCTCTCTCACACACACACACACACACACACACACAAGCACATACACACATAAGTAGACACTGTAGACCTCAGACTCAATCAAGAAGTGACCAAATCTAGTGATGTCATGACTTTAACTTATAATGAAATATGTATATATTTGTGATGGGATGATTCTCCTCCCAAATCCAATATCGTCAGCTCTTTTTTACACCAAAAATTTCTATTAAGCATTTACAAGTTTTAATTTTATATCAACTTTTTTTTTCCTTCTTGAATCTAGGACAGTCAAATGTTTTGGTTCCTGAGTGAGATGATCTGCTTTTTCCTTAGTGCTGATTGATATAAAAGTCCAGTCTGTCAGTTCAAAAAGCATTTATTAAGTGCCTACGATGTGCCATATATTGTGCTAAGTACTGAGAAAACACAAAGGCAAAAGACAGTCCCTTTCTTCAGGGAGTTTGCAAGTCTAATGGGGAAGACAACATTAAAATAAGAATGTACAAACAAGACATCTCCAGGATAAACTGAAAATAATCAACAGAGAGAAGGCACGAACATTAAAATGTGGAAAGATTTCTTGTAGAGTGTGTAAATTTAGCTGACTTGAAGTAAGCCAGAGAAGCCAGGAGCCATAGATAAGAAGGAAGAGAATTCCAGACATGAGGAAGAAGCCATGAAAATACAGAGACAGTCTTGTGAGAGGAACAACAGTGATGCCAGTGTCACTGGATCACTGAGCATGGAGAAAGGAGTAAGATAAGAAGGGGGCAAATTGTGAAGGGCTTTGAATGCCAAAAATAATTTTATATTTGATCCTGGAGGTTTACTGAATAGAAGGTAACATAATCAGATCCATGCTTTAGGAAGATCAATTTGATAGCTGAGTGGAGGATGGAGTGAGGAGAGATTTGAGGCATCAATCAGCACGTTATTGCAATTATACAGGCGTGAGGTGGTATGTACGAGACTGATGGCAATGTCAAAAGAGATATTCAGTAAGTAAAATTGACAGCACCTGGCATCAGATTGAATACGAGAGGTTAGAGAGTTAGGAGTAGAGGACAACACTAGGTTTTGTGCTCAGGTAACTCAAAGGATGCTGATATCTTCAGTAATAGGGACATTCTGAAGGGGGAAGGAACTGTGGATGAAAGTTGATTTAGTTTTGAATATCCTGAGTCTGACATCCACTTCGAGATGTCCAATAGGCAGTTAGAGATTGAAATCTAGAGGTTAGAAAAAGTTTAGGGCTGGATAAGTAAATCTGAGAATCATCAGTATACAGATGATAGTTGAATCTATGGGAGCTGTTGGGATGACCAAGTGAAATAGTATAGAGGGAGAAGAGAAGAGAGCCCAGGACAGAGCCCTGTGGGAATCCCCCTGTTAGCAGGAGGGACCTGGAAAAAGATCCAGCAAAGAAGACTGAGAAGTAGCAGTCAGACAGGTAGGCAGAGAACCAGGAGAGAGCAAAATGTCACACAAACCTAAGGAGAGAAGGGTAGCAAGAGAAAGAAATTGTCGGCCGCGTCAAAAACTGCAGCAATGTCAAGAAGGTTGAGGACTGAGAAAATACCATTAGATTCGGCAAATTAGGAATCATTGTGAGGCTGTATGTTTCTGAGATTTATTCTATGTTTTAAATTTCCTTAGCTGGATGGTTAGGGCATGTCTCTTTCTCTGTTCCTTTCCTTCCAGAAAGAGAGAAGCAGAACAGTTGAGGAAACACTGGGTTTGAAGTGAGTAGTTTGGACTGGAGTAGACAACTCTGGATGGAGATATAATTGAGAGGAAACAGGGTTGGGGAAATTCACAGCTATTCATTGCATGTAGAATTCCTGAGGTTCCAAATTTAAACATCAGCAACTCAAAGCTCAATAAAGATTGTCTCTAGTAGCCTAGTAGATGGTTCTCACAAAGGACCCTGGGTAAATAAGCAATTTTTCCTGGGTGTCTGCTTTCCCTCCTCACCAGATTCCCTCAGCCAACATTTCTGTTCCCTGAGGTATTTCAGCTGGGCTGTTGCCCTGATTAAAGTAATTGGTACAGAAGTACAAATGACAAATAGATTTAAGCCTCCCAGGGTATATTTATATCCCCGCTACCCAGTAGAGTTTGTTAACCCAAATGAATCATTAATTGGAGAAATGTGTGGGAATGATATGTTTGAGCAAGGGACTTTTCGATACTCCCTGTTCGTTCCAGATAAGTAGCACCTCCTCTCCTTCTTACATCCCACCTTTTGTTAAGACATTTTTCAATCATGTCCAATTCTTCATGACCACAATTGGGATTTTCTTGGCAAAGATACTGGAGTGGTTTGCCATTTCTTTCTCCAGATCATTTTACAGATAAGGAAACTCAGGCAAACAGGGTTAAGTGACTTACCCAGGATTGCACAGCTAATGATTTTCTGAGGCCAGATTTGAACTCATGAAGATGAGTCTTCCTGACTCTAGGCCTGGCACTCCATTTGCTGTACCTCACTGCTAGCGGACTGAAATCATATAGAATCCATATTTTTTTAAAATGGCATGGAACACCCTCTCCCTCACCTTTGCAAATGGCTTTTCCTGTAGGGTGGGAATAGGAGTAGGGAGGAGAAAACATTGGTCTGAGAAAGTCACACAATGAAGTACTGGATACAGGAATGCTGACGTCTTCTGTCTTTTTATTCCAAGTCTTCGGCAGTGAAAGCATTCAAGAAAGGTGGGGGTTGGGGTGGGGGTGGAGGGGTGGGTCCAAGGATGGGGAGGGAGAATGAAGTTTGAGGAAAAAGGATTGAAGAGTTGAGACAAAAAGGGAGTAACATTTAAGAAGAGCTGGGAAGCAGCAAGGCATGGCCTAGTGGGCAGGGTCAAGATGGCACCCACCGTCATATGTGGAATCTCACAAGAGGAGCTAAGATTATAACAGCAAAAACAGAATGAAGACAGGAAGAGATAGGTAAATGGGGAGGCGGAAAGAGAAACAGAGACAGGGAGAAGGAGGGACAGACAGAGGCAGAGAGAGAGAAACAAGGGTTGCCATTTGCATCTTATGACACATATCAAAAATCACCAGCAGATTAATTTTGGTATCTTATGGACTGAGAAACATCCTGACCTAATGGATAGCGAGCAATCTAGCCTTATACTCAGATGCTTTGTGTTCAAATCTTCCTATTAACACATACTAGCTGTATGACCCTGCCAAAGATACTAAATTTCTTAGTTCCCTTAGTCATAACTCTCATGCTCAAATAGAAATGAGGGCCACTAAATTGTACATAAGGATCCCTATGAGACACATATTGCCTTAGAAAACCACATATCAACATCATCTATGTTCTATTGAGTTTTTCTTTATTTTATTAAGTATTTCCCAATTACATTTTAATTTAATGGGTTATTTAATTTTAATGGGCCATACTTGGCCTATTATTGCCAGTGGTTGATATTTCTATTGAAAGCTACTCTCTAGGGCTACAGATTGCAAATCAAATATTGAGCAACATCGGTAGATGAATTTTCCCACTGAGTTCCCTATGTCAAAATCACTCACAAGTTGGATTAAAAAAAATTAACTAAGTAGAGACAGCACAAGAATAGTGGACAAAATGTTGGGCTTTGTCAGAAAGGTCAAAATTCCAATCCCAGCTGACATTAGCAGTGTGGATCTGAACTAATTACTTAACCTTCCTGTATCTCAGACTACACCCTGGGACTTTTCAACTAAGTAGTAGACAAGCTGTGATCTGTCTAGGAAGAGTATTGCTTCCTTCATGAAGTCAAAGATCCTTCCTAGAGGGATTAATTGTAGTTACCACATTCCTATACACAAAGCTTATAAGAGCCTGTCTCTCCTGACTCCTACCATAATAATTAGGAGATAATTCATATTTTAACCCCTTCAAGAATCTGGAATGCATTCATTTCTTTGCCTTTCCTTCTGACTTAGGAAAATCCACCAGTAACCAACTACCACCAACATGGCAGAATGGATCAGAACTTGGCATGTATATATTTTTTAAATTCACAGATGTTGTTCTTTATAATTCAACTTCCAATCTTCAAAGACTTGTCCTTAAATATGATTGGCAGTACAAAGGGAGAGAAATTACTTTTTGATCTATAACAACATCCACCCTGGCTATGGGAGTGGAGAAGAAGGACTATATCTTTCCCCAGGGCAGAAGTCTATAAACCCAGTGCTAGTCCTTCATTCTCAAAGGGAACCAATGGTGTCACAGAGTGATGTCTGGACTTGCCAATGAACTGGATTTAAGTGAAACAGAGCTGCACAAAATCATTAGCTTCACTCTCTCCTCCAGAGGCATTGAAACCCAGTGCTTATTAGTCTAACACTGGCAATAGTACTGACTGTAATAGTTATATTATTTGCTATCTCTATTTCAGGACTTTGTGTCCTGCACTCTTCATATCTGTATCCTTGGTCCAGTACAAAAGATAACAAATCTTAGCCAATGAACATTCTTGTTCAGAATACATAGAGTAATGTAAGGTCCTCAGTAATTAAAACAATATTTAATTGTATCTATTGCATATCACAAAAGTGGATGAGTTCATTTTGGAAAGGTTTTCAACAAAAAGGGTGGAGACAGGGGAAGGAACTTGGAAATTTCTGGACAGTTCTAGGAAAACTCTAATCCATTTGGTTTTTATCATACAGCTGATTACTGGAGTATATCTTTTGAGTGTCCTTGGTGAGACAGACACAATGGAAAGAGGGATGAATTTGAGTCAAACATCTTGGGTTCGAATTCTGACTCTCCTATTACCATCTACCTGTATAACTGAGGATTTAGTCAACCAGCAAACATTTATCAATGTACTAGACATTGTACTAGGGCATTGATTCATACATGTTTAGTCTCAGCACCCAGAAAGAGGTCTATTAAATATTATTGAGGATCAGACCCCTTGTTTATGTGGATTATATTTATTCATATTTAACATATTAGAAATGGAAAGGTCTGAGTATTCTTATGAAAATACTTCTGACCTAAAGAAAGTCTCCTAGACCCTCAAGGTTGTCCAGATTGCACTTTGAGAATCCTTGTGCTAAGGGGGTGAGGAGAGACAAAAACAAGAGAGACTCCATTCCGGCTCTCAAGAAGCTTATATTCTTTGGGGGAAGGGGCTTCAATTTCCTTGTTTTTAAAATGAAAGAATTGTACTTGGTGCCAAGTAAGATTTTAGACAGCTCAAGAGCTGTGATCCTATGTGATATACTTTCATGATCATCTTACAGTTAGATGGTTCATCCAAGAGTAAACTATAAATCTTGTTTGGATTTCAGCTCTCCTAGGAGAGGGCTATATTCTGGGCGGTGTCTCTTTAGGATAAGGTTGGCACTCTAGATTTTGCCAAAATAGTTACCCCTTCATAGGACTTTAAAATTTGTAAAGTGCTTCATATATCTCATTTGATCCTTACAGCAACCCAGGCAGGTAGGTGTTCCATATTACAACTGAGGCTAAGAGAAACTGCTAAAGGTTACCCAAGCTAGTAAATATCCGAGACAGGATTTGAACTCATATTTTTAACCTCAAGTCCAGTACCCCATCCACTGAAATATATCAGATTGTTTACATACATTTGCTGTCATTCAGTTGTTTTTCAGTCATGTCTGATTCTTCGTGACCTGATTTGGAGTTTTCTTGGTAAAATTACTGAAGGAGCTTACCATTTCCTTCTCTAGTTTGTATTACAAGTAAGGAAATGGGCAAACAGAATTAACTAACCTGCACAGGATCACACAGTTAGTAAGTGTCTGAGGATGAATTTGAACTCAGGTCTTCATGACTGCAGACCAGGCAGACTCTATGCACTGTGCTGCTTAGCTGTTCCCTTGCAACATGGTTTTTATTGTATTAATTTTTCCCTTGGGTCTGCTCACTTCACTCTATATCAGTTCACATAAGACTTCTCAACAATCCCCTTTGTCATTTCTTCTAGCACAACTGTATCCCATCACATGAACAGACCATAATTTGTTTAGTCATCTCACAATCCTCATAGTTTATGGTTCTTTGCCAACACCCAAAAAACTGCTATAAATTTTTTTTTATACGTATGGGTTTGTTTGCTCTTTCTTTGGTCTCCTTGTGGCATAGACCTGCTAATAGCATCACTAGATCAAAGGGTATACATTTTTTAAAAATTTTTTTGGACATTGTTTCAAATCATTTTCCAGAATGATTGAACCACTTTACAGTTCCATCAACAATGCACATACACACAGACACAGACACACGAACACACACATACATACCCCCAGCCCCTCCAGCACTTGTCATTTTCCTATTTGTTTTTTTAGCCAACTTTGCAAATCTTTTGCTTTAATCAGCATTTCTTTAATCATTAGTGATGTGGAACATTATTTCATGTGGTTATTGGTAGCTTGGATTTCTTCCTCTGAAAGCACCTGTTGTATACTTTATTTTTTTCAATTACATGTAAAAATTTTAACATTTATTTTTTAAAATTTTGATTTCTAAATTTTCTCTTTCCTTTCCCTCCTCCTTCACTGAGACTTCACAACCCCATGAGTGGTTTTCTTGGCAAAGATACTGGAATTGTTTGCTATTTCTTTCTCCAGATCATTTTACAGATGAGGAAACTGAGGTAAACAGGGTTAAGTGATTTGCTGAGGGTCACACAGCTGTTAAGCATCTAAGGCCAGAGTTGAACTCAAGAAGAGGAATCTTCCTAACACAAGGCCCAGTACTCTATAGGGTATGAATACTCATACTAAAAATTTAATACTCAGTTTTCTCAAGCTTGTAGGACCTGGCTTCAGCACAAACCTATTTTTAGTTCTAAATTCATGTTCCTATGCTCTTTTATTAATATGGACAAACATGAAGATATACTCCTGCTCAGTTAATGAACTTAATGAGCTTATTGCTACAGTACAAGTACAGAAGGACAAATTTGCATTTTCAAAAATGTGTTTCTATAAAGTAAATGTTTGCTGTACAGTGTATTTGCAAACTAACAAACTGGAAAGGTAAAGGAGATGATCTTTTTCTTTTTCCAAATGAATGGTGCCTAAGAGTACTCTTTCTACTATAAAAGTAGGATGCTGGGAGACTTCATAATGTACATGTGTTTCAAAATGTTATGTTGGTGACATTTTGGTATTTTATGTGTATGATGGGAAGCAAGGCTACCTGAAAGGAGAGACTTTAACGTTCTCTCTCTTGTTTTGCGAATTACCCTAACCTGTTTCCTTCTTGTTCATAGCAAACCCAAGAATTTGAGGTGACTACAAACAATTCTTGGATTTCTTGGTTAGCCTGTACTCTGAATTTACTGAATTAGTTTATTTTATTTCACAGATTTCACTAGCCCTAGCATAAAAATATAGAAAATAATTTTCACTGATGCCAACTAAAAGTCTACAAAACTATTTATACTACAAAACCAGCAAGTTATTTTGATTTTATAGGTCTAAGTTTATTAGAACATTTTACATTGTGAGGGGCAAAATGATTTTGAAGTCAGAAAGACCTTGGTTTGAATCCTGCCTCAGACCCAGGAGAGCTGTGTGACCCCAGGCAACTCTTATGAACTGTGTTTCAGTAGGGCTTTATAACACTTTGTTACTATATGCTACATACAGGGGACAGAAATAGAAAAGCAAAGATAGTCCCCAGGGAGTTTACATTCTAATGGGGGAGACAACACACAAAAAGAGGACTGGGGGTCAGGAAGTACCACTTGAGTCAGGAAAGTTACAGGGACAATGAGTGGGGACCAGAGGAAAATAGACTGATACACCTTATCTGGAAATAGTAATGGAGTTGATAGGATCATGGCTCATGGTTTGGAATTTGGAGAGGTTTGGGAGAAGACAGCTCCTGTAGGTACAAGAGAGTTGGTGAGGCTGTACAGGAGATGTCTGGAGAGTGAGGAGTGAAAGGCCTCTCCTAAAATAATGTTTTAGGAGAGGTCGGCACCAAACAAGAGGGTTCTTTCTGGTAGGAGTTCTTAACTATTTTTATGTCATGGAGTCATTTGACAATTTGTTAAACTAGGGCCTCTTTTTGCAGAATAATACTTTTGAATGCACAAAAGAAGAAAAGTAAAAGGTTACAATGAAAACTCATGAGATTGAAATGAAATTATCAAAATATTTTTTTAAATGTTCTCAGACCCCAGGTAAAGAACCCTTGATTAAGCCAACAAAATAGAGGCTGAGCTATGGAGGAAGTGCCTAGGAAGCTGAGAATCAAGTATCTATGTCTTGTATCTGAAATTATTTTTTTTTCAGATTGAAGCATAATTTTTTAGTTTTCTTTATTTTTCTTATTTTTTTCAACACGGTTAAGATGGAAATATTTTACATTATTTCAGATGCATAATTGACATCATATTTCTTGCCTTCTATTTATTTATTTATCCATTCATTCATTTGTTTGTTTGCTTGCCTATTCATTTGTACATTTATTTACCCATTCATCTATTTATTTGTCTGTTTACTTATTTATCAATTTATTTATTTTGCTTTCAACATTCATTTCCACAAGATTTTGAAATCAAAATTTTCTCTGCCTCTTTCCCCTTCCCCCACCCCAAGACACCATGTATTCTGATTACCCCTTGCCCCAATATGCCCTCCCTTCATTCATACCCCTCTCTTCCCTTATCCCCATCTCCTCTATTTTCTTGTAGGGAAAGATAGATTTCTATACCCAATTACCTGTATATCTTATTTCCCAGTTGCATATAAAAACAATTTTTAACATTCATTTTTAAAATTTTGAGTTCAAACTTCTCTCCCTTCCTCCCTCCCTACCGATTCCCACAGAGAAGGCAAGCAAATCAATATATAGGCCATACATGTGTAGTTATGAAAGACTTCCATAAAAATTATGTTGTGAAACATTAGCTGTATTTCCCTCTATCCTATCCTGCCCCATATTTATTTTATTCTCTCTTTAGACCTTGTTCTTCCCCAGAAATATTTACTTCTAATTTCTCCCTCCTCCCATTTACCCTCCCTGCGATCATCCCCCCCACACCTCCCTTATCCCCTTCTCCCCTACTTTCTTGTATGTAAGATAGGTTTTCATACCAATTGAGGGTGCATGTTATTCCCTCCTTAAGCCAAATGTGATGAGAGTAAGTTTCACTTTTTCCCTATCCCCTCCATTGGAAAAGCTTTTTCTTGTCTCTTTTATGTGAGAGATAATTTGCTCCATTCTATTTCTCCCTTTCTCCTCCCAATATATTCCTCTCAACCCTTAATTTTATTTTTTTAGGTATCATCCCTTCCTATTCAACTCACCCTGTGCCTTGTCTCTCTCTCTCTCTCTCTCTCTCTCTCTCTCTCTCTATATATATATATATATATATATATATATATATATATATATATGTATGTATGTATGTATTAATCCCTCCAACTACCCAAATACTGAGAAAAGTCTCAAGAGTTACAAATATTATCTTTCCATGTAGGAATATAAACAGTTCAATTTTAGTAAGTCTCTTATGATTTCTCTTTCCTGTTTACCTTTTCATGCTTCTCTTGATTTTTGTGTTTGAAAGTCAAATTTTCTATTTACCTCTAATCTTTTCATTAAGAATACTTAGAAGTCCTCTATTTCATTGAATGATGATTTTGTCCCCTGAAGTATTATACTCAGTTTTGCTGGGTAGGTGATTCTTAATTCCAGCTCCTTTGATTTCTAGGATATCATATTCCAAGCCCTGCTATCCCTTAATGTAAAAGCTGCTAGATCTTGTGTTATGCTGATTGTATTTCCACAATACTTGAATTGTTTCCTTCTAGCTACTTGCAATATTTTCTCTTTGACCTGGGAACTCTGAAATTTGGCTACAAAATTCCTAGGAGTTTTTCTTTTGGGATTTCTTTCTGGAGGTGATTGGTGGTTTCTTTCAATATTCATTTTACCCTCAAGTCTAGAATATCAAGGCAGTTTTCCTTTAGAATTTCTTGAAAGTTGATGTTTGGGCTCTTTTTTTTGATCATGATTTTCAGGTAGTCCCATAATTTTAAAATTATCTCTCCTTGATCTATTTTCCAGGTCAGCTGTTTCTCCAATGAGATGTTTCACCTTGTCTGCTATTTTTTCATTCCTTTGATTTTGTTTTATAATTTCTTGATTTTTCATAAAGTCATTGGCTTCCATCTGCTTCATTCTAATTTTTAAGGAATTATTTACTTCAGTGATCTCCTTTTCCATCTGGCCAATTCTGCTTTCTAGGGCAGTCTTTTCTTCATTGACTTTTTGGATTGCTTTTACCATTTAGGTTAGTCTTTTTTATAAATTGCTTTTTTCTTCAACATTTTATTGGGTCTCCTGTAGCAAGCAGTTGCCTCTTTTTTCATGATTTTCTTGCATCACTCTCATTTCTCTTCCCAATTTTTGCTCTACTTCTCTTACTTGATTTTCAAAATCGCTCTTGAGCCATGGCCTGTGACAAATTCATATTTTTCTTGGAGGCTTTGAATGGGGGAGCTTTGACTTTGTTTTCTTCTGGTTGCATGCTTTGGTCTTCCTTCTCACCAAAGCAAGATTCTATAGTCTGATTCTTTTTCTGGGTCTTATTTCCCTAACCATTTACCTGATTCTTGAGCTCTTTGTCAAGGTGCTTCTCTGCTTCTAGTGGGGGTGGGGTTGTACTGTCAGCTGCTTGATCCTCCCACAATCTGTGGGCCTAGGGCACCAGAAACAGTGGCTGCAGTTTATCCTGCTGCTGTTGTGGCTGCTGTGGGTGCCTCTGCCCCCTCCCCTCTCTGCCATGCTGTGGCTGGTGCTGGACTACTCCACTCTCCTGCATTGGTCCCACAGTCTTTTCCTACTGACCTTCTAATTTATCCTCAGCATTTTTGGGTCATGAAGTCTGTAAGTCACCACAGGTGTGAGAGGTTCAATCCCCATCAAGGCCTGCTCAAGTCCCCTCTGTGTACTTGCAGCCCACACTGGACTGCACTCTGCTCCCATCGTGGTGTGATAGACACCTCCCGGCAAACTTCCAGGCTGTTTTGGGCTGGAGATTTGCTTCATTCTGTTATTCTGTGGGTTCTGCAGCTCCGGAATTTGTTCAGAGCCATTCTTTACAGGTATTTGGCTGGGCTTGGCAGGAGTTCTCTAGAAAGTGTTACTCCACCATCTTGATTCCACCCCTCTGCAATTAAATTAAACTCCTAGAGAGTGGGGCCTTATCAGTCAATAATTTAATTTAATAATCCAGTTTAATCAGTACCTGCTATGTGTCAGACACTGTGATAGGCACTAGGGAATACAAAGAAAGGGAACCTCTCAAGGAACTAATAGCCAATCTAATCACATTTCCTTTGTGTTTCCTCTTGCCCCCTCAGTATTTCCCATCCAACTAATACTAAGTATAATACTATGTACTGATTAGGTACTCAGCTCATACTTGTTGTGGGCTTTTGCTGTTGTTGTTGTTGGGTTTTTTTGGAGTTCAGTTTCCTAGACTGAGGCTAAATTGTAAACATCTGAAGGACTGATCCCCTTTACATCCTGAAAAATTCACAGCTGTGCTGAGTCATGTAGGTTTCGTGCCTTCTGACTCTAAACCAATCAGAAGCTGAATCTTTGTTATATGTTCTGAGTGCTTGGAACTTTGCTTTGGGTATGAACTCATAAGAATGGACCTCTTGATTCCCTGGACCAAATTCTGGGTAGTCATTTGTTAAGAGCCCCCCCCAACTACTCAGATGTTGGTGTCTT